>OY365776.1:2667913-3267913 GCA_959347405.1 Napeogenes sylphis
AAACGAACCCGATTTGGGTTAATATCGGTATATAATGTTTTGGTTTAGAAACAAGTCTTGATCATACATAATTATCTGGAAAGTTATGATGAATCGCGTAGGGGTCCTGAAACCAGAGGTTCTCTGTGCTCTGGAGGCGGTAGTCGACTGCAGTCTTTGCCGATCGCATTGAACTGTAGCGGCTGTCGTCTGAGAATACGCTATCTGATTGGAATATATATATAGTACATATAACATATTATCAAAAACCTTTCAAAGCAATTAAATATTTTTCTAGGCGTCTAACACTTGAAGATTTGGAAGACTCATGGGACAGAGGTATCCCCAGAATAAATACTCTTTTCCAAAAAGACAGACACACACTTGCATATGACAAAGGATGGCGTATTCGTACCGAATTTAAACAGTATCAGGTAAAGAAATAAAATAACAATCTATGAGGTTTATATTATTGATGCTTTTAGAAGTTTTGATGATCCAGAAGTATAAAAAATCTACAAAATATTATTATAACCTAAAAGTTATTTTTATTATATTTTATTTTTTAAAAATATTTTAACTAATAGGTACTAAAACAAAACCCATTCTGGTGGACGCACCAACGTCACGACGGCAAGTTGTGGAACCTAAACAACTATCGCACAGACATGATACAAGCCTTGGGAGGAGTTGAGGGCATCTTAGAACACACACTGTTCAAAGGCACTTACTTCCCTACTTGGGAAGGTTTGTTTTGGTAAGTAGAATTATGAATAATAATGTATTTTGATGATTGTATTATTATTTTTTTCTTACTATTATAAATGTGTCGTTAAACACTTAATAACAACAAAAAAAAAATATTCAAACAGGGAAAAAGCATCTGGTTTTGAAGAATCAATGAAGTATAAAAAGTTGACCAATGCACAGAGGTCTGGTTTGAACCAGATTCCCAATCGACGTTTCACATTATGGTGGTCACCGACCATTAACAGGGCCAACGTGTATGTGGGCTTCCAGGTAATGTAGAGCGTCTACACTTGTAAACATGTCCTTTTAAATCTTTCTTATTAAATTTAACATTAAATCAAATTTACGTAACATTAGGACTTTCAATACATTGTTTGTTCTTGCAAAACTTGAAAATGTAGTCAATTATTTAGCTAAAGGTTATGTTTAGTCCACATGCTTACATTTTATTGTGATTTCGGATGATTTGAATTAATTATTTTAGCCCTTTACATTTGGACTTTTGTATTAAATTTTTATTTGTTATAGGTGCAACTGGATTTAACAGGTATTTTCATGCACGGAAAAATACCCACACTAAAGATTTCGCTCATCCAGATATTCAGAGCTCACTTGTGGCAGAAGGTCCACGAATCAATTGTTATGGACTTATGTCAGGTACTATGTTCATATAAAGTTATTTAATTTAATCATTTAAAGATAACTAAAATGTTTTTTTTGCAACCTAACACTTGTCTTCTTAATTTTACTGTCCTTAATATAATTTAGAAATATACATTATTAAAAAAATTATATATTATTGTAGGTATTTGATCAAGAGTTGGACGCCCTTGAAATTGAAACAGTGCAAAAGGAAACCATCCATCCTCGTAAATCATACAAAATGAACTCATCTTGTGCTGATATTCTCCTCTTCTCAGCTTACAAATGGAATGTTTCGCGTCCGTCTTTACTTGCTGATACTAAGTAAATTTGCTTTTTTATTTTTTTTTTACACCAAACTAGGTTACTTTATACCAGGACTAATAAATATAAATATATTTTGTTGTTTAGCTTTTAAGTAAGTTTTGTCTAGATATTATAAGCCTACAATCAAAACATGTAAGTTGATATAAATTATAATCTAACCAGGGACACTATGGACAACACTACAACACAGAAGTACTGGCTGGATATCCAACTGCGTTGGGGCGACTACGATTCCCATGACGTCGAAAGATACGCCCGCGCCAAGTTCCTGGACTACACTACTGATAACATGTCCATATATCCTTCGCCCACCGGGCTGCTCATTGCAATAGATTTGGCATATAATTTACACAGGTAATTGAGGACATGAATAGATCATAGAATCGCTTTTGGGATAATTAGTAATACAATGTGCTAGTTTTGTATGTTAACCTTTCCGTTTCGTGTTTATCCGTCGAATCGATAAAAAATATAGAATGGTATTGAATTTTGCCTAGAGAGAGAGATCATGAAAAAGGATAGTGGGTACTTCAAATCCATTAAAAATGTAAGGTTCTCATAGGGACAGTAGTGCCTTTCATTACCTCAGGGTGCGTAGAGGCTGCTACTATTTTAGTGTTCCACTTTTTATTCTATAAAGCTGCTGCAGCTGCAGGCCACTATGAAGACTTAGTTCTTAATAACATACTATTTTCAGCGCGTACGGCAACTGGTTCCCTGGCTGCAAACCCCTCATACAACAAGCTATGGCCAAGATCATGAAAGCAAACCCGGCGTTGTACGTGCTGCGGGAGCGTATACGAAAAGCTTTGCAGTTATATTCTTCAGAGCCCACTGAACCGTATCTATCCAGCCAGAACTATGGAGAGTTGTTCTCCAATCAGATTATTTGGTATGTTTATTTTGTTTTAATATTTCATAATATATGGTGCATATATTTAACATGATCGATATCATTTAAAAATGTGTATTTTTACAAATAACTTACTAAAGAAATCGTTCGAATCAGGTTTGTTGACGACACGAACGTATACCGAGTTACCATCCACAAGACTTTCGAAGGTAATCTGACAACGAAACCTATCAATGGCGCCATCTTCATTTTTAACCCACGAACCGGACAGCTGTTCCTTAAAATCATCCACACTAGTGTGTGGGCAGGACAGAAGCGTCTCGGACAGGTTTGTTACAGCAAAATATTCAAATCAGAAATTCAAAAGTAATATGTGTTTTTATATTCATTTCTAATTTTTTACCATATTTTGTATAGCTTGCCAAATGGAAGACAGCTGAAGAAGTAGCTGCCCTTATTCGTTCGCTACCTGTAGAAGAGCAGCCCAAACAAATTATTGTAACAAGAAAAGGAATGTTGGACCCTCTTGAGGTTAGTTACCTCACAAATTATTTGATTTGAAAGTGCCTAACAATCGATAATTAAATTAATCATTATTAATTATAACATATTTTTCTTACCACAGGTGCATTTGCTAGATTTCCCCAACATAGTTATTAAGGGTTCAGAGCTTCAATTGCCGTTCCAAGCCTGTTTGAAGGTCGAGAAGTTTGGGGACCTTATTCTTAAAGCCACAGAGCCACAGATGGTTCTCTTCAACTTGTATGACGACTGGCTAAAGACTATTTCATCATATACTGTAAGTATCGTGTAATAAATTAGATGTCTTGTTTATGTTAGAATTATGGCACAAAGTTTACTTACAATGTAAATGATTTCCATATCTATAAATTCCATATTAATTCTAATATCCATATTCTTTCAGGCATTCAGCAGATTGATCTTAATTCTTCGCGCATTACACGTTAACACCGAGCGCACTAAGGTCCTACTAAAACCAGACAAGACGACACTCACTGAGCCACATCATATCTGGCCGACACTAACTGATGATGACTGGATCAAGGTTGAGGTTCAACTCAAGGATCTTATATTGGCTGACTATGGCAAGAAAAACAAGTAAGTTGCTTTTTTTTATACTAGCTATTCTTCTAATAAGCTTTATATTCAATATCGTTAATTTCCTCATTACAAGTGATATTGCTTTATTATTGATATTTGCTAATAGCAGTTTCCAATAATCTGTCTTTTATAGCGTCAATGTGGCATCGCTAACTCAATCTGAGATTCGTGACATAATCCTCGGTATGGAGATATCTGCACCGTCCGCCCAGAGACAACAGATAGCGGAAATTGAAAAACAGAGTAAAGAACAAAGTCAACTTACTGCCACTACTACAAGAACTGTTAACAAGCACGGTGATGAAATTATTACGTCCACCACAAGTAATTACGAGTCCCAGACGTTCAGGTAAATTCTTTTGTTATATAAATTATGGAAACACATTGAATATTGTAACAATAAATCTAAACAAAATATTTATTTCCAGTTCAAAGACGGAATGGCGTGTGCGAGCGATATCAGCAACGAATCTTCACTTACGAACTAATCATATATATGTCAGTTCAGATGATATTAAGGAGAGTGGCTACACTTATATTTTACCTAAGAATTTGTTGAAAAAGTTTGTCACTATCTCTGATTTAAGAGCACAGGTAAAAATTTAAGACCCTTTTTTATGTTACTGTTTTTTTTATTTTGTATATTGATAGTAATTTGTTACAGATATTCATTTTAATGCACAGTTAAAATATCATCGAATTCAACATATTATTAAGCATATTAAATAAATGTATTTTCAATCTTCAGATCGCCTGCTACCTGTACGGCACGTCTCCGCCTGACAACCCTCAAGTCCGTGAAGTTCACTGCGCTGTGCTCCCTCCGCAGTGGGGCACGCATCAAGCGGTACATCTACCACGACAGTTGCCTAAACACCCCGCACTGGCTCACCTGCAGCCGCTGGGGTGGATGCACACACAGCCGAATGAACTGCCGCAACTATCGCCACAGGTATGATCACATTTAATTTTGTCCCAATTATACATAAAGATAATAATAATGTACTTATATATAATGTTTTCTCCCTATATAAATTTATTATTATAAATTAAATTTATTATTTAAATTAATCTAGATTCAAAGAAGGCAATTCTTGTAATATTTTATTACCGTGATTATTTTTACTCATTGTGGTATACTATCCAGCTAACCGAACTACTAACCAATGTCGTTCCTAATAAAAATATATGAAATTAATAATTTATCTTTACAGGACATAACAACACACGCAAAAGTAATGGCTGAAAACCCAACTTGGGATGGTGAAAAGACAATCATCATCACCTGTTCGTTCACGCCGGGCTCTTGTTCTCTAACCGCATATAAGCTAACGCCAAGTGGATACGAATGGGGCGCTAAGAACACCGATAGGGGTAACAACCCAAAGGGCTATCTACCTAGCCACTATGAAAGAGTGCAGATGCTGTTATCAGATCGATTCTTGGGGTACTTTATGGTGCCTTCTCAGGGTAGCTGGAATTATAATTTCATGGGTATGCAATTTTTTATCACACATTTTTATGTGACATTCATAATTCTGTTTTATCCACATACCAACAACCTATTTAAGATTCTTTTCTGTACAGATTCATTTGTTGTGAGAAAAAAAATATTTATGATAGTATCTTTATTTCCCTTTTTTTTGTAACTCAATTTGTATTTTATATTTTAGGTGTCCGTCACGATCCTAACATGAAGTACGGCGTGCAGCTCGGTAACCCACGTGAATTCTATCACGAAGTTCACCGGCCGGCGCACTTTATGAACTTCGCAGCAATGGAAGATGCGACAGCGCCGATTCCCGCTGCAGATAGAGAGGATTATTTTGCTTAGTTGTAACTTAGATAAGAATTTCAGTTTTTATATTGTGCAACATGTTTTGACTTTGTATGGGAACTGTAAATAAATAAAACTAATTGTGTGTAGCTTTTATATTTATATTCTAGCCCTGAACTCTATGTTTTGCAATTTAGCAAAAAAAAATCTAGTTATATAAAAGTTGTATAAAGCTAGTTTTGAACTCTGTTTGTCCTTGCTGCTCTATCTAGATGTTGGATGACGAAGTTGTGTTGATATCTTTTAGTCAATTGTTGTTTCACCCAAATTAAGGAACAAGAAACGAACTTTATTCGAGAACAAATTATTTTCAAAGCAAACCTAAACCAAGTGTCTACATTCTTTATTTTGTTGTAATGTTCCGACTTATGAATGGCCCGGGCCATATAAAACATTTTCCACATGCGCGGAAATATTGTCATTACTTTTGAATAAATAATACGCGAAGTATCATTTACGTAGACTGAAATACCAAAATCACTTCCCGGCGATGTATGAAACGGTGTGCTGTTTGAATTTAAAATCTCCTATCGTACACATTGCGTTCTCGTGGCTGTATAGCCACAGATGCATTTACCTTTCGGCACAAACTAAAAAAAATAGCGGTAAAGTGGAGTTAAAAATAATAATTATTACAATAATTTCCTAACATGAGCAATATTACTTAAATTTATTATGTAGAAGGCCCTTTTCTACTTCCTTGCATTTTTTAAAGAAAAACACTATATTATATATGCTTCGGCCGAAATGGCAATTACCTGTCTCGTGTCATTGAAATCCTCGCCTGCGGCTCGGTCTTCAAACTCATACTCGACTTGCAATTGCCTATTTCGCTGCCTTTGCAATAATGTACTATTTTTCTCGATATTGATCTATGAAATAACGAGCTTTCTCTTTGTCCTACTCCATCTTTTCATCACAACCATAATATAAGCAAGCAACAAAGAGTTCGTTTTAAAAAAATCTAAAGAAATAGCCTTTTTAGGACTTATCTAAACCTTCTGTAAAGACACTCCAAACTACATCTAAAGGTTGTTAATAAAAAAAATATTAACCTTAATAACTTTGTGCAGAAAATATATTAATTTTGTTAGAAAATAATAATAGACTTTTATTACATATTACTTAGGGTTTACGACTAAAAATTACTTACTTAATAATTCCATTCAAGCCTTTACAATTTATCGTGTTTAGACCGACACATATACAGTGAATTCTCCTAAGATCGAAACTCCATACATCATGTCATAAACTCATAGAGATTGTATATTAATTCTATGCATAAACTACTTACTAGTGGATCACTAGCGTCATAGTGGCGCATTAAAAACTTAATAAGCTTTATGATTGTCAGCTTTGTAAGTTGTTTCCATATAACTGGAGATCGGCGTTTTCATTTTTATTTAATAACTCAAAAGATTGAGCATTGTTTTTACAATGACGTGAACAGTCGCTGGTAAAGCGAGTAACTTAGGTACTTTTCCAATTACAGGTACTAGAGCGCATTATGCGGCATAATGCTTAACGTTGAATGTTTCAACGACAGCAACGCTTCGCACAATCGAGCACTCTTGAGTTGGCATCGATTGCACGTATCACGCGAAAACATTACTTTTAAGAGTGCTCGATTGTGCGAAGCGTTGCTGTCGTTGAAACATTCAACGTTAAGCATTATGCCGCATAATGCTCTCTAGTGCTGTAATTGGAAAACTACCTTAGTAAAGTAGCAATGTTGTTGTTAACGTTAATACTCGATAAAGTTGTCGAGAACAACATTTTCTGACGTTACGGCTAACGTTGTCGTGAAAGAAAACAGTCAACGTTGTTCAATAACATTATAAAAACAGCCACCTCCGTATATAAGTTGGTACTCCTTATCTCTACTTTCTATAATTTAAAGTTTTGACATTTCACATTAGACTTTTTGTAGTAAAAAGGAAACACCTCACTTGGAGTTTGGATAAATATTTTAAACAAAAAATAGATTTTCTTTTATTTTACTTGTTTCTTTAGAGATGGGTGACCACGATGAATTTGAAGATAACCAATATCCGGATAATGATGAATATGTACCGTACGTGACAGCCGGTAACCTCGCACAAAGAATGGGCGCGAAAGTATGCATTTGGGGAAGAGTTACGAAAGTTAGTGCAAGTGAGGGTTTCTATGTTAAAACTGTAGACGATCAAGAAGTATTGATTAAATTACAGAAACCTCTCAATGAACCTCTTGAAGGTTGGTATGAAATTTTGGGAACTGCTCAAGGCAAAAATATTATTTGTGAAGAGTATGTGCCATTTTCTGAAGATATGGCTAAAAACATAGATACAGAAGGTCACAAAAATCTTGCCAAACTTCTGGTTGCACTTGATGACCCTTGGAATATAGGTGACAAAGACTAACCATGTTACGGCAATCAAAACCCTTTTTTATATCTGGAACTAAGAGAACACACATACCCTTATAATATTGTTAAATAAATACTATTTTTATATGTATTATTGATTTTTATTATACAAAACTAATACAAGAGGTAGACAACCTAAAAGGTGGGATCATGAGTTAGTAGAAATGGCTGTCAAAATGTGGACAAAAACGAGTGGAGAAGACTGGGAGAGACCTTTTTCAAGAGGCATAGAGACATGTTACCATAGCCTAAGTTTAAAAATGTAATCTGAGTGGTCTGAATAAAGGTTTTGTTATTGTATACAAAAGTAAGAAGATTAATAACCACAGTGTTTTTCATAAGTTTCTCTCCAAAAAGAAAAGTATTTAGTTTTAATAAAATTTTCAAAGTAATCTGTTAGTAAGTACAAGAATTAAAACCATTACGTTCTATCTTATCATATACCAGCTGCTGGCAGCGAGTTTGTCTGCTCTACCCATTTAAATAATGAGTAATTTATCCTCACTATATTTAAATAAAGTAATAATTTAAATAAATGTACACACATTTTAGATTCTTCTACTTGAACCATAAAAGTTGCTTGAATAAAATTTAATTTAAAAGGAATTTAAATTTTATTAATAATTGTGAAAAGGGTAGCTGGAGGATGATAATGACATTACAATTTATTTATATCATATGTTGATTAACAGAAAGAAGTTTTTACAAAGAGTTTAAAAATACATTGATAAGTTATCTAACTGGTTTTGTTAATAATTTAGGTAGTACATGTTTAAGGGACATATTTTACCCTTTCAAAAACTGCCATTGGACACATCTTTTTTGTTACCAGCAATGAACCCTGGGATAAGCTCTCACTACACCAAACTCTTTAATCTTTTTCTGTTCTAATTTCATCCTTTTTTCATGCAACACAGCATTTGAAAGTGCACCCTCTATGCAGGTGACTGGTCGATTCCTTAAAAAAAATATTAAAATTATAAATTAATTATAATATAATAAATTCAGGTTTTAATATATAAATTGATAGATTATTTGTCATTTTTTTTTCTTATTTGTTATACATTCAAAAAAACTAATAATTTATGAAGTCTTATTGTATTAAGCATGGCATTAAGCATTACATATATTGTATGTTTGGCATTTTTTACTATTTATAGATGGTTTATTTTAATTTTAAATAATTTCTAATAAAACAAAATTGTCATACATTTTTCCATTAATTTCAATCTTTTGCATTTCTGACTGTATCTTCACACTCATGGGCCTCTCTTTTTCTCCCTTTAATGCTAGTTCAGTGAGGTATCTTTTAATGTACTGCTTGAGTTGTATATTCTCTTTGGCAAGCTTAGTTCTTTCAGATTTAAGACACATTGTTTGCACTTTTACTCGGTTGATTTTTAGAAGGAATTTATCAAATTTTCGATATTCGCGGCATTCCTCCTGAATTAAAAATGTTCAAATAGTAACATTATGCTGGTAAACATAAAATACACTGAAATTACTAGTTATAAGTGCAACAACAGATCTGTCCCGATTGATTATTTATAAAAAAATACCTAACATGCTTTTAATGAAGTCAAGTGTCCCTAGTAATCAGGACTATGAGTCAATATCCATATCCTAATATACCCATAATAATCCTCATTATAGGAATAGGAAAAGACTAGAATTTTTATTTTTAATTTCAAATCCTTAAGATAAAAGACCCATTAAAAAATATTAATATAGGTACGTATAGTGTATACCCTCTTATACAATGTTGCGATTAAGTCAAATCGTTATCAAATACTTTTGCAAGGAAGTAAAACGTTTGGTGGGTGGGTAGGTACTTATTTTTCGTTTTTATAATCTGCTTTTGCTTAACGGGTGAAGATTTTATATAATTGATTAGGTACATTGTTCCACAATGTTTCCTCAATTTTGTTTTTATATAAACGGGATCAACATATGGATACCTACTTATTCACGCATATAATTGCGCCCAATTCATTAAGCAGTTGAGAAATCGCGAATAAAAGTTATAAATAATAATAAATTGGAGCACTACCTCATAACAGCTTTTTAACGATGCAATATTAGTGCCCTAGTAGATCTTGCGTTCGATAAATTTGGATAAGGAATTGGCTTTTTAAAGGTTCACTTGCGCTAAGATACCTAATATTGCATGTTAATTGAACTTTATATATAAAATTTAACTTTTGTCGAAATTGTTTATGTATAGAATTAAAGTACCTGCCTATAAATTTGAATTTAATTAACATGGAATAAAATTCTCCTCAATTCATGTTTTAAAGAAGAAATAAGATTGACAGGAACACTTTACCATAAAATGTACCTAATGTAGGACAGTTGCATTGTTCAAAACTTATGTTTCATAACTTGGCCCGAGTTCTGTACACTATTGTCCTAGGTACTTGATGTTTTAAACTGACGAGTCGGCAGGGCATGACCCCACAAGGGCTCCGTTTAAATAGATCTGTTTCACCTCGCGGGTGACTAAAGCGATTTTAAGTGTTGTAATTGAGAGATGAAAAATCCAACATATTATAAATTTAATAGTAAAGATTTATAGAAATAGCATATAAATACTTAAAAAATAAACTTCTGACTCTAATAGGTGCGAATGTGGAACCCGTGCTCTAATATAACCTATTTTAATTAAACTCTTACAATGAAAATAGTATCCATCGCTTCAAAACCCGCGGATGATTCAATGTCTTCCACGTCCTTTAAAAGTAAACTGTCTTCGTGCTGCTCATATTTGCTGCAAATATTGGCTAACTGTTTAATTTTATGTAATTTCTCTTGATACTCTTCAAGGCGCTAAAACATAAGAATACGTTTAACGTTAGTTTCGTAATTCATAATAGGTAATGTTTCCTGAAGATAGTCGTTGTAAACATACTTATTAACTTTCTAATAATAATACAAATTTTAGAGTTATTAGATTCACCTCCCCCGGTGACGCTGTAATAGCCAACAGGGCTAACAGCATAGACAGACAAAAAAAAAAACATTAGATTCATTGCAAATGTAAGTACCTAATGCAACATAGCTCGGTTTTGTAAATACAATAACTATTGACTATTTATAAGTTTGATTCAAAGTTCAATAATACCTACTTGTATAGCATCTTGACTTGAATCAACTAGAATTGCAAGTAATTCTTCTTCTTTGCTTCTCGCTGCTTTGCTTTCTTTCTTCATCAACCAATATTTTTTAGCCAGTTCTTCTTTGTGGTCACTAATACGTTTCAATTTACAATTCATGATGTTCGTCGTTTTCAACCACTCATTTTGAAGGAGTAGTAATGTTTCCTATTATAAATTAATAGTTTTAATTACTTAATCGATAGGTAACATTGGTACCTACTTTTGTATCTAGTATCTAGGTTATAGGATATATTTATCCCATTAAAAAATGGAAGCACGTGTTATTTATTAAATAAAAAATAACTTACCGTAGCTTGCTGAATAAGAAGATTGTTTTTAGCAATGTCGTTTTGATAAAAATCATCCTTCTCTTTGAGAGCAGAGTAGTGGCCCATTATAGGGTTATGTTTTTCAAAATAATTATTGTATACCTCTCGAAGTTTTACACAGTATGTTTCTATTACAGATTGCTTGGGTTTACAGAGATTGGACATTTCTTCTTCGTGCTGAAGTAAGGTTTAATAATGCAATAAAAAAAGAAAACTCCGATTATAACATTTTAAAAATACATTCAGTAATCGTAACACAGTTGTGATATCTACCTACCTACCAATGGTTACATTATAGCTATAGATAAAGTATGCTGTAATAACTATTATTTATTACAATGTAAGAAAAGATACGGGCTTACTTATTATCACAAGTTTTCTTCTTGATATATTAACGCTGCTTTAAAGGTTTGACTAAAGATACTCAAGATCGAGAATGTTATATTTTAAATTATTAATATATTTAGGTAGGAAATAATTTTGCACTTTTCTTCACTCTATAATTTACAAGGACTTATTCATTACAAGGTTTTACTAAACACACCATTCATTTATTTTAGTTATTAAATCTTGCTGCCTCAAAAGCTATTTACCTATTTATCAGACCATTCTATTACAAAAAACAATATCATGAATAGATATAACTGAAATACTACTACAACAACAACCTATAGGTACCTTAAAAGAATATATTTAAAAAATATTAAGAAATTACATTTATATTTTATATATATCTATAGCACATTTTGCTCTACAGGTATATATATATATATATATATATATATATATATATATATATATATATATATATATATATATATATATATATATATATATATATATATATATATATATATATATAATATTAAAGAAATATTAGCATGCACATACACAATGTCGAAAATGGTGATCTTAACTAAATCTCATGAAACAGGTTTAAAAGAGCTTTAAAAATACTAAAGCGAGTCCATAAACAAAGGTGTGCATTGTTCGTTATAATATAATCATGTCATTCAAACGAGGTAATTTAGGATTGGTCACAGGGAGTTTTCCTGCTATTAATGTCATCGAGCTTCCGGAGCTCGTCAGCAATTTTCTGACAACCATGACAAATTTGTGAGAGTTCGACCTCAAAACAAAAAATACGCAAAATTTTACATACTTTAACAAGAATAACTTTCATTAATACGAATTTGAGCTAAATAACCATTTCTTAATTTTAAAAGTTAGGTATATAATAAAGAAAACAAACGTTAAATTAGGTATCTATTTTTTCATTGCATTGCATTTTTATCAAATAAATATATGCATATTATTATAATTAGTAGTTGTTTGTAATACAAGTGATATAAGTATATATAGCAAAAATTGGAATTAATAATTTAATAAAAATGTACCTATATTTTTGCTATCGGTACCGCAAAAGTAATTTAATCATCAACCTACAACCTACTAGGTATTTTATTTCAATATTGTATTAGCAGATTATTACTGGTTTTATATAAAACAGAAAGTCTAGTACCTTCAGTCATAGTGAACTTTACATTTACCAAAAATGAAGCTTTTAAAAAAACATTCTGTTTTTGTTTCATGTTTACTGATTATACATTCCTATGTAAGTATTTAACTTATATATTATTTTTAGTAAAGTTAAGGTTAAAATGTTTTATTACTATTGTGCGGTTGCATTCATGAGTTTCATATGCTTAATACATTAAAACAGGCTCTATCATGTCGTTCGAAATATGGTCCAAAGGATGAAGAACTAAAGCGCATCTTTAACGATTGTCTGAGACAACAAGAAGGAAACAGTAGCAACAATCCTTACACTTCCGAACAAGACCGAATGGGCGAAAATCGAGACGAAAGAAACAGCGAACGAGATAATATGAGAGACAACTACGGTAATGATAGATCGAATAGTAGAAATGGCAGAGATCAATTTAATGACAGTAAGAGAACGGAGAATGAAAGATATAATGAAGATAGACGAAATAATAGAAATGGTAATTCACGCGGTATGGGAACTAGTAGCAGGGATCGGAACGAAATGAAACGAGATCATAATGGTAATTTGAATGGCCAAGATGATTTCTTACAAAGTGAAGAGTACGGAAATGTAAGTGTTGTTTAATTATTATTTTGTTTATGTCCTTGTTCTTATATTGCAAGATTGTTTTTAGCAAAACTTTTATTCGTCGCCTCAACCAAATAGGAGATATAAGCGGGAGAAAAAAGTAGAAATGAATTCCGGACAAAGAAGCCAGTACAATCCTCAGTCCCAAAGATCCAACGAAAATAAACAAAGTAATTCAAATGAAGGCAACTCCAGCGAAAATTCTAGTAAAATAGCTTGTGTGCTCCATTGTTTTTTGGAAAATCTACAAATGGTAAGTTAGAATTACCTAGTATTATTATTTATTATTCTTAAATCAGCTGTATAATGACATTACCTGTATCTTATGTATGACACATCTTTATGTATGTCTGCTTTTTGTATTTTATGCATTTTGCATTAATAAAACAGACAAATAAATTTTACTTATAACTAAATAATATTTCCAAAATCCTAACATCTTAATTGCGGCATAACATCTTAATTGCGATCTTTATCAAACTCTCTACATCTTGCAAAAGTCATTCGAGGTACCGAACGTATAAGGCTTAAAACTGAAGGGTGCAAAACATTCAAAACAAGTATTCTGGTTGGTGCATTTTACTGTGTGTGCTGTTTTTCAATCCAAAGTTTTTTCCCCATTTTTCCAGTTTGCTTTGCTCCTCATGAGGACATTTATTTTGTAAAAATAAAACACATTATGTATTTTTAATAATTTGTTTGTCTTAGACCGGCGATGACGGAATGCCAGATAGATACTTAATAACTCACGCCTTGACGAAAGACGAAAGAAATGAGGACTTAAGAGATTTTTTGCAGGAGTCTATTGAGGAATGTTTTCAAATCCTTGATAACGGTTTGTTATTTTTGAAAATACTCTTCACCAAGAAAATAAAATTATAAATAATTGTCAATAATTATTTTTTAGAAAGTACTGAGGACAAATGTGAGTTTTCGAAGAATTTGTGGATTTGTTTATCTGAAAAAGGCAGAGCCAATTGTGATGACTGGCCTAAGAAAACGGGATTTATGTTTTGAATGTAAATTTATATGAAAATGTATTTTAATGAAATGAAATGAAATGTTCTCTGTATTTTAATCCCTTTGAGTATCAAATATATCAGACAGAATTATTAACCGTACAAAAATAAATGACGGAGTTAATCAAAAACAAACCTCAAGGCGAGCAACATTTTTGACAGTTGCTCTTTCTGTGTCGTTCTCCTTTTTGTACCTTTGAAACTCCCGATCTTGGATATAAGATATAAGAATCAATTTGAAGTCAGCTTTACCCTGACTAGTCGTAATATTTGAGTCTTCTCTTTCCCAATTCTCCAAAAACTTGTCCTTTTGAAGTTCATAATCTGCTTGAAGTTTGTCGAGGCTCTGGGATCCAATCCCTAAAAGAAAATATATTTTTTTTGTTCAAGGTTATATTTAGAATCCAGTTCTCGTCGTCTTCCGTCGTCTCTCGGTATATAATACTTTAATTATGATAATGTAAAATATCTACACTTTTCTTTAAAACAGTATTTTGCATTGAATGTAAAGTACATTATGTATTATTTTTAACAAATATGCATTTTCTTCAATTTGTCGAAAAAATAAGATAAACAAAAATACTAAGAAAGTGGCTCAGTGTCTCCGTATGGGCTTGAAATACTCTGCGATGCTGGTCGTCAGAATCTTCTATCGCTTGCATCAGCGCAGCCAGGAGCCGATTTTTTCTTTCAACCAAAAAGTTGAAGCTGTTCATCATACCCTAAAGAATTATGGCATTTGAAAATAACCCATGAAATTAGAACGAACTAAAAGATACCCAGAATTTATATTATATACCTGAATGTCCAACGACATTTGTTTGCATTTTACTCTACGTAATATATATCGCCATTCTTGATTTATCTTTGCTGTGTTTAATTTTGCGTGCGTTTCTTCTTTATCTAGTTTGTTCTGGAAAAAGAAAAGGAGCCAAATTACCTTCTCAATTTGAATATTACAAAATTCCATCAATGATATAAAAAGAAAATAATTAGCCAAACATCTAATGTTTAGTCAAGTTTTTAATTTTCTTACCCATCACTTTTCAATTATACGAATATACTGAGGTTATGATTCTATATTTATTATAAACACACACATATAAGTATAAAATAAGTTTACATCCTACAAACTCGCAACTGTTTAAGGGAGTGTTTTAAAATATCTGTAAACTTGTATAGCCATGTTAAGCTTATTTAAATTTATATAAATATAACGGGTTATTTTTGTTCTATATTTATATAAATCTTCAAGGGAGTAATAAAATATATGTAACAGAAATTTAACTTACTTAATTTTATTTGTAGCAGTTTACAGGTATAAAAATAAACTTTGCGCTTCTACTTTTACCAGTAACGAATATAGAAGAGATTATGAGTGACTCAAATTGCCGTCTAGTTTCCTCGTAATATTATTAATTTAAGCATTATGAATGTAGATATACAATTCATAAATACAAAACTGAGATGCTAAAATAAGTGAAATACTGTTGCACACGCTGTAATACCTATTCATATCTAAAGAATAAATTTAGTGTTCAAAAACATTTAACTTTAACTTGTACTTAGAAGTAGCTATTAAAGTTAGCTTGCATACAGCGAGAAAAGTAGCCGATTGCCAAAACCAACTCTCGTAGTCTCCCTATGTCCCAGTATCACCACTCATATTTAAAGGTCATCATTTGCGGCATGCAATTGTGAATATTATCATTTTCTAGATGCTCTTAAGAGACAGCACCACTTACCATCAGGTGGATCGTCTGGTCTTTTGGCAACCAAGCCCATAAATTGGTACTCTTATTAACAGGCTACCGTCAATATTTGTACCTTAATAAATCTTGCGATGAGTTCCCGTTTCCTCCTCCTGGCTTCCTCTTCCACATCAGCTCGGTGCTGCAAATACCTTGCACGCTCTTCATCAGACATACGAGCCAACTTGTTCACTTTGCTTTTCTTCGGCATTTTTCTTATTTAAAACTTAAATTATATCTATGTTAAGCGCCCCTAGTTTACTTTATGATATATTTATTACAATATATCAAAATATTTAAAAACAATTTATGATTTTTTTAATAATTAAACACCTCTTTGCTTTAAGTAAAGTGCCACTATGATTTTGGAATATCGAACAAACATAAACTGTCCAGTAAGTAATTCATAGTTACTAGGTAGGTATTAGAGATCTGTTTATTATCGATTTTGTAACAAGTGTTTGTATCAGTAAGTGTATTTTAGAATTTATAGCTGTCAATTAGGTAAATAAAAACAGTGTATAGTAATATTATACCTAATATTACGTATCTAATAATATACATATTTATAAGTCAACAGTTTCCATGGAAACGTTTTTTAAAGTCAAAATAGAATACATTTTATAAGTAATCACATCATATATTTTTTTTAAAGATTAAGAATGGATTCTCAGTCGGCAGGCACTCTGCAGTCTCCATCCACATTTTCTGATAGTTCAAAAACCGGTAGCAGTAAATCTGGAACTACTGGAGATAAAACTGAAGAGGACTTTACAAAAGATAATGGTATTGTTAATCAGTTTAAATGTACATAGACTGAGATACATTCGTAAACATAGAGTATAATTGAAACATATGCGGTATTGATTAACAGCCGCGTCCCCAATCGACTTGGAGTGCCACATCCAAGCTGAACGTATCACGAAGATCCTGGACGAAGCAGTATATAAAACCAAACTGGCTCTCTGTCTTCCGAACCTCGTTCAGGAGTATCGGAACCTCAGTACTATATTATCAACACAGCATATGGAAGATCTTATCTTCATCTTCGAGCAGTATGACAATCCTTTATTCTCCACCAGCTTACTGAATATGGCAGCGATGGAAGATATTAAATCTGTAAGCAGTCAAATTTTATGAGTTATATTGCGTGATTTCATAAACAATGAAGTTGTTATTTCTATAGGGGGACATCTCTCTCAAAAATCGGTTAAACCCAGAACTTGGTCACCTGATGTATATAATGAATAGTTACCCAGCCCTGCGTCCTGTGGTTGAAGAAACGATTCAGGAGGTAATTCCTTCCTACTAATATTTAGGTTGATTCCGCTAATGTATAAATTATTATTTACTCTCCTCCTCAGAATGTAACTATATATCTGATGAAAATTTAAATTTGTTTAATTATAATTCTTAATATTTATTTTCTTTTCAGTTAAGAGACGAGCATATGAATTTAAATGAGGTATGCTGTACATAAAACAATATTTCAAAAGAATACACTTTATTATACGTATATATATATATATATATATATATATATATACATGTATATATATATATATATATATATATATTTGTTTATTTTTTTTTTTGTAAATAGGATTTTTTTTTTTTGTAAATAGGATTGTTCCTTTTACATTTGTAATTAACCTTCTAGCCCAATCAGCCAATATCAGGTATAGGGTATCTGCTCACCTTGGAACACTTCCGAGATCTGATGGTAAGACAAATGGACACCACGGCTGCTGAGGAACTAGCTGCTAAGATCAACACTAGAAAGTTAGAAGGTTCTAATGAAAAATTAATAGAAAAGATAAAAGGTAGTACAGTACAGTATAGTATGTACAAATATAACTTTGATAATCATTAGTACGTACAAGCACAAATAAATTTCTTTTCTTTTCTAGAGTATACGACCAATTTGAAAGAAGAAAATGAAAGATTTGAGGGGACGATGAAAATAAAAACTGATATGATTGGGAAATTGGAAAAAGAGCTGGCAGCGCTCAACCATGAGGCCGATATCAAGCTTAAGAAAAAGATGTGAGCTCTGATCTCCCAAAAAAAAAAATATTTACTTCAACTTATTCTAACCACCATATTGTATAAATTCTTCGTTTTTGATTGTCGTTAATTAATTGTATTACTTCAACTTATTCTTATCACCATATTACATGAATTCTTCGCTTTTTGTCGAATTGTCGTTAATAGAAATGATAAAAAAGACAAAATTAGTTTAATTACTTTGGTCTTCTAATTTTTACGTTTTAGTTTGGACTCTGAACGTCAAATGGTCTTGGCTTCCCGTGCTCATTTAGTAAAAAATGAAATGCTGAAAGAAGAAGAAGTAGAATCCCGTGAGTTATACGAAAATTTGTTAAGAACGCATCTCATAGACGAAAAAAATCAAAGAGCCAGAAGGTGAATCAAAATAAGACGCCTAACAATATTGAAAATTTTTTTTCATTAATTTTTCTTGCTTACTTTTAACAGATAAAGTTTATTTCAGATTTAAAGTAGAGACCCAGCTGTTATCATGGCTGCAAAAATACGATCTAGAAATGGGAGACAAACAAGTAGAACTAGACGAATTTACTGAGAAATATGAAGATGAGTTGGCAAAGTGTGAGGATCTTGAGGTTTGTGATAAAATTATAAAATTTTATAATCATTTTAAAAAAGTTTGGTATTAATAATAATTATTTGAAAATGTTAAGCCCTAAGTTAAGTATTTCTTTCAGTAAAATATTGTTATAATAAATACTTTTTTTTTGTTCTGGTGGCATTTTTTCGACATGTTCGCAATTGCCCATCACCATTGGTGGCAACAGAGTGGTCGTAGATTTGTATAAAGATATTATTATTCATTTCGTAGAGTAAGTTAGCGGAGCAAGATAAAGAGTATATTCCATTAATGGAAGAAAGAGAAGCAGAATACCACCAAGAAATGACGGAGAAGATGAACAAGTTCCTTATGGAACATGCTGCAAGAGTAATTCAAAACGCGTGGAGAGAGGTGCTTGCGAACAGAGCGGAGAAGAAAAAGGTAAATTCATTGTTTTTTTAATCAAAATTATAGAGTTTTTATATTTTCTTATCAGTCAGATTCATTCGTTATGCCGCTTAAAAAAAATACAAACGTTATCAAATTCTGTTACTTAAATACTGTAGTTACCTTTAGCATCTAATATATTTAAAAAACATTTTATGCAGCAAAAAGGAAAAGGTAAAAAGGGAAAGAAGAAACCCTAATCCAAATCCATTTCAAGTTCTAGAGTTGCTTCAGGATGTGGAGAATGTCGGTAGCCTAATATTTACATAAGAGCTAAAATGTCGACTTTAATCCAGAATAAAACAAACTATAACTATCATAAGTCTCCAGTCTGATGCAGCTCAAATTCCTAAGCAACCTTAGTCCTAAGTTTTTCCATTCTATGTAATAGCTTCTCCCTTTTTCTATCCTTATTCCACCTGCAGCTCAGGAAGTTACAGAAGAAATTACAAGCAGCAGCAGAGAAAAAGACCACGAAGAAGAAGTGAATTTAAACTTTCGATTTTTTATGTGTACTCTTGTGAGAGTAATTTATTGAATGAATGTACTTCTTGAGTCTGGTTAAAAATTATTTATATATATAAAATTATTGCGAGAATCATATGTCATCATTTTACTGAATTTGTACAAAATTACTAATGGAGTTAACTTATTGTCTTAAAACTTTATTTGTTATACTTAAAAATTTAAATATTTGTTGACTTAATAATTGATATATTAGTAGACTTAATATTTACCTGGAAATTAAAATCCAATTATTTTATTATATGATATAAATTTGCAGGTATCTATCGAACTGTAGTGATAACTATATAAAGAAGGTTTTTATATAGACACGTGAATAACTTCAAAAACTATGTCAGTATAAATTTATTACAAAAACAAAAGATATTTCCAACACGCAATATGTGTAATTTAGGCACTTTTTTATATTTATACAGCCTTAACACTCTTCACAAGTAATAATAATATACAACATGTATGTTTCAAAGTTATTTAACTTATATACATAAGCATATGCATTACATTTTACTTTTGATAGTCACACCATAAATATATTCTTCTATTATTAATTCTAATTCCATTTATATTAAACAAAGCAGACGTTAAAATCAAGAATTACATAAGTACATTATAGGTGAATAAATCTATAAATATGTATTTTAAAACTTTATGAATAAAATTTAATATAAAAAAACTGCAAAGTTTTGAATACAAAAGCACTTTTGTCTTTATTTTTAAACTCTACAATTCTGAAAACAAAGCTGCCCTAAACAATATTTGTTTTTTTTCGTTGTTATTGTGACATATTCAAAGCTTTTCTTCTTCATTTTGAGCTTTCAAATGCTTTAAAGCGCGAAGGTCAATAAGTGTATCGGAAGAACTTTTGGTTGTTGGTACAAAAGATATTGCTCGTCGAGCTCGTTCGCCGTTGCGGAGTACTGGGTTCATATCCTGGAAAAGTGTTTCTATCAAAAAGAGACATCATTTATCTTGGAACGATGACATGGAAAATCTGTGACCCCCATGTGCTCTACGTATGACGACGGATTAAAGTCATGTGTTAACTGAGACTACTTTTATTTTACATTTATCATTCCTGAATCTTCAAACCATATTTAATAGTGAGTTCTGACTCTGTTATGTGTAGTTCAGTTGTTTGTGTGTGTGTGTGTGTATGTGTGTGTTTGTATGTGGGGTGTATATACCCGCAATTGCACGTGCAATGCATGTGCATTATGCTCTGTCTGGGAGATCTTGTGTTGCGCTGCCTTCAGCTCCATATCCAGCTGCTGCTTCTCTTGTTCCAGTTCTTGAAGTCTTTTTTCTGCCTCTGAAATTTAATATTGGTTTCGTATTTTTGTTTGTTAGGATTAAATACCCCTGGTTTTATATAAACATATATAAATTTAATCAGATTTATATACACAATTTAACTGATAGTCACCTCTATATTGTGCCTCTTTTTCGGCTTGCAATACTTCAAATTGCTTTCGTTTCAGTCTTTCTTCTTCTAACATTTTATTTTGTTCTTCTTGTAATCTTTCCAATTCCTCTCGCCTCTCCCACTCTTCAGCTAAAACTCTACGAAAATTATGATTATTTTAAATTACAAAGTAATTAGGTTATAAACAAATTTTGAGAATTTACTCTTTTAAGTGACTACCTAGCCTGTAATGCTCTAACAATTTCCTCATCCCTCTTGGCCTGCGTCTCTTCCTGCAGGAGCTTCTCTAACTCAGTTTGTGCGTTTTTAAGCTGTTCTAACTTTTCGTTATCTTTTTGCGCTAGTTCCGCTAACTCCTAGAAAAAAATGCAAATCAATAATGAATAAAATATCATCACAAAAATACCCATCCATTAGAAACGACGCTCTGATCTTCAAAAGTCCTGTAAACCCTTTTTAAATGATAGTTAAAAATATTATGACAAACACAAGCAATAAACTTATCAGTTACAAAATTTTACGTTTTAAATTAAGAAATGATCATATCGCGGCCTCCCTCAAAGGCCGGCAACGCTCTCGTGCATCCTTTAATATTGCAAGAGTCAGTGGGCGGTGATCATCACTTTGCATCAGGTAACCCGAAGGCTCATCTGACCTCCTTTTAATATAATAAAAAACCATCTCATTCCCACCTGCGCCTGCGCCTCCGCGGCGACGCGAGCGCGCACCTCCTGCTGCAGGCGGCGCCGCGCCTCCCGTGCTTCGCGCTCGCGACGCGCGCCCGCCCCGCGCCGCCCCGCCCGCGCACTGCGCTGGTAGCCCTCCGCCCCTCCAGACACCGCCGCCGCTTGGCGCACGCACGATACCCACTGCAGGCGACTCCTGGGAAGGCAGAGCTCGCTTTGAGACATCTATTAAGAGCGGGCTCTACTATTAGGCGAATAGAACTAAGGCTTCCAGTAGTCGAGGCGTTTGGTACCTACCGAGGGGTAAACAATATTTTCTAAATAGCTGTGTAACAAAAAGTTATTACTGACCTTCACTTAAGCAGGACAAATGGGATGACTATTTAGCTTGATTTTGTTCTACCTAGATGAAATAAGTTTAACATGTGCATAAATTACCTTCCATAACCATTTTTACTAACTCCTAAATCTAATCTTAATTAAAATACTCGATCCTGTTATAAGATTAAATATTAATAGGGCTTTCGTATACAATACCAGCTGTTTTTTAAACAATGTTTGATATTTGATCAGGAAAAAATATTGGCATTTCTTGACATTAACAGTAAAATTAATTATACAGTGTAATTACGACGTAAAACAAAGGACGTAATTTTTTTTCATTTTGGCGGCTAAGGTGTTAATAAACGAAATATTAATTATTTCTTTTTAAGTAGCTGCCATAAAAATTAACAATGAAAAATGTATATTAATCAATATCTAATACAGTTCTAGTCTACAATAAGAAATTTGTCAAAATGTATCTGTACTATCGTAAATTATGTTTGCACTACTACTAAAAGTTTTTCTGCACTTCATACGCACTTGTGATCCTGTGTCCCGAACTCGAAAGTTCTCTCCGGAGTGATAATTTGAAATCGTTGAATCTTTCCCTCTCCTACCGCAGCCTCTACGGAACAATATTCGTCTATAGCGATTCTTCCACACTGTTCCTTTTGGGAGGAACTCTTATAGTAGGTAAGCGCACAGGGCTGGAGAACACACCAGTATTCCCTCATTGTTGGTAAAAGATAACCGCGCTTGAAAAGGTATCCCTGTAAAAGAAAAATGTTTAACTTGATAGAGCTAAGATATTCCAAATTAATAACCAATTTGGAAAACTGGTTATTAATTTGGAATATCTTAGCTAAAAACAACAAAAATATAAGACGTATATATTGACGTATTAACCTAAAGTACTATAATTGGAATGTAAAAAAACAATAATAAAAAATGCAAAGCCTTAAAAGATTGTTCAATGAATTATACTTAATTTAATATATAACCTTTTTGATAATATCCTCAATAAAAACATCATAGACTTCATCCACGGCTTCTACCAGTGCTTCAGAGTGTAGCTGCTCACAGCAGTACTTAGCTTCCAGCACGGCCAGGAATGCCGCCCACTTAAAATGACCTATGGAAGAACCGAGCGCCTCCCAGTCAGCGGCGTCCCATCGGAGCCCTAAGCAATGAACCAGCTGTTCTACTATTATACCAGCTTCTGATGGTTGAAGGACTACCTGGGGAGGATTTTTTATTATGAGGGTATTTTAGGCAACATGCGGTTTTATCAGTTTATAGGCTTCTGGATAACCATAACAACAGATATGTTACTTTTATTTGTATTTAAAATGTAATTATAAGTTCTTCATTCTCATTTCTTTTATTTAACCGACTTCGAGAAAGGAAGACATTACTAAATTCGATCATTTACACGTTTTTTTGTGTGTTCGTATAAATTGTAGTTTTTTCCATTGACTGTGTACGTAAATTACAGAAAGAAAGGGAAGTTTGGACAAATTAGGAATGTTGATGTTTAAAAATATCTTTAAACATGTATAGCAATGAGATTTAGTCTTAATAATTAAATTTGTTAATAAATATATAATGAAAAATGAATCGATACGGGTGGGATTCAAACCCGCGATTTTTGTTTTTGAGAACGCTAAGTAATTAATAATTATTCTCCTCATACCTATATATAAAGTTTGTGTCAATGTCAAAAAATCAACCTTTCTCAATAAATGCAAAAAAAAAACATTAGCGCTTTTAAATAAACTTTCAGCTCTATTATAGATTACAATCTTTGGTGCATTTGTTGAAGGTCGTGGAACTAACGACTTGGCCAATGACGTCACCATAATGTAATGTAATGTCATTTTAATTGATATAAATAGTTATAAGCTTTAGCAGGTACTAAAAGACAAATTAACAAATGTAAAACTCCATTGTTGGAGTTAATAATATTAATTGTTAAAAATAAACTACTAGTTGAGAAAAACAAGGATAAATGTTAGACAACACATGTCTTATAATAATTCATACACAATATACTAGTGACGTACTTGTAAATTAATTGATATTAACAAAAAGGTCATTGAACTTGTCGCATCTGCCTCACACGTGCGAGACAAAAAATAAAACAATACATTAATGAATACTTGTATGTAACAGATAACAATACATCTTGTATAAAATTGAATGAATTTACAAGTACCTAATTCAACTTTAAGATTTGATAACCTTAAAAAGTTCCTTTTACACAAATTATCGTGGTAATGCAGTAAATATCATACTTAATTGACAAATCATTTATAAATTGGATTTCTTCTCTTTATCAATGTTTATTTTATATAACTTTTTTATAAATGTGATACGAAAATAATTAAATTGTAATTTATTTTTTAAAGATTTGTATAATATGGTGTTTTATCTGTTAAAGTATTTTAATTCAAGGTGTAACATATATATCACATTATTATATATGACTTACCATGTAATGGTTAGCATCATCAGCATCTTGGACCAGGTCAGCGAGAAGACAGAATATCCTGAACAATTTAAAAACTGAATCATCGCTGAAAACTGCCTTGTCTCGTGTTAGTAGGTTCTTTTTACAAACAAACCAGCAGACCTGTAAAAAATATTTCTTTTGTATATTGCACTTCGTATGAAAATTGTTTTTAAACTTGGTTTAAAATTTAAAAATGATTACTAACCTCACTTATTTTTTTTTCGTATTCTCTCGCAACTGGTAAGTTTAATACTTTAGGAATTGAACTGAACACCTCGTGCTGCAAATAGTACCGAAACTCATCGAAGGTCAACTCCTGTGATGATTTGTAATGATCAAGACCCTTCTCGACTCCATACAGGTCAAGTAATGTTCCGAGGTTGGCTGTTAAAACCTGGAAGAATGCAAATCTTAAGCTAGGTTTTGAAGTATAACAACAAACTGATCTAAGCATTTGTCGAGAACACAGCGGCAACTACTTGTGACTATCGACGAGCAGCATATGCACATAAATTAGTCCATATGCAAAACGTATATAAGATTCCCTGTTTTATATTTTTTAATATGGAAACCTCATATGCTACATAAGATCAGAATTCTATATGTTTAAATTATACAATTTTTAATCATTTTAATCTTTTAAATGCATTTACATTTAAAATTTAACCCCAAGTGTTCATAGGAGGGCTATGAAAAGATGTACGTCTGTTGGTTATGTATGTTGGTATATGTATATTGGTATATGTGTGTCATAAATATAGCGCATTAAAATATAAAATTCTTATTTGAGTGCGACATTTGTCTGTAGTTGACATTTTTAAATACCTATTATGTAGGTATATACCTACATGTAGTTTTTAAGATCTCATAAACACTTTCCTTGACTTATGAGTCAGAAAGCCGTCACAGAGAACAGGCAGTTATTACAGTGTCATAACAAAAGATCTCAGACTATTTAAGCTAATGAGTTGAGAACAAACAGTGACGGGTCATGGCCTTATTACTGATAACTACTGAATGCTATGCGATATTATTATAACAATTTGGTCTATTATTTAACTAGCTTTTATAGATAATGTATTGGTGTGACTGTGTCTTTATTTTTATTTGTAATAGTAAGAGATTGAAAAATGTATCAATGGACAGTATTTTCTATAGAACCAAATATGTTTTACATACATTGTTGTTATTGTTACAAATATCTGAAGTAGGTACTAATGAATGCTTTTCCTTGTTTGTTTTAATTGTAATCAAACTTGAACGACGCTATATTAAATTATAGTGGATAGACAACCTTTTAATAAACTAACGTATTACTATATAAGACTCCGTACTATATAAGAATAATATTTTCTTTTTCAATCAACAAAATTTCTTCAGTTGTATATACATAGTTATAAGAACACTACAAACAACATATGTGTTTCTTTTGGTATCTTTTAAAATAATTTTGCAATTTACGTTCAAACCACTATCCTTGTCTTAAGTAGAATCTTTTCAATTTAAAGATTTATAAAGTGATTTAAATTATTGTATGAATACCACTCCACAGTTTTAAATAAGATGAAAATAAATAAACAATAAATTATAACAATACAGCTATTTTTTTTTGCGTTCTAGCGATAAAATTCAAATTAATTTATCACTATACAAATATGTATATAAATCGGTCCCGTCATTTCAACCTAATAACTGAGAAGCAGATGTAAAGAGAGTCAAAAATTAAATAGGTTTTATGTTTTATATTAAATTCTAAGTAGGTACCTACACAAGAACTTGTGAAGAAAATGAGAAAAGATTTAGCCAAGATACTCCTGTCCTGTCCAGTAGACAGATATATTATGCGAAGAATTGGCCAGATACAACAATTTAGGATTTTAAATATTTGGCATCAAATTTACAGAAACAATGCCAAATTTAAGTTGTTTTGTGGCTTTTTAATCTTAAACATAAATTATTAAAACTTGAAATAAAGCAATAAAAAATATTTAAGAATCATACGTACCTAACCTAAGTCATCTTTTTTTTTTTAATGAGTTAATATTGCAAAATGATAACTGAGTTTGATTTGCACTTTAACTGTCATAGTTTTATGTTTTGTCTTTATGAGTCATTTCGCCTGTTTGCGTCCATTTAGTGGAGTTGCTGACTTTGAAAGAGAAAATAAAAATGATTTAGCACTAGTTTTGAATAAAAACTTATGTACAGTGTTAATAATATAGTCTTTTTTATATTCATTTAACGTTTTGGTGGAAAGATATAACGATTTAAATATAAAAGTGATAAATATCAGATTTGGGCGATTTACCCAGTTTGCGTCCATAAAATCTAAATTGCGTCCACTCATGTCCAGTTTGCGTCCACCAACTTATATATAGAATGTAGGGGAGATTTTTATTAATTATTATTCAGAAAGATTAGATTTTAACAATTTATTGTTTTATGTCTAAATATTTAACTAATTAAATTTTAAAATATTTTTAATAACAAATATATCATCTTATATATTTGTCACAGCCAATGTTTTCTTCGCCGTCTTCATCTACATCTGATATAAGTATGTCATTACATTCAGCGCACTTTGTACTATCCACGGCTGGTAAATTTTCTTTTCAGAGTATCAGTATCTACTGTAACTTTAACAGGAAGTGTCTTTTTCCTACGTTTTGGAGCAGTTTCTTGAAGTTTTTTTTGTCTATTCGTTCTTAATTTATTTTTCTTACTGCTTTGTTTTTTTTTCTTCGTCTGCTCTTTATGTTCATAATACTTTCTCGATACAGACGAAGATATGGCCGCTGGAGTTCTTTGTTTAAATTTTCTTGCTATGCTAAAAATTTCAGCCAACATCAGGTGGGTTTTAAATGGATCAAAGGTTTCTGAATGTGAAATGCCTTGAATAAATAATGAAGATGATTGTAAACTAGGAGGCTTTTCTATAGGTGAAATAGATGGTGATACAGTTGATGCTAAATGAATAAAAGCAGGTTTTGATATTTGTTGCTTAGTTTTCTCAAGACTTGGTGTAGTATGAGTTGCCATATCTTCTAGTGGTAAAATAAGAACTTCATCTGAAGACACTATTGAACTAAGCTACAGGTAACTGCCAAAAAGGTGTATAGGCAAAATCATTTTATTCATGTCATGAGTTTCAGATTTGCACCTTGATACACTGTGATTTCACAATTTCTAATTTGTTCAATCAGGAGTCGTTAATAAATTACGTTAATTTTTTTTTATTATAATTACATTAAGATATTATTGATCGTAGGTATAAACAATTTTATTAAATTTAAATAAGCTATACATTTTTAATTACTTTTATAAATAGATAACTAGAAAACAAAGGTGGACGCAATCTGGTCTGTCCTAAATAATAGGTCATAAAATTCGCGTCCACTGCGAACGCAAAGTGGAATTTTTAAAATTTGTATGTACTAGTTTGCGTCCACCTTATTTTAACTGTCAACAATTAAAAAACTTAAGTAAATTCATAATTATGTTTTTCCTTTCTTTATTATTAAGGCCTAGAAACATCTATGTATCCTTAACTTCACATAAAACAATGTAAAACTAACCGTGAGTGGTGTTGCTGCTCACTATTTTTTTACTAACATTTAAGACATTTGCAGTCTTTTGTCCCGTGGCTCACATAAATTATTTTTTTTTAAAGGGAAGGATTGCGCTCAAGGAAATTTTGTTTATGACTGTGTATCTCCTAATATATTGAGGTGTTGGTAGAAATTACATTTGGTTTTGTTAGAAAGTTCATGAACTTATTTTCGAGTATTTTATGAAAGGATAGCCGTCGAATGGACGCAAACTGGCGATGGACGCAAACAGGCGAAATGACCTATATAATATTGTTTTAGATATAATATGTTATTTTTAGTGCTCAGGACTAGACAAATGACCTTACAACTACTGCGGCCTTAGTTTTTTTCTACCCACCATATAACTACATTTCCTAGCAGATAGTTTTAATTCTGTTAATTAAACGAATACCTACTATAATAGGGATAAAGTTCTTAAGTACTATAAAAACAGGAATAACTGGACAGTTATACGTACATTGTAGGTATATAAAATTAACTATAATTCTTAGTTTAAGTACATATTTTATTTGATTCTTAAGTAAAATGCTAATAAGATGATAATATGACTATTTGTTCTTTGCAGTATTTACCGTCTCCGCTGTCAAAGTATGAAGATAGAATATTTTAACATAAATAATACTTCTATCTCGTAAGCACATACCACATACAGGAAGTTGAATAAATACTAAAAATATATTCGTAGTGCGGCTACCTTTTTAATGTATTTTTATGTAAGATTTTTTGCAGTAATTAAGTTTAAAGTGCAAATATCTAGTTAACGTATACAGAACCTGCATTATATTCAAAATATTGTTATATCTATGTTTCAGAACACTCCCTACAGTGCTCCTTATAGTCTGTCGATTGTTAGGGGGTGGCTGTAATCGATATTGATTGGGTTATTTATTACTTGACCAGCTTAATAACTGACAAAAAGATTATCTTTATAATGTTTACATGTTTAGATAATATACTTACTATACTGTTTTAGCAACTCTTAATATATACTATATTATATATATATAGACACTTATTTTAGGTGCATATAATTTTGACATTACAGTCCTGTGATCCATAGATGACCTATGTGTGATGTCAAATTAAGATCATATGCATACTGAGTAGTGGGTAGGTACTGACAGATTTTTTTTACATAATATGCAACTTGGTCTCAAGTACATTAAGTACACAACTACCTGTATATATGAGATAAGGTTTTACAATGGTTAACGAAATTATATATAAATATGCCAAAGTAAAAACAAATTGTACATACCAAGAAGTTAAAGATTAAATACAGTAGTTAAATGTAAATAACTCAATACTTGATAATGCATATTTATCAAGGAATTAAACTTTAATTGCAATTAATTATTGTAAGGTTATTTATGTAGTTACAAATTCTGACAGCCCTTCGGTAATAATGTTGTTAAGCCATAAATGAAGCGTAAATGTCTCTAACCACGAGGAAACTGGGACGGGCTTATATTTAATTATAGGTATCCTCTTTTATAGAAGATTATCGTTTCTTTTTTTTAATAGATGTATTAAATACTCCATAGATGTACTTATATTATTTTTTAATAATCATGTGCCTGGCCATATCGTTTGTCATACATGCTTTAAATTAAAAGAATAAAATTGAGAATTTCGTCTATTAAGATAATTAGAACAATGTGTGTTGAGATGTGTTAAATGCTTTGTAATTCGGGGTGTGACTTCTGGTGCTGATGGAATGAATGGAGCACTTTCTAAAAGCACTTAGAATATACTTACCTTGATAATTTTATTAACATCCATAAGGTAAAAAAGTAAAATGTATGTTTTGGGTCATGAGGACAAGGAGAGCTAGTGACGTCTGTAACCTTCGATTAGGTCATGTAAGATGAATTGTGCGGAGATAACACAGATCGTGATTCATACTCGTATTGTTGTACTGTGGTCTGTCTGTCTGTGTTTCTAAAAAGATTTTAATAGCGATTTGATATGTCCATGCCATGTCTTATGTATCTTTTTTTATGTCATATGATTAGAATTTTCATATTCATATCTATAGATAATTATCTAAATTGGTATGACCTTGTGAAAGGTTTTATAATTAATATTTTGTGCGTGTTTGTCCAATATATAAATGAAACGAGAATGGGAACTGTTCCGGTAAGATTTCGATTTCCGTTGAATCCGAATCGAAAATATACAGTTTTCTAAGTAAACCAAATAAGGGCAGACACAAACAGTTTTATGTCGTATATAAAACTTTGTTCTTCCGTCTCCGTCGCCCGGCAGTCCGGCGCCGTCGAAGGCTGCATGCGAAGCACCCCTTATATTTGCGGTTTGCAATGAAACTTGGAAAGTATTGACTTATATTCTGTATACCATTGATTGATTTGGTTATTCGCTTCTATTTAATTTTCTATGAACAGTTGTAGCCTTGACGTACTACTCATTTGACCTACATTTTAGATTATGAAGTTAAAACAATGTCAATATCTTGGTTTTTTAATGGTTTTACATTAAGATATATATAATTAGTTAAGTGGTTATTTTAGTAAATGCTTTGCTTCGTTATTATTTTCAATGTCATGTAATTACTAGGCATACCTATTATACCTAATATCTAGGTATACCTATAGTTTTGGAAGGAAGATATGCAAACGAATATAAAAGCAATGTAACTTTGTTTGTTTGTTACGTTTTCACACCTTAACTACTTAACCCGTCATCATTAAGGTGTTCACATACCTACGTTGTCAGGGGGAACTTAAAAGTACTTTGGAACTTTTTCCGAAAAAAAGTTCTGTTCTTGAGAGATACAAATAATTTTGTAAGGCATAGCAAGATTGTTTTTTAGTTTAGCTAGGGGACGAAGGCGCTGACTATTTAAATAATTTAATTAATAGACATAGTTTAATAATATTACGTATTTCTTTTAAGAGTTTGATATTAATTGCTAACATGTGCTAAATTACCTCATGCTAGTTCTGACTCATTATATAAACAATTACGAAAACATCAAACAATGGTAAGTTGTAAGTCAGTCAAGTTTCAGTCTATTAATGAAATGTTTCCTTCGTTTAGGAACATGATATTTAAGAAATAGCAATGTGGCAGAAACACTGACAATACCTATATACCTACAACTCGCGAAAGAACTAGGTCGTCAAAACCCTCGGGGTTTGAAAGAGGCTATTAACCTTAGATCATCGTTTTATATCTGACATCATCATAGTCAAGAATTCTAAACAATAACATCATTGAAATAGGTTCTTATTATACCTAACTATAACGGTATGTTATGAAACATTTGTTTTATTTAATTTTATGTAATTAAATAATTTAGGTATTCATTAATAATGTTTAGAATGTATCATAGATTAATTTTATGTGTTAATTTAATAAAATTTGTTTTATTGTGAAATACAATATTAATTTTAGTTAAAATATGAAATAATTCATTAATTTAACAAGCCTAACATTAATAATATAACTAATATTTTTTTTATAAATGTTTTTAATCTTTAAAATGCTCTCTAAACATATATTTAGTATAAAGTATCATTGTGTACGGCCGTGGTAATAAAATAGAATGTATTCAAATAAAAACCAACCTTTAACTTGGATTTATGCACCACTTGATTATTCTGCAATGAGTCAAAGGCGTGCCAGATGCAGTTCGTAACATTTTTCAACAGAGCCGACATTATTCAACACAACACACAATACACAACACACAATATTTCATTAATTTGATATTATTTTAAATATGTATTAAGTTATTGTTTGTTTTTTTTTTATTACAACATACTTGTAAATTAATACTACAGTAAGATATGATTTTTAATATTTAATATAGACAGTTACACAGTTATATAGACAGTCCTTTATCTTTTCCTTGAATTAAGAAAATTTTAAACACAATAAGCGTCTATCTTTCGCGCGGTCGATTTTCAAACTAGTCGTCAGTCGTCAGTCGTCAGTTGTCAGTCGTCTGGCTCTCGTTACTCGTATCAAAAGGAAGTGGGTGAACGGAGTTCAAGATTAAAGTTCTACTTCGAATAAGTTTTTATATTATTTAGTATAATTTTGTTATCACATTTTCCTAAATGTACTTATATGATAGGTCAGCCAGTTAGGATTAGGAATCAACGTATTAGAAACAAAAAGTGTTTCTCATTCATTTTTATTAGAAAATAATTCAAGGATTTGTTACAAAACTTAGCTACAGATTTTTGAGAAAAAAAATCCGATATTGGCTATCCACTATCGTCACGTACCTATATAGTGATGGTTTATTTTATTACAAAAGACTTGTTACATATACAAAGGTACTATACAATAATTAGGACAGATTTTAATAAATTTCTAGTTAGGACTATATAAGTTAAAAAAAATAATCAGATGCTACCTATATATCTACTATGATCACATTAAACTCACGTGACCTTCAAGTATTTAATATCATCAAAATTCTTTTATATACCTATAATGTTAAAGTTCATTAAAACAATATTAGATCTCGTTAGTTAATTAGAAAACTATGACAAAAGTTATCTATACATATCTTTAATATTATAACAATAAAAGATTGGTGTCTTTGCTTGTACCTACTTTATGAAACTATTATATTACCTATGTACGTATAACAAATACCGTTTTATATTAAAATGAGTTTTGAGGCCAAAATCATTATTTGCCAATCATCAAAGAAATAAATAACTTGGATAACTTTATATAAATATAGAATGAAAAATTAATCGATATGAATAAACCGTCCCGTCGCTCTACCAATAGAGCTACGGAAGCTCAATTGGTACAGTGACGTGACGGTTTCCACGAGGTCTCGGGTTCGAATCCCTGCTCGTATCGGTTTATTTTTCATTCAAAATTTATATAAATTTAAATAAGCTTAACATGGCTATAACGGTTTATAGATATTTTAAAACTTTAACTTGGATAACTTTTAACAAAGGAATAACTTTATGTTTTATGCAAAAAAATAATGACTAATCGGTCCCTGGAGTAATTAAATTAATAACTATGTTATATTATTATTATTTATAATTTTATACATATAGATATACAAAATAAATATATATGCGTATAAATAATATGATGTCACAATATGAATATAACATACATTTGTGTGTTTGTCTGTGTGGCGTTGAATTTACCTAACTTAATTAATATATAATTAATTAGAATAGGGGCACTTAATTCTCTTTTTTAATTCCTATATGGACACACAGACATTAATTTAGGAGTATGTACTTAAAATTGTTTTAACGTACTAGCTTAAAATTAAATGAGATATATACATATATATATATATATATATATATATATATATATACATATACGTCTATATCTATTGGACTCGGCAGTTTAGGATGTCTTTCACTTCTATACCTACGTTTTAAACCTTTTCTATATTTAATTATCTAATTTTATTAATAAAAACTCAAAAACTGTAAGTGCAAAGTTCAAATGTCGTTATTTCGTATATAGTTTAGTTCTATTTTGGCTATACCGTAAGCCCACCAGCTAAGCTGTGCAAGTTTAAAGACCTAATACTTATCTGCCCAATAAACACTGACAGTTACGTTCATTAAGAATATTGTTTAATGAAATAATGTATTTGAATATTATATTCACATAGTTATAACAGTTTAGTTAATTTAAAGATAAGTTAAATTTAAGTTATAAATTATTTTTTTTTTGGGTGTAAGTTAACAACCATGACCTCTTTATTCATCATTTACAATGACTCCCATAGACTTGTATGAATTGTATGACGTACTAGAGGTCGAAAACCTATTCAAGTGGTAGAAATGGTTGGACACGTGCCATTATAATAATGTTACTCATATCGAATGTTTGCCTTAAGAGTACTCTGACTCAGTAATATGTCTTGACAAATGTATTTACATTGAGAAGATTTATACTCAGATAACTCTTATCTACGGAATAACATTTGGAGTAATAATCACAAAGAAAAAAATATTCTCTGGTTAACTACTGCCTAAGCTACGTTTTAAACAAATGAATTAAGTCAATAAATTAGATTTAGGTAATTCAAAGAATGTTCTGGAATTAGTACTTTTATATGCTTAGTGAAATTGACTATTGAGTTTTGTCTTCTAAAGTAAAATATTCTATTCCATAGCGGATTATAAACAATAAAGTCTTTTAACGTACACTGGTCCAATAAATATCGGTTTTCTCTACTAATAAGTGGTGCATCATGTTACCAAACTTAGTCATGAGCAACTGTAGCTTTCGTTTTGTCTTCTAAAAGCCGTGTATATTGTTGGGTTGTTATTAATTGCCACTGAGTAATAACTTGATAGGTCATGATCACTGTATTTGAGACTAGAATAACTAAAAAATAATAAAATATGAGTATATATTTTCATCAAAGAAATGATAATTTTAAATTGTAGGTAATTATTTGGGTTTTTCTTAAATAAATATACTGGATTATATATTATATTATACATGAAATGTTTCTTTTTATATATGTATTTGCATCTCGTGTACATTTTCTGAGGGCTCTTTTAGACAACTTAGAGGTCTTATAAAATTTTATACTGGTTCTCATGATAAAATAAATGACAATTTCATCTAAGGTAACGTTTTTAATGATTCTTTTTATATAATGGAATTGATATATATAAACGAGGTATAAAAAGAATAATTTTAAAGTCAGCCGGCATTTGACTAGTAGACTAGTGTCATATAAATTTGGTCAAAATCTTATGGTTACACACAATGCATATACCTAAACAGAACTATCTATCACATAGGTATAGGGTTGCCATACTTTATAATAAAGTGTTATACTTTATATTTGGTAATTATACTTTATACTTGCCGCCTCGTTGGTCGAGTGGTTAGCGCAGACGCCTAACGTATAGCGACTCAATGGGGCTCGGGTTCGATTCCGGACAGGGACAGGCATGTATGTGATTAACATGTCTGTATTTATGGGTTTAGTCGTTTATTAATATATTCTCAGTATTTATAATGTGTATGTCTATGTATTTGTTTCGTTGTCTAACACCCTTAACACAAGCAAATAATTTGCTTACTTAGGGGTTAGATCAATTTGTCCTGTATTATTATTATTACTTTTGCATAGAAATAAAGTATGTCAAAATACTTTATTTTCTAGCTTTCCTGCGATGCATTGAACAAAAAACTTATTATGGGATTTATGTGTAAGTACCTACCTAAATATTTAACATATAAGTTAGAACAGATGATGGAAACGATTTATAATTACCGAACCAAATGTATCTAACATTTAATTAAGTCAGTCTAATGTTAACGTGAATGTTTAAACATCACCCGAAATATTTAAGTTATCAGTATTTTTTCACTTTTTATTGATAGGATTTAAATTATTTGACAAAATGGTTTGATTTTATCGAACATAACTAGCTGGCTTTCCATACATCCTAATATGTCTTTGAATGATTATGATGATGTATTTAAATGAGATTATATGAACATTTTGATATGGTACCAAATTTAATTAGAAACGAATTGTTTATTTATTTTAGAGATGCGCCGAATATTCGGTAAGTATTTCGGTATTGGGCATCTTTTTCACAATTCGTATTCGGCCGAACTATTCGGTTGTGGTGCCGAATATATTCGGTTCGAGTATATCTATTTTCTAGGCTTCACGAAACGTTAAAGAAATAAGAGAGTAATCTAAGATTTAAGTGATATTATAAGTCAAAGAAATCTTATAAATAATGTGTTGATTAAAGCTTAATAATATAAAACAGTTAAGCTTCAAATCAAGATTTATTTCAAAATATATCAAGTAAACATATTTATTTTATATTCTCAACCTACAATTAGTAGGTATTTAGTAAAGTTAACATTTATTTGGAACCTTAAATCAGCATTTATTTTTAATCCTCAAAACAATATTCTGGAATTACAAATCAACACATTTATTCATCTAGTCAGCAGCCATATGTTACGTATATGTTAGGACCTGTTTATGACAAATTAACAACACAATGGTAAACCGAATAATTCGGCAGAATATTCGGTTCGGCACAGGTTAAACCGAATAATATTCGGTATACGCTTATTCGGTGAATCCACTATTTGGCGCATTTCTAATTTCTTCAATGTTGATTGTCAAACAAGATTTGAAACATTCTATTTTTATACGTTTTTTTCGCTAAAAAAAGCAAACCCTACATAGGCATCGTAATATTGTGATATCAGAATTAAAGAATTAAACTTAGTAATGAAATTTGTTAAAAATCATTTATAATTGTATTAATGCTTAATTATAATGTAATTTAATGCAGTTGTTGATACAATCCACGATAAATGTGTAAGAACAGAATTGTAGATCAAGTAAAAAGAACGAACTTGTATAGGACCTCAAGAGAACGAACGATCTCCATATTACCAAACAGTACAAAAGTTTAGGCTAATCAATCCTAAGCTATAACTGCATACTTAGGTATACTATCTTTTAACTGTTAGATAAACACGAAATAAATCCTACGCAAACCAACTAAACCTGTTCCATGATAGCAAATAATTTGGAGTTTAGAATTAAGAATAATATGACAAACGATAATAGTCTACATATAAGTCAATTCAACCTCATGAAACATCTTTACAACATTTTAAAGTAACTAGATGATTCATATTACTTAAATTGGAATGTCTTGGTATAGAAAAAAGGAATAATTTTACGAGGTCGAGTCAAATGGTCGATCAGGAACCATCTGACACGCCCATAAAAGTGCAGGTCAGACATGCAAATGACCGCTTCTATCGGAAGTCAATGAAGGTTCCGTCGCCATATTTGTCACAACGGCCGCGCGCTTTTATACATTTAGATATCTTACAAATAAGGCCAATAATAGACAAAACAATTTTGTATATTAAACTCAAATAATATTTTAAAAAATATTGAGGGAAACATTTATTTTATAATTTTATATACTTAAAATACGGTATGATTTAAGTTGATATAAAATTGAAAATTAAATGTTTATTAAAACTTCTATTTTTAATACATGAAAAGAATAGTACATACGTGCGTCGGTATTAAGAATAAATATTTTGTTTATATATTTTATTTCAACGTAGGTAAACATGTAAAGCAGTAGGTAGTTTTAATGAGGAGTAGTCTCTAAAAGAATATTAATTTCATACTGCCTTGGTAAAAAACCTTACAATGAAAAATGCTTATTTTCAATTTATTGTTTAATGAAAATGTCCAACTGGCAATTTTTTCGTACTTATTTTATTTTTAATATCATTTAAATAAAACATCATTGTCTTTGGTAGGTATATTAATCAAACAGATACATCTAGACATATACACAAACGACAAAACTATCAATATACTAAATACACGTTGAACGCGTGGTAATTTGAACGCTTAATAATTATTAAATAGACATTCTACTATTCATTAAATTTGAACAGTTTAGGAGTAAGATGTACTTGTAAGTTTTATTTACTTTTTCAATATTTTCGGTATAATTTTTTCTGTTAATATTTTTCCGGAACTGTTCAAATAATAATATTTAACGACAAAAATTTGAAAATTACTTACTAAATATAAGCGATGGCATATATTTAAATTTTTTATAAATAAGTTATATTAAGAAAAGATATTAAGTACCTACTATTTAAATTTATCAAATCAGATCCCGGGTCTTTGAAAAATATTTTAAAAGCTTATAGAAATAGTAGCAATGGAATGTAAACTATAATGAATATAAAATGATAATTAAATTTTTCTGTCTTAAATATTCATTACAGCGTTAATATTATACAAAGCGAAGTGTAGTCATATTTGCAAACACTCAATTCTCATCAATTCGTTATTAAATCGAAACGCCATAATAAATGAGTACATTGAAATTAAATATAACAACTATACAGGCACTCAAAAACAAATATTAAGTGTATTTATAGATTTACCGAAATATTTAAATAAATTACAGTATTCATTTGTAATTGAAAACAATTAAAACAGAACGCCCGTTCTTTACTTTCAAATCGTGAACATCAAAACTATTTATTACTCGTAAATACTTGAAGAACGAATAGCTTAAATCGTAATCGTTTATTTGACAGTTACTATAATATCATGTGGAATCTAGGGGTTGACTAGGATTTTCACAGAAACGGTTACGCTAGGAATACATTGAACGACTATTATAAGAAATATTGCCGCCCCACCATTTTTATATTCAACTGTCACTCGACCCATCAAACTTGCAAGTCGTGGAGTTTTTATTTTTTTTATTTATTTTTAAGCGACACTACTTGCACGTTCGCTGATGGATATATCCTTGGAGGAGTTTTGATTGTTGTGGAATCAAAATTTGATAACGATCAACTTCAGAGTATTTTTTTAAACTTTTCATAGGAAAACAATCGCACACAATTAAATATAAACTTAATATGTATTATAGAAGCTGCAGCAAATAAATTATGCTATAATGTTAAAAAAAGTATCTGAAATGTGTATTTTAATTAATGTCGAAACTAGGATAGTTTTGTGCGTTCTTGTAGGAAAACTTGTCTAGTGTATAATTTGATTTATATAATTCATTTATTATAAGAATATAGTATAAATATAATAAAGGTATAAAATACCAGTTAATGTTGGTTCCTAGACAATTACTTTAGTAACAAAAGAAGGCCGAATATATACAAATTCAATATGTATATATTATAATATATCTTTTTATATTAATAATTATAACTATGGTACGGAATATATTTTTATGAAAATAACGTATGTATAAAAAACTAGGGTAAATATTCAGTCGCGAATAAGGAATCCGATTGTAAGTAAATTGAAAATAACACCCTGTATAATGTTGTATGTCATCATATTTCGATTCCACAATTACATTCGCCTTCTGGTTAAATATCAGAGGTATATTTTTAAAGCTTTCATTTAAGTTATATAAAAGTTTATTTTGTACTGGAATCTGCTGATGTAATATTGATATTATATTTCGAATATGCATATTTGGAACATCTGATAACAATAATATTGTCAATGGACTATGTACATACTGAAAATAACAACCACATTCAAAGAAAAATAAAGAAAATAGAGAAAAATATATCCAAAAAAAATTATTGAATAATACACATATATTAAATTTAAATATAATATTCAAAGAAAGTGAAGACTCATATATAATTAAATAAACTCTGTAGTTTTGAAACCAATAAGAAGTTTGAATAAATCTGTTAAATAAAAACAAAATGCCATATCCAAGGAATATCCAGCCTGGTGACCGTTTACCTATATATATTGCAGTCACAGTGTATTCATGATATCTGAGCAGATCTGATACAGTGGATGTGAGATAAAGTGGCAGTTTAGCTAAAAATAACCCATTGCAGAACTCAATAGTTTCAGAAGATATTTCAACCTGCGATGGATATAAATAAAACACTAAAACCAGACCATTAAACTTGGAAATGGGTCTTGAAAAGGTAGTAGGTATTTTGTCAAGAAACTGGTTGAAAAAAACCAGACAATTCCAGTTCAATCTGGTTATCATGGATTCATAGTGACCGAGCACTGCTGTGCGGTGGTGGGAGTAGCGCGGATGGGCGCGCTAGGCGGCCGGAGGCGTGCGGTCGCGGCAAGCGGGTCACCGCGCAGCGCCACGCCCGCGCCGCCCGCGACCTGGCTTGCCGCGCCGGTTGAACCCACTGGTGAGATTAATAATATACCGGATAGTCTCAATAATAATGATTAAAATTATTCTAATGGTTAAAAAATTACCGGTACGGTCCGTGGTAGGGCTGGCGCTCCTCAGGATTTTCCGTGGAGGTGCTTGGGATGGCACGGATACCGCTGGCCTCGGCCTTAACTACGTGGTTTCCACTGGTTGATCCCTTTTCCGGCTGTAATATGAATATATTACTTAAAGTATATAATTATGATATATATATAATTTATACATATATATATATATATATATATATATATATATAATTTATACATATATATATATATATATATATATGCATATAGTTTTGTATAATATATAAATCACCTCCTTATCGGCAGATGTTGTAATAGTTAGCAGCGGTGGACCATCATCCCCCATCCCCACTACACCACCGCGGGCAACCTGACGCGCCAGCACTTCGGACATGCGCTGTTGCAGTGCCTTTAAAAGGAGAATAATTAATTGTAACCATCATTTACAGATAAATTTCTAATTGTCTGTGTTTCTAGTTTCTATAATAAACATCCTTAAGGTCGGTCCAGCAATGCAACTGATTACAGGAAGCTGTGAAAACCAATACAGCTTGTCATATTAACATTTTCAAACTAAGACTATATACATACTTTTATTTCAGGGGTCAAACGAAAGGGTGGAGCGTTTAAAGATTCAACCGGAGGGGGCGCCGTTTCTAGAATCTTCTCATCAAACAACACAACATTGCGACAGACAGGGCAAGTTTGCTGCAACAAAAATACATATGCAAAAAATAATATTTAATATATTTTTAATTTAAAAGTTGTAATGCACTTATCTAGAACTTACCTGATATGGTTGAGCTTGAGTACGTTGCCAGTTTGGCAATTTGTCGAGCTCTTCCATATAGTATTTTTTGCTGTTGACCAAATGCTTGTACATGCAGTGGCTATGAAAGTGGTGGTAACATGGTGTCTTGATAAAAACATCACCCTTTACAAAACCATGAAGACAGATTGCACATTGCCCTCGTGGCAAATTGCACTGAGTAAGATATTCACGGACCATCTAAAGAATGTGTTTAAAGAGGTTTTAATAAAAACAGTCAAGTATTCAGTTTTTAATATTGATTATATTTTTATTATCTCACTTTTGATTTTTATTAGATTCACATAATTTTTAAATTAATAGTAAAATGTATGGCAAGATATAATGAGATGGGATGTACCTATAAAGTGCTTTAAAATTATAAAGATTTTTTATAAAAATAAATAATAAAAACAATAATTACCTCAATGAGTTCAAACACAATTGGATTTCCAACATGTCTATCCAGTTTTTCCTTAATTCTTGAATAAATGTTATTCAACAACTTGTCATCAAGGCCTCGGGGATTTCTAAGGTAAACTTCTGGTATAGTATCAGGGTAGTCTGGAGTCAACTTTACTTCGAGAGTCAAGCATACATATTGTTGATCAATTTGATCTCCTGTTGATGGGTGTACTAAAGTTTCAATGATTCTTGGGACACCGTCTTCATGCTTAACAGCAAAATCTTCAATCAAAATAGCTTCTAGTGCTTCCAATTCATCATAAACTCTGAAAATTCACCATGATAAACACAAAACAGCCAAATTAACACATGAATTCAAAGGGCATGATTCAAAAATTAAGCACCTATTATCAATTGTGGCCGACATGACGACAGCGGAGGGCAGCGGCGACAGACTGAAATGAAATCTGGGCTAGGTCTCAGATAGTTTTTTAAGTGCATTCAGTTCAAGCAAGCGCAATGCAGTCGATGCAGCGAACAGCTGGCCCCTGGACCAATCCGACAAAAATCAATCATTCTCAGCACAGATAACATAGTATATTATGAAGTTTACTAGCGAAATCATGTTCACAGATAATATAGTTCTTTTAACATATCAACACACTACACAGATAGTTATTTGTCAGTCAATATAAGGTTCTTTTAAGTAATTATGATTTTCTAATGTTTACTGGAGTATGATTTAATAAAACAAAGTATTCGGCGGCTGGCATAAAAAATATTAACAATCTACACACAAAGCGTATTTATGTAGCACTCTAAACATATTCTATGCATATAGATTTAAGATAACCGTCAACCATTTGGACTCCTTTGAGTCCTTTTAAAACGTAATAACTGTGTATTTATTCAATATTGAAGTATATAAGGCAATCACAAAACAAATACCAGCTAATGAAACATAAGTATACATAACAATATTGTTTACATTATGTTGGGTGACTCATTGTTTGACTACACTATCAACGCTTTTAACATTATATACTCTAGTCTTGCCATCTGGACCAGGAAATATCTCTATTATGCGTCCTAAAGACCATTTACCCGGTGGTAGATCGTCTTGCTTTATGAGAACAATATCACCTAAGTTAAAATTTAAATTCTATTTCACGTTTAAGCCATTTTGGTCGTTGTTAAAGTTGTAACATACTCTTTCTGCCATCTATTCTAAAAATCATGAAGTAACTTCTGTCTAAATTGCCAGCGTGTGAGACTACTCAGTTTTAAGTCTTTAAAATTTGGATTTGTACCTTCACCGATCAAAATGTGGCCTGGTGTTAGAGCCTGCATAGTGTGGTCGTTTATAGGACATGCATTGAAACATGTTTCTATTTCGCAGAGTATGGTAGACATTTCCTCGAACGTCAAGTGTATAGTAAGGAATTGCTTAAGATGAAATTTGGTAGATTTTACTCCTGCTTCCCTCAAGTCGCCGAAGTTTGGAGAGTATGCCGAAATAAAGTGCCGTTGGGTCCTATCATTGGATAATAGATTTGTAATTTGTCCTTCAAGTTGCAGACCAGCATAGATTTTCTAGGCAGAGCTTTTTATTTGCGCCAACAAAAGTTTTTCCCGATAAATGCTGCCGAGTTGAGATCACCAACTAATTCTAAATGGGTGGTCTTTGCAGAAATGCATATAAACATTGCGATATTACATTTTGTAGTTTTAGATCCTCTGCCTTTTGGAGTTGAAAAATGGTCGTGCTGGAGTCACCCATACTGATGGCAAATTGTCCATGATTTGTGTCTTCACCTTTGCATTGCGTTTAGAACATGATGAACATATTATATACATCTTGATCTCAAATATGTCAAATATAATATGAAGCGTTTTTCTATGTGTTGCCGCTATTATCAATTTCGTTAACCTACTTTTTGTTCCCAGACCAATAGGATTTTTGGTTTCCTCACTCAAAGGTGCGTTTTTGAGGCGACTAAATATGGATCTAATGATTTTAATTTACTTGAGCATTTGACATGGCTTCCTGTTCTTATATATTGTACTAGCGAACCCAGCCCGCTTCGCTGGGCTAACCCTTACTTTACCTGGTGGCGAGTTACATCAATGGGCATAGCATATTCGTTTTCTTCGAGGAAAAATACATGGTCATACCAATTTTTATGACAATCGGTTGAACGGGGCGGCAGTCGATATTTGACAGCGCCGCCTGGTGGCGAGTTACATCAATGGACAAAGCATATTCGTTTTCTTTGAGGAAACATACATGGTCATACCAACTTTTATGACAATCGGTTGAACGGGGCGGAAGTCTATATTTGACAGCACCGCCTGGTGGCGAGTTACATCAATGGGCATACCATATAAACCTTCTCCATGGAAAAATACATATACATACCAATTTTCATAATCATCGGTCCAATAGTTTCTGAGTTCATCGATTTCATATATACAAACATCCTTCTATATATATATAGATAGATATCCTCTGAAAATTCTTCTTCTCGTGCCGATTTAATACAAATTTTGAATGCTTCTTCTAATTCTTCTATACTTATAAAGCTGTTTAGATATTCATAAAATGTTTTGGTCTTTGAAAATCGTTTACAAATTACAATAGTTTTCAGTAGCTCCTTAAATGTATCAAATTCCCCAAACCGTAAATGTAATGGTCTTCTAGATTCACCTTTCTCTATTATAACAGCTTGTACTTTCTCGTTTTTCCTTTCTTCATTTGTCATTAGTAGTAGTAGTTCATTGCCATAGTTTCTTCAACTTGTATAGTAGCAAAGTACCGCATAATCCTAATCGAGGCAAGGAAATGGTTTGCAATGGTGCTCTCGTTGTTGATGCAATTACTGATGTTTTAAATGATCCATTAGATTCTTTAACACGGCAATATACAACTGCTGCGTAGGCTTTATTGGAAGCATCACTAAACCGTGAATTTCCATTGATTCCTTGTTAGCAGTTTTTGTACCCAACCAACGATCAATATGTACTTATTCTGTCCATAAATGCTGTTACAATTAAAAATGAAAAAAAAAAATACATTTCAATTTGGAATCTGTCATTTTTATACGATTGTTCATTGTGTTTTCTTATTTTAGCGCCAATACATTGTACAATATTTTGCGATAATAAAATAGAGTGGGGTGATAAAGAGAATGGAATCGCTGTGATTGCATTACACAAAGTAAAGTAAAGTAAATTTTAAAAACTCTCCAAACACTTGGTATTAATCAAATGCTTCTGTGCCGGGCTATTAACAGGTACAATGAGACTTCCTTTGTTTGTGACAGAGAAATAACTGGCCGTCCACGTAGTGGTCGTACGAGAAAGGTGGTCAAAGCAGAAAGGGAAAGAATTCGAAGAAATTCAGTCCGAAAGCAATAAATTTTATCTTGGGAAATGAAGATAGTATCTAGAACCATGTCTCGTATTTTAAGAGCTGACTTAGAACTTGCAGCTTATAAAAGAGGCACTGGTCATTTCTTAAGTGATAAATTAAAGATGAATAGGGTGATAAAATCGAAACAACTACTGAAGCGGTACGTAAAGGAATACAATGTGGATACATTCAAGAGAAGAGTGCATAGGTTGCTAGGGTAATGCGCCTTACCACCTAAGACTACATTCCACTTACCATCAGGTGGAATGTAGTCAAGCATTGCCCTAGATTATATAAAAAAAAATCGAAGGCCTCAGTCAGCCTCCTTAAACTTTAAAATTTCAATTTCCTTTTCACTGGCACTTTTGTCCAACAATGCTATGAATTGCTATTTTAAACAGATCGGGATCATACGTGCTGGCCTTCCAGCCCACTGAATTAGGTCTTGTATGTGTTACTCTGTTTGCATACGGCTTGTGTGATACCTCCCAGTATATGGCACTGTGGTCGCTAGCCGTGTAAGCATTAAAGACCTCCCAACTGTTATTTCCTCTTGCTAGTGTACTACTGACGAAAGTTAGATTCTCAACAGAACTCGCCTCGCCTCGCCCTTTCTGAACGAACGTTTATCGCCTATATTAAAAAGGACGACGTCCAGTAGTGTCATCGCTTCCAAAAATAGACAGCCTCTAGTATTAGTGGCTTCATAAGCCCAGACCATTGCCCAAGTGGTAAAATCTCCAGCAATGGCTATAGATACGTTCGGGTATCCTCCAATAATTTGTCCATAATCTCGGCAAACTCTTCATGTGTTAGGATAGGTGGTGCATAATTTGGCTCTTAATAAATCCGAACTATTTTTTTTATTGGCCTGGAACGGTGTCGTGCCGCATGCTCAGATGACAGCCTTTTCTTGCAAATCGATTATCCAGTTTACGCTACTGAGCTGCTTATAGAGTTCTGAGACTAGTACTATGTCTAACTTAAAGTTTCGCGCAGTCTGCATAAGTAGGTCTTGGGCAAACTTACAAAGATTGAGACTGATTTGCAACACTCTAATCGTTTTCGAGGCCTTCTTATCATCTGGTTTATTTTTTTTACATACAGTTCAATTACTTTATCCTGCAAGGTTGGCACAGTCTTCAGTATTCCCATTATCCACACGGAGGACACACGGGCTTCCTTACTGCAATCTTTGGCTTTGTGTTCTACTTCTTCACTTTTGGCGCAGGTCTTTATTACTACATTCGCTTGCTATGTGGCAGCACCTGAAGCATTTTACAGGTCTTTGAGTAGTTTTTATTCTACAGTTGACTCAAACTATTTTAATGTTTTGTCACTTTATTAAGGTTCTAGACAATCCTGCTTCCATTCCAATTAACGCCGTAAATGTTCCTCCGTATACTTTGCTAAGGGACTTTATGCAGTTTTCAGAAGTGTGGTTTCCTTTACCAGTTATTTCTGTACGGCTTCTACGATTTCAGGCACCGACGTAGTTTTATAAAAGTCCTTGATCTCTAACTCCTGTTCCTTGCATACCACCGTAGCATCCTGTCCAAGAACTGAAGAAATAGTATTTCTTATCTTCTGGGTTTTGTCCGTTTGGTTTTTCGCTAGGATAAGAAGCACATCTCCCTAATAATTCTACTAATTTTATCCACACATTTGAGTTGTATAATGTGCAGAAGTGTCTTTCTTGACACGCTTGAGGATCTCAGCGCTGAGGTCTCTCCGCTTTGGGCGAATGATAAGTGCAGTAGAATGTGTTGCTGCTTTTTTCTGGGAGTGTTGCTTCTTTTTTATCTCTTTCCATTCAGAGTAATCTTGTGGAAGAGGCGTCTTTGGTTTTGGTTCAGGCCCTGCCATGACGGTAGAGTCCGTTGCATTAGTCTTCTTCATTTTTGGTACCTGGCTTAGCTCCGTTGACGAAGAGTTCCTTCCTTTTAACTTGCCGATCTCTTTGCCTTTGACTTACCGTCTTCTTTAATTTCTAGGTGCTTTATCGTCGTCTCAGAATACATTCTGTAAAGCGACGGTGAGGTTTGCACTTCTCCTACAGACGTTTCGACGTTTTCGACTTCTCCAGTGATCTTTTTGATCGAGCTGCCCTTCTACTGCCATTTTGCCATCTGCCATCTTGCCCTTTATGAACTTCGTCAGGGCTCAGATTGTGTTTTCGTGGCGCTCCAGCGCCTTCTTTAACTACATCATGCTTTCATCTGTGTATGTGGGTGGGTGTATGTGTGGGTGGATGTAATTCTACCCCTTCATAATTGAACTTTAAAAGCCATTAGATCATTACGTATTTTTGCTTTTTTGTTACATTCGTTTGGGGTCTGAATTTATCTGTCAACAGAACCGTAAATATAACAATATCATTTAATAAACAGATTGCTAGCAAAAGATGTTCTGATAAATCTTTTAGGGACAACTCTTTTTTTTTTCTTTTTATTATTCAAATGTTGAACATATGGCAAGACTTGATACTATTTTTAGACATATCCTTAAACACTTTCCTAAATAATAAATAAAATATACAAAAATATATATTATATCATAACTTATTTATATGACAATATTATCCAATTTTCCTTTAAATATTCGGCTTAATGAAGTCAGTCAACTCTTTTTATTTCTTGCGTACAATTTTTTTTTATTAATACCAATACAACATTGATCTTACATTGTAAGTAAGTATTGTCAGAGCGGAATCGGTTAAAGTCAAAGGTTCATTTTTTTTAAACGCTTAATAGCTCTTTGAATTAACCCCATCTCATACCGGAATGTGATGACTTATGACGGCTGTGAAGAAGAACTGCCCTTCAAAGTCTTGCTGAGTGCAAAGATCAACGCACCTGCTTCCAGCGCCTGTTTTTACACACAAATATCAATGATTGAGCACCTAGCACATGAATCACTATCAGTGGAGTCAGGATTGAACTCTGAGAGTGTTGGTACAGCCCGAGGTGATTTCATAGAATCAATAACCTGCATTATATCCGTTTATGGATTTCAAACATGATCTTCCATTGACTTTCGTTTCGTGGGTATTTGGTGGTTGTGTTGGCTGACTGAATCACAGCACATTTGATGATTGTGACTGCGATAGATTAGAGGCACGTCCGTCATTGGTAGGAGCTGTGCCTGACTACAGAATTCATGGGTCTCAGGCAAATAAACCATAAAGATACAGGATGATAATTCTTGTATTCTGAGTAGATAATCAGAAATCTGATATTACTAAGTAACGAAGTACGTATCTTATTATTAAAATACGTTAACCAAGAGCCCAGTTTGGAAGGTTTAAAATATATTAATGTACACCATTCCAATGTTTGTGATGTTAGTTCCCGCTCAAAACGATTCCGATCCCCTGATTTATTACGCCACGGAGTTCACTGTTACAACAATATCAATTGAGACATCAAGTAATTATTGGTGCTTTAACATATTTTACAATAGTCACCACGTTTTTTTTTGATCTTTATATTTAATGCATTTATTTGTACTGATTAAAAAATATATAGGTAAAAATAACAATATGCAGTTAATAAATATTGATTTTTTAATACATTTACTTTAAAAATTTAAGGTTTTGATAATAGTAATTACCTACTTTTATAGAAGATTAGTAGCAGTACGTAAAATATAATAACAGTAATAAGATTTATCTTAAAATATTTAATTAACGCGCCAAATTATCTTAATTTACACTTAAATTATAATAATAATATACTTTATTGCACGCTACAAAATTGAATTATGTAACAAATTGTTGAAATATTTGGGAAGAATAATTAAAAATAATTATATTGTGGTTTCAGTAATACCCAGAGGAAAAACAGTATCCACAATTTTAGTTCGTACGCACCTAATTCAAATTGCACACCTAATTTGAACAACATGTACGGAGAAATATTAATATTAACAGTGTTAATTAATAATATTAATACAGAAAATAATGAAATATGTAAGAACTGTGTCGCCAAGTGTTGTCCTGTCAATCAGTATGTGTTGGATGGAGAATGTGAACTAAAAACATCAAACGTGCCAGATTTTTCCACAATTGGTATTTACGACTACACTTTAAATAGAACGGGGAATTTGAATGACCACTATACAATCGTGACTAAGCCAATTTTTAAAGATCCTGAAGCTATGAGCACAATTGGCCTCATAATCGAGGTAATTTCCATCAATGTTTTTTTTCTCGTAAATATCGGATTGTGACGGAATTATCCTGGGTACCTACTACACTAAGCATGTTATTGAAATTTAAATTGAAAATATTATTTGAAAGCGGAAAATCGAATTATTTTTTACGTATCATTACATGCTTCGCATCAGGATATTAAATTTAAAGTTCACAATGTAAAGTAAAACCTAATCATACGAAGTATTCTTAGAGTTGTATGTAAAATACCATAGCAAGAAAAATCTAATTTTATAATAATAGATTTGAAGAGTCCTGTTACATGTGTCGCTATGTAGATATCATATTCATTACTCAGCGAATGTGATATTTATATGTTTAAAGTTGCTTTAAACTTATTATAAAGCAGTGTTAAGCTTATAGCTTGTAAATAATTTCAAACAAAATAGTAAATACAATAAAAAAATATATCCGGCTGAGTTTGTTGTGTGGTTCTTCTCAGACCACAACGTGTTTGGAACCCTCATAGCTTTGACATTAAGTTGGAAAGTGCTTTTACAGAAAGGCTTATGACGATAAATCTGGTATCGAAATGGGCCCTAATGACACTTCCATTTTGACGTACACAAGTGATCGCTGATTATGATTCAAAGTGGAAAAGATACAATAAAAAAAACATTAACTTCGTTAGCTCGTCGCATCTTTTTGATGTTATTCTGTACATACTGGAAATATGAAACATTTGCTAGGGTGTTTTGAGAACAAGCTTGATGATGGCCTTCGTCCCTATAAAAATGAATATATATAGAACATTAAATTCAACGAAGCCAGTGATAGCATGGTAGCTTCATTTGCGACGAGACGGTTTCTCAAAGGTCACAGGTTTTTATGTATTTCTGTAGCTTTCACTTTTGAAAGATATAAAAGCAAACATTTGGTCTAATAACACTGATGTCTGACTGACTCCACCGAACATATTGCTTTCAACTTCACAGTTATATTATTATTCAATTTATGCTCAAAATCATTATACTTCCTAATATTCCGCCTAATTATAGAATATTTACTAATTGGACAGGAAATCATATTGTAGGAAAAAATATATATAAAACCAAAATAATAATAGGTATAAAACAAATTATTATTTTCTAACATTATTTTTTATATTCATTTGTTTTTAATCGGATATATATCTACACTTTATTATAAGATATGTTTCATTTTGAAATAAAAGTTTGTTTTAATTTACTTTCACATCCATATGCTTGAAATAAAGTAATCATTGGCTTGTCACATCCCTGAAATATTTTAACGATTTTTATAAGAATTTTCATCTTAACCGACACAGATGTCGATTATCACTGATCGAGGTTTTTTTTTGGCAGGCTGGTTTTTAAGTAGTCAAATAGAAAGAAAGAATTAATGGTTTTCCTACAATAATAAATAGAATCCGGAAGGTCAAACAGAATGACTACAATTATTTTATATAAAATATATATATACGGATTTTTGTTACAGGACGTTAAATAAAAATAAATATTGAAAATGACAATTTTAATATCATCTTTTATTATCATTATATATTAACTGATTGACTGACTGACATTGAGTGGTTGCATGGTAGAGCTGGCCAACCATAAAGCCTCTTTCGTTTTGAATATTTATAAGTAATTTCTTCTCTCTACAACCTTCACGCCGATGATCTTTAAATCTACATACTTTCAAATTATAGTGACTATTTATTAAATATAATTGTGAAAAATTACCTTGTGAACTTTGCTGGATTCATATACTTTCGTGTGAAAAAGTCAAAGATCTTAGTATAATTCTAGACCGTCATCCTTCTTGGACACCACCAATAAGCGAAGTGAGCAGAACAATTATTTTTTCTATTTGATCTCTACGAAGATTGTGTAATTTTCTTCTAATTTCTACTATAATGTCGTTAGTGCAAGCTAATAATTTTAATTAAGCTGATGCTTTGTTACTCACACTTAAAAGGGAAGCAACTTCATAAACTTGAGCGCCTCCAAAATCTACTGTTTCTTGGTTTGTATACTGTATTTGGGCGATGGAAATATGACCACCGCATAACTGAATTTTGTAATAAACTCAAGTGGTTCTCTATTCGCCTTTGCAGGAATTATGAGTATTCCTTGATCTTGAATATTTTGTACTGCCTTTTGTTCCATCCTTCCCTTTCTCTTTATTTAAAAAATAGATTTAAGCTCCTTGGCGTGTCTCACTTTTAACACAAGCCACTGCTCACTGAAGTTCTTTCAACTCTGATTCCTTTACTGTCCAAGCTATTCAGCTTTGGAATAGTCCTTCTTTACTAGCTAAAAGTGCTCCATCGCCTGCTGTATCAAAAAAAAACATGTCATAGCATGTTATGTAGCCCTTTAAAAGTTCCTCTAAATTTATTTATTTATTTAGTTATATTTATTTTCTTAATACTTTTCCTTACCTTATTCATCATGTCGTTTCGTTATACAATCCCTTTTGTTTTGAATACGCTATGATAAAATAAATTATAGGTACAAATAAATATTTGTACCTATAATTTATGCTTCACAAGTTTATTAATATATTATTTTTTGTATATTTAGTTTCTTAATAGTGTATTGTGAGTAGATCTAATCTATTTATGCTTGTTTTTGTGCTTCCTCTTTTTTTTCGTTTTCTTTACATATCCTCAGCCTTAAGGTTGCCTGGCATATCATCGATAAGGGCGCCTTTTTGTGTCACTATAATATTGTGTTTGTTTGTTGGTTGTGTTTTTATTTATTTGTTATCATTGCTTTGTATTTTCTGTTTATTTATGTGCTATGAAGAATATTTATTATTATTACATATTTAGATCTTGTAACGGTCTTTTTTTGTTTTTACCTTATGGTTAATCGTTTAGTATAGATACCTACTTCTTTTCAACTACTACTGCGACTTCCAATTTTTCTCCCAGTTAAAACCAAGGCTATGTTGGCTAAGTCACTCATTTTGCTTTTGATTTGCTATTGTGATGTGGTATTTCTTGAATTATCAGAGGAGTTAGTGTGCTGGCTTGAACGTTTCCAATGTAGCAAAAAAGTTTGTTTTTAGTTTCCTTAAATTTGATCATATTACGAAGACTTGCACACACTGACTCGGCTTTACAGTATCCTCTTTAATATATATATATATATATATATATATATATATATATATATATATATATATATATATATATATATATATATATATATATATATATATATATATATATATATATATATGTATGTGTTGTTATGTATTATTTTTGGATTTAATTTTCATGTACATTGAACGCATGACGTATGTTATTTGTTCTATGCTTAGATATAATTAATTAGTTTTATTAGTGTATTTTTTTTAATATATTCATAAGGGTTTTTAGTTAGTACTTTTTTGTTATTGTTATATTTTCGTACACGTATCTTATTTTCTTTTAATTTATTTTATCTTTTGTATTATTATTATTTTTTTGCATTGTTACATTTTTTTAAATAAGAATTCAAAGGTTGACTGTCAGAGATCCCTTCAAGGGATAAGTCCACCTTTGTATACTTTAATAATTGTTTGGTTGTTATTTTATAATTGTAATTTACATTGTGTTATTCTGTACAATAAAGACTTTAACAATAACAACAACTTTTGAACAATTGAAGCGAATTGAATGAATGACATTAAATTAAGTTAAAACTCTATAATATGTAGGATCTAATATTTAAGGAGTACATACATACAAATATGTAATATACTATTTTTGTTATGTATTTCCGTCAAGCCCTACTTATTTGCTAACAGATTTTTAAATAAGAATAGTTGGAAACCATAAGTGTTTGAAAAAGTACTTCTGACGATTAAAATGGTGAATTTCTTACACAGGGAGAACTTATTCTGGAACTCGACGATGACTATTTGACAGTTTCTAAAGAAGATTATTGCGTGGATTTTTTTTCGGAAACTGGCAATACAACAACACAAATATATTTCTGGTTTGTAACAGGCGACACACCACCAGTCCAATGGGACAGATTATGGATGAACTTAAAGTTGGGAGGTAATCATAATTTTTTTATCTCAATAACTGTCGACCGTTTCCCAGGTTCGATTCCCATGACAATTTATATTGGTTGCTAAGTAGACTTTTTTACATTATAGCGACTGCTTTCAATAGTTTTTAGTATTTTATCAAATATGTTAGAATGTATTTTATTCAATTTATTAAGAATTATGGCAAGACTTTCAATAAATGAAGTAACTTTTATAGAGAAAGCTAATGAATGGCTAGTGTGAGTGTATTGTTTAAAAAACACTTTTAATATTGAGTTATTACCCGACGTTGAGTTTATTTCTTCAACCGACAGACATTTGAGATTTTAGTAGTATTATTACTCCGAACAATAAAAAGTTGACAGACTTTACGTACGATAGCAAAGGTAATTCATTCTTTATTTTCCCATTTTCTAGTTTTCTTACTTATTATTTATTTTGATGTATGTTTTAATCGCTTTAAAACTGAAATTCCCACAAACTCGAACAGAAAGACAAACAATTAAAATCAAATAATCAACTTTTGACTTAATTTTAACCAAGTGTGGCGTGAGTATAATGTATTAATATTTTTTTGAAATATCTACTTTATTTATGAGTATTTAATAAAAGTCTGAATGTTTTGGATTTTTAAATAAACACAATAATCCTGGGGTCCTTGTCTGCTTCAATTGCATACATTTTGCAATTACATGCGAAACTTTGCCATGGCATTTTCGGATTTATAGTCGCACCAAATCAAGTTTTTACTTTTATTAATTTGTAATTTTTGCATATCAAAAAGAAACAACTAAAATACATTTCATATAACCGAAGTAAACTATTCGAATAAATATTATTTTATAGGATGGAGGATAAAATAATTAATATATATATATTATTTTATAGGATGTCATAAAGATATAAATAACCAACAGGTATAATTTATTTTATGCCTAAAAATGTACTATTTTTTATTATAATTGTAATAAAGCACGTTCTTATAAACGGATCGTCTTATTTTAAAAGACGTGTGTGGACTCGAAATAGGTTCAGAATAGCTTACATATTAGATAAAATCCTAAAAACTATCCAAATCAATCGCTATAATGTAAAAAATGCTACATACGAAACTCTTAATACGAATAGGCCGAAATAAAACACGAAGTTACATACGGAATAGACCTACTGTTTTTAACCTCGGTGGCTTAGAATGTGTGATGATCACACAGCAAATGTAATATATGTATGTATACATATATATATATAGTATATAGTAATTATTTTTCTAATACTCTTTTAGCCCTGCTCGTCACTTGTTTCTTCCTCTTGCTAGTGATTTTAGCATATTTATTCGTAAAAAAGTTAAGGGATCTAAAGGGAAAAATTCGAATGGCATTTGTAACAAATTTATTTGGCCTCTATGTAGCTCTCGGATGTGTTCAGATTCTCTTCAGGAATGGTTTAAACAGTCGAGTGACGGATGATACTTGTCACTTAGTTAGTAAGTAACAGTTTTAATTATAATATATCTAAAATAATAAATATATATAAGATTTATGTACTACATTGTCATTTTGTAGGATACATATTAACTGGTTTTATACGCAGAATTCTGGTGAGATAATATTTTAAAAGATAAGAAATAAGATTATATAAGATTATAAATTAATAATAATTATTATTGACTAAATAAAATTGTATTATTGTTATTTTTAGCCACCATTTCCTACTTCTTCTATTGGGCTAGCTGTTGTTGGATGAATGTGTCTACATACAACATACTGGTATCAATAACGTAAGTGATTAAAATATATATGTATATGTATTAACATTGCTTTGTAATTTTTGTTTATTGGTGTGCTATTAAGAATATTTATTTTTATTATTATTACTTATCAAATATTCAGTGACCGTATAAGTTTCTTTCTTGTTTCTTTATGGTATTATATACATATATGTTGTTTATATATTGATACATTTTTACATATTACGACAATAATTATTAAGTTATTATCAATGCTGTTTGTTTGCTTATCAAGGCCAACGATTAGGATCCTGTCCCATAAATACATCTCGGAAGGTGTATATGTTTATTAATAAAGAAAATGACGATATAAGCTCAATAAACTGTGTGCTCATATTGTATTAGGAGATACAGGTCTTAAAAATCCTACCATTTGCTGAGTAAATCTCTAACTACTCTGCCAATCGATTATACTTCTATAACGGAATATTTTTTTAGCAGGGCAAACACAAACGTCCCGATGATACAAAACAGAAGTCATAACAAAACAAAATTGTAAATGAATAAATAAGTCAAAAGCATTTTCTTACCAGCTCTTTTCAGTGGAGTAGTCTTTCAAGTAAAGTCTCACGTACTCCGCGAACGCTGTCACAAAATAAAAAAAGGTTCTGACGTTTCTTTAGTACAATGTACGTCCGTTCGAAATTTAAACTTAAACTTTGACGATTATAAGAAGTCTCCTAACGCTTTTTCGCAATCATAATTTTATCTTTTACAAATTTAATGAAAAACAATAGGTTATTTGTAACAACAATTTACCAATATTTTTAGAACAATATCCTGTTTTCTCAAAAAATATGGTTTGGGTACGTAACGATCTTTTATACCGTTGTAGTATTTATTAATATTTATTCAATTCTTAACGATACGAATTAGCTACATCTAGTTTAAAAATTAGAAAGATAAACCAAATAAATTTAAAAATTGAATGCTTTTAACATTAAACTTCGATCTAAAAACTACTGTAGGTATTTTTATTCAAATTCAAATACAAAATGTAGATGAGTCAACGACCCAAGTTCCACACATTTCGAGCAATCAAAAATTCTTGAATGTTATAATAAGATTTATTAAATAATATACTTTTAATTTTAGATTTAAAACTAAGAAAAGGAAGGTCTAAGATATTTTGTGGAACCTTATTATATATACGTACACTCAAGCCCATGAAGCTTTTGTCAACTTTTTAAAGTCGAAATTTAGGCGTTGCGAGTTTATTTTTTGTATTTATCGTATGTCTGTCGCTGTTATATTAAAATTTTCGCATACATATACCTAGTATGTTATTAAAAATGTATTGAGAAGCGACCGTACGAATACCGATTTCTTTAAAAAAATCTCTCAGGGAATCTCTAGCTTTTAAGTTACAAATAGCTCGTATTTGTAACACAAATATAGAAATAATTTCAGCAGCACTGCCCCGAAGTAAAATACCGTAAGACAAAATAGTATGAAACTACAAAATACTATAAAAATAAGCGGGGTTACGAGTGCGGTGTGACTGTTACAGAAATTTCGTTGAAAAAGTCTCAAAAATATGTGATATTTTTCGTAACTAACATTACGTAACGTAGATGACGTAGTATGTAGGTACTCATTGTCATACAAGACCATACTATTGAATCAATTTAATATATTTTAGTTACAGATTATACAGATATCGAATAGTTTTTAAAATATTTTGCATCGTAAAGTTAAAACATGCAATGGGCTATATTTAAAATTTTTATTTATTTCTTCTAATAATTTACATTTGTTGTCAGTAAAATCAATCATTAATAGGGTTTCGTACTCACAATATAAAAACGGGACTATACAATTAAGACTTCGCTGTCCGTCTGTTAGTATATCTTACAGACTTTATCTCAGAACCGTGATAGCTAGTCAGTTGAAATTTTCAAGGATTTCTGTTGCCACTGTGATAAGAAATACTAAAAATATATATCTGAGAGGCTCCTATACAAAAAAACTTTTTTTTGTTCGATATTAATAACAGCTTGAAATAATAACAGGATATTGACTAATAATCGAGGTACAGAGTAGACTAGCGTTATGGCAACAGAAACTGGAGAATGTTGGCCTAAGGATCAGCAGAACAAAAACAGAGTATTTGTTCTGTGACTTTGGCGGATTATCCGGTCCTGTTGCTATCATGCTAGATGGCGTAGCACTGCCTACTTGCTCGGATTTTAAGTACCTCGGTTCACTCTTGCAGGGTGATGGGGATATAGACCGCGCTGTGGAACACAGGATCAGCTCAGGATGGATGAAATGGCGACAGGTAACAGGCATAACTTGTGATCCCCGAATGCCCATCAAATTGAAGGGGAAAATATATAAAACAATTATCAGACCTGTCGTCATGTATGGATCGGAATTTTTTTTTGGATCGGAATGCTGGCCTGTTAAGAAAAAGGACGAAAGGAGATTGCATGCAAATGAAATGCGGATGTTGCGATGGATGTGTGGAGTTAAGAGAATGGACAAGATACGAAATGAGTATATAAGAGGAAGCATGAAAGTAGCACCAGTGACCGATAAGATGAGAGGAAGACGATTAGCATGGTATGGACATGTAATGCGGAGGGACGAAAGACAGGTTGTGAAAAGAGTATTAGATCTGCGTGTGGAAGGGTACAAAGGTAGAGGACGGCCCAAAAAGAGATGGATGGATTGTGTGATGAATGACATGTGTTTGAAAGGCGTGGGTGAGGAGTTGACGGCTGATAGAGAGGAATGGAAGAAAAATACATACTGCGCCGACCCCAAATAATGGGAACAGGGTAGGAGGATGATGATGATTGACTAATATATTTACGTTAAAAATAAATAGTTAAATTAAAATAAAAAACTATTTTTACAGGCTCCCATACAGCAAACGTGTTTTTTTTGCCTTTTTTATACGTCGTTATTCCGTAGAATGTTATGAAACCCTTCGTGCGTGAGTGCGACTTGCCCTAGGACGGATTTTGTTGTTATCGTTAAAAAAACATCGTAATGAAAACATTTTTTTTATTTTGCGTGAAGAAGAAACCAACAAACAACTTCGCAATTATTTTTTATAAATAATGGATTTCGCAACATTACTATTTTATGCATTCTGTTTTTTTTTTCAGGGGTTTCAGGGCTGTTGCCTTTAACGAACGGCATTATTGGGATAAAGATAGACGTATTTTTCTGAAATATTGCGCGTACTCATTTGTGATTCCTTTTGTTCTGGCGATTATCTTTGTTATGTTCTACTTTCTAAAGGACACATCCGAAATCATTAATTTAATTATGTCTAATGGAGAATGTTCGATCTTAAAAACAAGTAAAACATTTAACTTTTTATATATTTATTTTATTAAAGTATACGCAAGCATTTATAAAATACTTTTCTTTTCAGAGCAAACAAATTTTTTATATTACTTTCACATAACAATGCTTTTATTAAATTTCATAACGCTTGTACTGTATGTACGCATAGCCAGATATCTGTCGATAAGAACCAGACAAAGCAGACATCAATTAAAACACGTAAACCGCAAGGATATGGGGTAAATATTGATGGAATATTAAAGTAGAATACTTAATATTACAAGTTCATTGAAAGTAACAGAAGTAATTTGTGAAGACAGAAATAAATTTAATGAAAAATTGCATATTTATTATTTACCTAATAATTTTTAATCTTTAATGTTTTTAATAATCTTAATATTTCAGAATCATTATGCACATAAAGATCTGGACATTAACAGGAATGACATGGATATTGGACGCCATAAGTGTTTACTTTATGACCGATTCAAAAATGTGGGATGTATTTGAAATAATCAGTTTGGCTTCGGGTATCGGATTATTTATAATAATCATTTGCAACAAACCCACTTTACATCATATTTATGAAAGGTAACATGATCTTCTATATTTAAAATAATTTGTTTTGATTATTTGGTAAAATATTTTTATAAGATTTCATTCTGCAGTTGGCAATAAGAGTTAATAGATTTTAGTCTTCTATATGTTGTTGATTATCTTTGTCATAGATCTTACTGAATTCGATGGTCTGAGTTATGTTGATTTTGAGTCTTTAGTCGGTTGACGTGATTATGTCACTTATGAGAATGGTTCCCTTCTTGTTGACTAAACTTTTACATGCTCTTACTAATAGCTAGGACGTTCTTCAGGCGTATGGATGTACTGAATGTTATAAGAAATGTTCAAGAATTCTAAATTCTCCATCAATCTATTTTCCATTTTTTATATAAATATCACTTACGTTTGTTTTCTTTTCTCGTTCCAAACTACGTTTTAAACTCTACGATTTACTCAGATAAAAGAAATTCTGTCGTTGTAAAAGTTTAAGTTTTAGATGTGTTAATAATATAAAAATGTATATACATACTGTGTTTCTTATATTTATAGGTAATTTTTTTTTTTTTTTTTTTTTTTTTTATATGATCTAGGGCAATGTTTGACTACATTCCACCTGATGGTAAGTGGAATGTAGTCTTAGGTGGTAAGGCGCATTACCCTAGCAACCTATTCACTCTTCTCTAGAATGTGACCACATTGTATTCGGTCGGAAATACCGACGCAGGCAAGCTGTTCCAATCCTTTGCTGTACGCAGTAAAAATGAGGAAGCAAAGCGCTTCGTTCGGACAGGTGGAATGTCCACAACAAAAGGATGAAAACCTAACGTGCGTCGGGACGTCCGGTGATGGAAGGGGGACGGGGGAATTAAATTGTGTAATTCCTGTGCACACTCACCAAAATGTATCCTATAGAATACTGAGAGGCTAGCAATTCTACGCCTGTGCTCAAGGCTTTGGAGGTCGGCTCCGACCAATTCGGGATCGCCTATAAGCCTCTTTGCTCGCCTCTCAATTGAGTCCAGAACCGCAAGATGAGACTTTGCGGCACCAGCAAATATGTGGCCACAGTACTCTACACACGACCGGATCTGTGCTTTGTATAAAACAAGAAGCTGTCCCGGTGTAAAGTACTGCCGAACCTTCGCAAGAACGGCAAGCTTTGCTGCTGCTGCTCTTGCTCTGGACTCAATGAACCGACCAAAGTTGAGGTTCGAGGAAATCTCTAAGCCTAACAACTGAAGCCGGTCACTGTATTCCAAGGATACATTCTGGAAAGTAGGAGCCAAGGTGAAAGGGTTCCTTTTGGCGGTGAATAGACACGTCTGCGTTTTGGTGGCGTTGAACTTGACAAGATTGGCATTGCTCCATGCGGAGACTGCCTGAAGTTTGTCATTCAAACGTTGCACCATGGCTTCTCTTTCAGACTGTACTTGATCTCGACTAGCCCGAGTACTCGGCAGATATCTTTCTACAACTGTGCTGTCGTCTGCATACCCATAGATACCGGGCTTCAACAGATCAATAATGTGCAGCAGAAACAGAGTTGCAGAAAGAACAGACCCCTGAGGCACTCCGGCATCTATTGTCAAGGGTTCCGAGGAACACCCGTCGACAACTACTCGGAGAGATCTGTGGCTCAGAAAGTCCGTTACCCAGCCGATCAGACCAGGAGATATACCATACGCTGAAAGCTTGCTTATAAGGCTCGCATGCCAGACCCTGTCAAATGCCCTCGAGACGTCCAGAGAGACGGCGACCGCTTATCCGTTCTTCTCGATGGCCTCGCCTAAAATGTGAGTAGCATACACTAGGAGGTCCCCAGTAGACCTATTTCGGCGAAACCCGTACTGTCGGTCCCTGAGGAGATCGTTACCTTCTAGGTATGCTGGTAGACGCGAGTTCAATACACGCTCCATAATCTTGCAGAGTATGGAGGTGATTGAAATCGGTCTGTAATTGACAGGGTCGGCACGGCTGCCTTTTTTGGGCACGGGTTGCACATTAGCAAGCTTCCAGGATTTCGGCAATATTCCAGTCATGAAAGAGAGACGATACAGACGTGTCAGTACAGGAGACAACTCAGCTGCGCATGTCTTGAGCAGAATGGCTGGTATACCATCAGGACCACTGGCTTTATTCACATCTAAACGACACAATGTTCTCCATACCTCTTTGTTAGTGATGCGGATTTCAGGCATCGAAACACCGCAGTGAGGAAGATGTGCTGGAGAAGCATTGCCAGTGTCTAGATGCGAATTATCAGCAAACAGAGAAGCAAGTACGTTCGCTTTCTCTGTTGCTGTGTGGGCCAGGGATCCATCCGGCTTCAGCAGAGCAGGCAGTGAGGGTTGGCAGAAATTCAACTCGATCGCTTTCGCAAGAGACCAGAAAGCTCGACTGCCAGTTGGTCTGACAGAGAGCTTTTCGCCATTCTTAGCGATTCGATCGAGACGAGCCTTCCGCAATGCCTTTTTGTAGGACTTGGCAGCTTGGTTAAAGGCTCTTCGAACTTACATCCGGAGTTTTGAGGCTTCGAGCATCAGCCCAAATGAGATATGCCGAATGTTTTCGGTCTTGAGCATGACCACATTCGGCATTAAACCATGGGCGAGCTTTGCCACCGATGGGTACGTCAGCAAAAGGAATAAAATACTCCATTGCCTGATGCACCACATCGGTTATAGCATCCGCGCAACTCGACGGATCCAAAGAAGAGAAGCAGACCTGCCGCCAAGGATAAGACGCAAAAAAGTGCCGCATCTCATCCCAATCTGCTGACTTGTATTTCCATACTTCCATACTTCCATTCTTAATAATTCTTCTTAATATAAAATAAGTAACTTGTTTCGTTATTTTGTTACAGATTTAAAAAGGTCCAGCGTTAGAAGTGGAACCCCTAAACATAATGTTTGGTTCTGAAAATACACCGAGAACTCGAAATAAGAAGAGAGAGAATCTATCCTATATACCCAATCTACTTGAATTTACTTATAACGCGGCGCGGCGCTGGTATCACAAAACCAAAGAAGACATTTTACCTATAATTTTGAAATTATTGCCGTGATCTTGATTTTAATTAATTAAATACAAATTTATAATCAACAATATGTTTTTATATAATTAAATATTTTTAAATAAGTATATAGTGTAACATTTGGTGGTGACATATGAATTATTTTAGCTCTAAAAAAACGTTTATCATAATAGAGAGGGAGGGAGTTATTTTTAAAACTGACCTGAGTGATTTTACATCCTACCCTCGGAATCACTCTCGGGGCGCTCCTAGAAACCTGCTTCACGGCGTAATTCTTACTTATGTGTAAGAATCCGGAGAGGGTTTGAAAGTACTTAGACAAAATGAGAATTTAATTATGTAACGTGAATACAGTCCGGTGTTGTCGTCGTATTTATATACATATATAATTATATTGTTGTATGTTTATATATATATACATGTAGGATATGAAGAGAGTAAAACTTCTTTTAATTTCACAGTTATTTTAATTATTTAAGTGAGTCAATTATACAGCGTCTTTCGTCTTATGCCGTGCCTGATCGACTGACTGCCCGATCGGCGGGTTGCCATACTAACATAAATATTAAACTATTGTCTACAGATTGAATGAATAAACAAATTAAAACTTATTAAAACTTATAATTAAAAGTTACACCACATATATATATATATATATATATATATATATATATGACGGCGCCTTGCTAGCGCCATATTTTGAGAGATACTTCGGAACGAGATTTGACAATTGTCAGTCTGGCGAAGCGTCGTGTTGATGGTCAGCGCGGCCATGTTGAACAGGACTTTTCGGAACGTCAATGGCGAGCGCACCACTTTTGCGACGAATCGTTTTTGTTCCGAGTAATCTTTTGCCTATTTGTTTCAAAACTAATTAAAAGTGATTGGTTATGTGATTCCCTAATTACTAGTGAATAGATTTTAATGTATTTCTGTAAGGGAGACAATTTGTGAATTAAATAACGTTTGATTGTGACATTGGTGATGTCACAATCAAACGTTATGTGTAAACGTTACGATGTGATGTTTCTATCCACATTACAATTTATTTAAGACATGTTTGATTCTGATGATGAAGGTCAACCACTTATATATATATATGTCGGAGAAGCATCATTTGTAGCAGTTTTTGTGGGCGTCATTGGGATAAAAGATCACAGTTTTACACGTTTATTTAGCAAATAGAGTTGTTCACTTTTAATTTTGAACCGAACAGCGGGTTCGGGGCACCGATCTTAGTATCGTCTTTTATTTTACAATAAACCAAATCAATCACTCCATTAATATCTGACCACTTCCAAACATAACGGAAACCCAATTGAGCCCAGCGTCGTCCCCGTCTCACCTTTCAAAGATGGCGCCTCGACCCCGCTCGAGGCGCGTCCTCTGCTCTGATTGGTCGTTTCGAAAATACTTTTTAATAAACTTATAATCTTTTTTTCAATTGTAAAATAATGAAACAAAACAAATAAAATTAAATAAAGAGGTTTGAAAGCAATTGGAATTTAAACAAATAAAATAATATTCTGGTACGTCCTAATAATAATCAATTCTATTGAATTGACTCGCTCCGACATATATATAAATATATATATATATATATATATATGACGGCGCCTTGCTAGCGCCATATTTTGAGAGATACTTCGGAACGAGATTTGACAATTGTCAGTCTGGCGAAGCGTCGTGTTGATGGTCAGCGCGGCCATGTTGAACAGGACTTTTCGGAACGTCAATGGCGAGCGCACCACTTTTGCGACGAATCGTTTTTGTTCCGAGTAATCTTTTGCCTATTTGTTTCAAAACTAATTAAAAGTGATTGGTTATGTGATTCCCTAATTACTAGTGAATAGATTTTAATGTATTTCTGTAAGGGAGACAATTTGTGAATTAAATAACGTTTGATTGTGACATTGATGATGTCACAATCAAACGTTATGTGTAAACGTTACGATGTGATGTTTCTATCCACATTACAATTTATTTAAGACATGTTTGATTCTGATGATGCAGGTCAACCACTTATATATATATATGTCGGAGAAGCATCATTTGTAGCAGTTTTTGTGGGCGTCATTAAGATAAAAGATCACAGTTTTACACGTTTATTTAGCAAATAGAGTTGTTCACTTTTAATTTTGAACCGAACAGCGGGTTCGGGGCACCGATCTTAGTATCGTCTTTTATTTTACAATAAACCAAATCAATCACTCCATTAATATCTGACCACTTCCAAACATAACGGAAACCCAATTGAGCCCAGCGTCGTCCCCGTCTCACCTTTCAAAGATGGCGCCACGACCCCGCTCGAGGCGCGTCCTCTGCTCTGATTGGTCGTTTCGAAAATACTTTTTAATAAACTTATAATCTTTTTTTCAATTGTAAAATAATGAAACAAAACAAATAAAATTAAATAAAGAGGTTTGAAAGCAATTGGAATTTAAACAAATAAAATAATATTCTGGTACGTCCTAATAATAATCAATTCTATTGAATTGACTCGCTCCGACATATATATAAATATATATATATATATATATATATATATATATATATATATATATATATATATATATATATATATATATATATATATATATACATAAAACAGTTATCACTGATCAAGCGCAGAATTATACAAGGGAAGGTTGTTCGGAGCACCGTTATATTTGGCTCCGTAAAAGCCATCCTTTTTTTTTTATCGTTGGAAAAATGCGTTACGCATCATCCCAGCGACCAGGAAGGTGATGACCGTGTGGGTATGTGGGACTACCTAGCAGCATAGATGACGCTGCCATTTTTAAGGCTACCCACTAAAAAACCAACGGTTGACCTCATCGCCTTAGTGGGACGCCACGGGATCGCTTTCGCACTCACCGTGATGCCCCGGCGGAACCCCCCCGATACCTAGGCCTACGGCTGGGAAGGTACGGGCTGAACCCTTCTCCTTGCCAACCTCCCCCGCTGAAGCTCGATGTGACTATGTAAGCCACAGCCGGCTCCGTGCTGGGCTCCGCGCTCGAGGGTTTTGCACCAGGTGCTAAACCTCGAACTCGCGGAGCCTTGCACACTCGGCTCCCCAATAGGTGGGTTGCAGAGAGGCCTCGGTCCGCACAGACCGCGTACCGCAACATTCCAGTGCAAGTGGCTCGGGTGTGACCCTCACCACCGCACCGAAAACAGGCGGCGCTGCGGTCGACCGCGGACGGGCAAGCCGTACGCACATGTCCAGGTGCCAGGCACCTGTAGCCGCAAAAGCTTTCTTGGTGGTAGACCATAACATCGGGTCGCCGGCAAAGTTACCACCCATCGGGCAAAGTCGTGCCGCAAAGCGACCTAGTCGTGTTCCGGCACGTTGCTCGATGAAGCCGTTTATGGGAAATGGGTCTGAACAGCTGCGGTACGTTGGCGAACCGGTTGACGTCGAGTTGGTGTTTATTTTGTCGGGTGTCTAGTCGCGGAGGGTAGCGGGATCCGAAGCGACGGCTATCCGCTGGCCGCCCGCAGATAGTTGGGGGCCCAATTAGTGGGTTAGCCACCCACGAAAGGCTGCCCCGCCAGCTGCGAAAAATCCCAGGGTGGCTCCATCGTGCTGGTTGGCGACCAGACGAGGAGGCCCGATGGCGATCCCTGGGGGGGTTCGGGCGTCCCCGCAGTCTCCAGGCTAGCCTCCCAGTGGCAAGACATCACCAATTTCGACGTCGGGTTCGATACGTACCGTCTCGTTCAACTGCCATTTCCCATCCCTATTCACTTTTATATTTATTTTTTATGAAAAAGTTTAAAAAAAGGAACATGGTTACACAGCGGTTGCACTCCTCCTCATATAAAGTGCACCTCACTAATATCAGGGGTTTGCACTCAAATCTTTTAGCTGTCCACCACCACCTGGAGACAGAGCAGCCGCACTTGCTCTTTTTGACGGAGACGCAGATACAATGTCCTTTGAGCGCTGCATACTTGAATTATCCCGGTTACTCGTTAGAGCACAACTTTCGCTCACGGGCCGGAGTCAGTATGTACGCGCGGAACGACCTCTGTATTCAGCGTCTCCGTCACCTTGAAGACCCCACTTTTTCTTCCCTATGGGTTTTAGTGGACACAGGAAACGAAAAAATCCTGTATTCCTGTGTCTATCGTTCGCACAGCGGTGACCAGGAGACAACTCGTTTATTTGAGTATCTCAGTGAGGCTGCAGATATGGCTCTATATCAGTACCCTTCGTCGCAGCTCGTCTTTCTGGGGGACTTTAATGCCTGTCATCAGGACTGGCTGTTCCCGTACCAGAAGACAGACCATGCTGGAAGAGAAGCGCGGAACTTTGCGTTGTCCTTGGACCTCTTTCAACTGGTGAGGCAAGCGACAAGGGTGCCAGATGTGGTAGGCCATACAGCCAATTGCCTGGACCTTCTGCTGACAACTGATCCGGACAGGTATCGTGTAGAGGTCACGTCCCCCTTGGGAACCTCCAATCACTGTCTGGTGAAATCTGTATTTACATATTCCCCACCAGCTTTCGAACCACATGGTGTCAGGCGAGTATGGAAATACAAGTCAGCAGATTGGGATGAGATGCGGCACTTTTTTGCCTCTTATCCTTGGCGGCAGGTCTGCTTCTCTTCTTTGGATCCGTCGAGTTGCGCGGATGCTATAACCGATGTGGTGCATCAGGCAATGGAGTATTTTATTCCTTTTGCTGACGTACCCATTGGTGGCAAAGCTCGCCCATGGTTTAATGCCGAATGTGGTCATGCTCAAGACCGAAAACGTTCGGCATATCTCATTTGGGCTGATGCTCGAACCCGCAAAACTCCGGATGTAAGTTTGAAAAAGAGAGCCTTTAACCAAGCTGCCCAGTCCTACAAAAAGGCATTGCGGAAGGCTCGTCTCGATCGAATCGCTAAGAATGGCGAAAAGCTCTCTGTCAGACCAACTGGCAGTCGAGCTTTCTGGTCTCTTGCGAAAGCGATCGAGTCGAATTTCTGCCAACCCTCACTGCCTGCTCTGCTGAAGCCGGATGGATCCCTGGCCCACACAGCAACAGAGAAAGCGAACGTATTTTCTTCTCTGTTTGCTGATAATTCGCATCTAGACACTGGCAATGCTTCTCCAGCACATCTTCCTCACTGCGGTATTTCGATGCCTGAAATCCGCATCACTAACAAAGAGGTATGGAGAACATTGTGTCGTTTAGATGTGAATAAAGCCAGTGGTCCTGATGGTATACCAGCCATTCTGCTCAAGTCATGCGCAGCTGAGTTGTCTCCTGTACTGACACGTCTGTATCGTCTCTCTTTCATGACTGGAATAGTGCCGAAATCCTGGAAGCTTGCTAATGTGCAACCCGTGCCCAAAAAAGGCAGCCGTGCCGACCCTGTCAATTACAGACCGATTTCAATCACCTCCATACTCTGCAAGATTATGGAGCGTGTATTGAACTCGCGCCTACTAGCATACCTAGAAGGTAACGATCTCCTCAGTGACCGACAGTACGGGTTTCGCCGTAATAGGTCTACTGGGGACCTCCTAGTGTATGCTACTCACATTTTAGGCGAGGCCATCGAGAAGAACGGATAAGCGGTCGCCGTCTCTCTGGACGTCTCGAGGGCATTTGACAGGGTCTGGCATGCGAGCCTTATATGCAAGCTTTCAGCGTACGGTATATCTCCTGGTCTGATCGGCTGGGTAACGGACTTTCTGAGCCACAGATCTCTCCGAGTAGTTGTCGACGGGTGTTCCTCGGAACCCTTGACAATAAATGCCGGAGTGCCTCAGGGGTCCGTTCTTTCTGCAACTCTGTTTCTGCTGCACATTAATGATCTATTGAAGCCCGGTATCTATGGGTATGCAGACGACAGCACAGTTGTAGAAAGATATCTGCCGAGTAGTCGGGCTAGTCGAGATCAAATACAGTCTGAAAGAGAAGCCATGGTGCAACGTTTGAATGACAAACTTCAGGCAGTCTCCGCATGGAGCAATGCCAATCTTGTCAAGTTCAACGCCACCAAAACGCAGACGTGTCTATTCACCGCCAAAAGGAGCCCTTTCACCTTGGCTCCTACTTTCCAGAATGTATCCTGGAATACAGTGACCGGCTTCAGTTATTAGGCTTAGAGATTTCCTCGAACCTCAACTTTGGTCGGTTCATTGAGTCCAGAGCAAGAGCAGCAGCAGCAAAGCTTGCCGTTCTTGCGAAGGTTCGGCAGTACTTTACACCGGGACAGCTTCTTGTTTTATACAAAGCACAGATCCGGTCGTGTGTAGAGTACTGTGGACACATATTTGCTGGTGCCGCAAAGTCTCATCTTGCGGTTCTGGACTCAATTGAGAGGCGAGCAAAAAGGCTTATAGGCGATCCCGAATTGGTCGAAGCCGACCTCCAAAGCCTTGAACACAGGCGTAAAATTGCTAGCCTCTCAGTATTCTATAGGATACATTTTGGTGAGTGTGCGCAAGAATTACACGAGTTAATTCCCCCGTCCCCCTTCCATCACCGGACGTCCCGACGCACGGCAGGTATCCATCCTTTTGTTGTGGACATTCCACCTGTCCGAACGAAGCGCTTTGCTTCCTCATTTTTAGTGCGTACAGCAAAGGACTGGAACAATTTGCCTGCGTCGGTATTTCCGGCCAAATATAATGTGGGTGTCTTCAAGAGAAGAGTGAATAGGTTGCTAGGGCAATGCGACTTACCATCTAAGACTACATTCCACTTACCATCAGGTGGAATGTAGTCAAGCATTGCCCTAGATCATATAAAAAAAAAAAAAAAAAAAAGAGCAAGAGCAGCAGCAGCAAAGCTTGCCGTTCTTGCGAAGGTTCGGCAGTACTTTACACCGGTACACCGGGACAGCTTCTTGTTTTATACAAAGCACAGATCCGGTCGTGTGTAGAGTACTGTGGACACATATTTGCTGGTGCCGCAAAGTCTCATCTTGCGGTTCTGGACTCAATTGAGAGGCGAGCAAAGAGGCTTATAGGCGATCCCGAATTGGTCGAAGCCGACCTCCAAAGCCTTGAACACAGGCGTAAAATTGCTAGCCTCTCAGTATTCTATAGGATACATTTTGGTGAGTGTGCGCAGGAATTACACGAGTTAATTCCCCCGTCCCCCTTCCATCACCGGACGTCCCGACGCACGGCAGGTATCCATCCTTTTGTTGTGGACATTCCACCTGTCCGAACGAAGCGCTTTGCTTCCTCATTTTTACTGCGTACAGCAAAGGATTGGAACAGCTTGCCTGCGTCGATATTTCCGACCGAATACAATGTGGTCACATTCAAGAGAAGAGTGAATAGGTTGCTAGGGTAATGCGCTTTACCACCTAAGACTACATTCCACTTACCATCAGGTGGAATGTAGTCAAGCATTGCCCTAGATCAAATAAAAAAAAAAAAAAAAAAAAAAGTCATCCTGGGTCATCCTACTAAGGTCAAACTTTGGTTTTTTGGTGGGTTGCTTTGAAAATAGCGGCTCTATCTTGTATCTGGGTAGCCCCGGGTGTCACCTTCTGGACTGGTGGGTTTTCGTAACGGATTTTTCCAACAAAATAAAAACAGTAGTAGGTTGGTTCAGGTGCTTTGATTGTACTTTAATTTCACATATAGCAAACGAATTGCTATATGACTACCTAAGCTTATTAATCATCTTTAGGCAAATTTTCAATTTGCAAGTTTGTTTTGAGTTTGGGCACACAACCAGTTGATGACGGTAATATATGTACGAAAGATGCTGTTTAGTGATATCATTTTTGATTAATAATTTTCTACGTTTTTTTTTAGGGTGTAAATTTTGTGTAAATAACTTCCATCAAATTTTATTGAATTGATATATATTTACCGAGCGGTTTCGCTTGCACTGTACTGGTAAAAATAAATAGCCTTGTTATGTTGAACAGAAGGTTTTTATACTATCAGTCGGGTAAAGTAGTTTTAGGGATTTATTATTTCCTATATTAAATAATATAGCCCTGGTTACCTTTATGCGAATATTCATATTGTCATTCTCCTTTATGACATTAATTACACATATCATCAAAATCATCCCATATTTTTGGTTTTTGGACAAAAATAGGACTATCTCCCTAAGATTTTTCTATGATATATCACCCATTAGGGGTGGATTAAAAAAAATAGCCTGATGATGATGTGATATAACCCTGGATCCTCAAATATTTTCATTCCGAATTCCATCCAAATCGGTAAGTTGCATCTAAGGTAATTCCCAAAAGAAAAGTAGAAATAACTAAATCCAATTCCTCATTTTTTTTATAATACATTGTTTTTAATGTTTGGTAAGGTAAATGTAGCAGGAATTTTAAGAATTGTTTACATCTTCAATTACAGACACTGTTTGTTAATTTTAAAAATAGGAGAAGTATCAACAATAAATAATAGTGGACGATGTTTGTCCTTCACAAAGTAAGGTAAGTACATTACATTTATGTAAATGAGAAATAGGAAAGGCCCAAATATAGAGGATTATAGTACCCCCATTTTTATAAATAAACCAGGGGAGCGCTTTTCATTAACATCTATTTTCTGATTTCTTTAATTAACATATTACTGATTAAATATATATTTTTTCCTAACTCCATAATGCTATACATTACTATTCATTGGTTATACGATATATAGAAAATAATTTTTCACAAATTACTAAAGATAATTCAAATACCCAAAAAGGCTCTACCTCTGGTACGTCGTATTATTTTCTTTTTTATTGAAAGATATAAAATCATCCTAATGTAGTGGAATAAAAATAATATATATATTTTAGTTAGAAAACTCTTCTCAAGGAAAAACTAAAATTTTGGCTGTCGTGGCCCTGGACGGCTTTCGCTGATCTCTATCAAGGATCAGGGTTTCGTTTCGCGCCCCAGAAGAATCATGTCAAAAAAACAAAATCTACCTTGAACGAGCGGCCGATTCACAGGCCTAGCAAAAGATTTATTATCACGGCAGTATCGGAGGTTGCGGTATTTAACTCACAATATGGGAGACCTGTATTTCACATCAATGCTCAGGACTCCTTCTGCGATAGTTCCCTTTTTATTATTATTCCAAGATACAAATTTTTAATGTTAGGATTCTTCTTTGATTATTTCTATTCGTTCTTGATGACGACACTGCGATCAAATACCATACTACCTTTCTATGGCTCGGTGTTAGCCCTACGCGTACGCCGCAAAGTGACAGCCAATCGCAAAATTTTATTATGGCTGTCCAAATCTATCTGTGTACAATTTTATTATCCATATAGCCCTCGATTATTATTATATTATATAGAATCGAGTATATAACATGATATATATGATTACATTCGCATTTATAACAAACTGACATGTGTTATGTAATACATTTTTGAACTCTTTTTACTGTTTTTTATACAATTATCTTTATTATAAATAGCTAATTAATTACATCTAGATTTATAATGACTTAGTCTAGAGAGAGAGAGACCATGAGACAATGTTACTAATGTTGTCTCTATCAAATCTCGAAACAAGCAAGGTTGTAGGGGAAGATGGGTGGGAAAAAACGCGGTATTTGTAAAATACTACTTTTTTATTAAAATTATAAATATTAAAAAGTGTATAACTATTTAGCTATCAATAATTTACCACAAAACTTAATCATCTTTGATCGATTGAAAATAATAATGTTTTTAAAGAGAAGAAAATAATGCAGCTGAGTATAAAAGGAAATGACGGTCAAATAAATTACAATATAGCAAGGAAAATAAATTTTGATTTTAAATATTGAAGCACGAGTTGATCGTGAGATTACATTGAGCATAACACCCCAACCAGCACCTGGTATAGCAATACTAACACTCACCTGTTTTAAATTTTTTGGCAAATGAAGACTTTTATAACTTTGCAAGTTTTTGCCATAAATTATAAAATACTTAATTTTTTTTAATTATAAAATACCTAATTTAATTTAATTTAGTTTAGTTTAGTTTAGTTCAGTTCAGTTCAGTTTAGTTCAGTTCAGTTCAGTTCAGTTCAGTTCAGTTCAGTTCAGTTCAGTTCAGTTCAGTTCAGTTCAGTTCAGTTCAGTTCAGTTCAGATCAGTTCAGTTCAGTTCAGTTCAGTTCAGTTCAGTTCAGTTCAGTTCAATTCAATTCAATTCAATTTAATTTAATTTAATTTAATTTAGCCTATAGCCGCCACGTTGAATCTAACCCTTTGTTATACGCAAAAACACTCACCTTCACCCTCTACACTCTTCTCCCCATTTTAACCAAATTTGGAAAGAACCTATTAATGCCTTCTTTGAAATACTTTCTAGAAATGAACCGATGCTTGTTCTAGAAAGGCCAAGGTCTTTAAGTAGGCTATAGAGAGATTTTGCTGTTATACCTCTCGCTCCCACTTCTACCGCGTACAAACTAACTATAAATTTATTCCTGATCAGTTCGTTGGTCAGTTCGTAATAGTTATTGAGCTTGAATGTGTGATCCCTTGGGATGTTTGTTTCCCAAGGAACAGTAAGCTCCACAAGTATCACGCGCCTCAGATGTTTAGAATACAGGAAAAAGTCCGGGATGGATGACGAAACACCAACATCCCCAGGGATTTTGTAATGCTTTTCATACGTGTCCATCTTGAGAGTCCAACCAGGAACCGCGCTTAAAATTGAATAAGGTTTCGCTTTTGATTTTTTGGTGGAGCCTTCTTTTACGAATTCTACAGATGGTTTGGTGGTTGTTATAGCCTACCGCGCTCTTGCTACTGAAAGACTAACCGCTTCCCGTATAATTTCTAATAGCTTATCGTGGCGATGCGACTATTGACCTTTATCTAGAAGTACCCTTCACCCTACTACTGGGATAGTCATTTGGAATGCCTTAAGATAGAATTTTAATAATGCTGGGGACCCATCATAAATTAAGGTGCACCACTTCAAAGCTAGTGGAATACAAAAATCTCCTATGGTCACCCATTCGTTTTGAATTTCTAGGCTTGTCGCGTGTAATAAAATATTTTGTTATGTCTATGTCTTGAACTTTCCTACTTGATCCTAGACCTACTTTATTCGACTTGAAGTCGTGATTCGTGCTCTGAGGCAACTTTGTCTTTTGGGAGAGAAGTTACAGTATCATCTTTAGATTTTCCGATGATATGTCTTTTAGTAACTCTTAGATGTTTGTAGAGCTCCGATGGTTTCTTTAATTTTAATCCAAAATTGTTTCGGTCTCTAAATAAGGTTCAAGAGTCCGCTGAATGCGCTAATCCGAGCCATAACTTCAATGTCTTTATGACGCTTGCATCTAACTTTGACAAAAGGGTTTTATTAATATCATAAACGAGGAAAGGCCAATTTAGACGTGATGTTTAGACTAGTATGGATTCTGTGTATTTGTTGTTGAATTTAAACCGATAACCCCACTTTTTTTCATTTTTAATTAATTTGTCTATTAAAATATTAATAACTATATTAAATATAATAGGAGAAATACAACAGCCCTGAAATAAACCAACGTTATAATTAAGTCTTTTTGAATGGTTTTTATTAAAAATTATAGAGAATTTTAATTTTGAATAATATGATGCAATAATGTCGCGAACTACCGTAGGAAAGTTATACCATTTAAGCGCGAACATCATCAGTTTACGTCGTACCGACCCAAAGGCGTTCTCTAAGTCTATCCAACAAACCGTAATTTGTCTCTCGCTAGTTCTAGCATCTTTAAGGCTTTCCGATATTAACGTATTATGTTCCAGGCATCCAGAAATTCCGGGCAAAAACCCTATCTGATGATTAGGCCTGAAATATCTATTGTTAATCATGAATTGCGTCATTTTTGTTTGTAAAAAAGAGAAAAATATTTTGGAAATAGTATTTGTTAGGGCTATCGGTCTAGTATCCTTAGGATTATTGACATTGTCGTTTTTCGGAATGAGGACAAAAAGGGCTTTTCCGAATGATGCTTGCTCGTTGGTCAAGAGAAGCTTACTTTTTTGATCTTTGAAAATGTTTTTTGATTATTTAAAAGGATTTTTATCAAAGTCATATTATATATGAGTATTTTATCGAAACGGAGAAGATATCTAATAGACTTCTTTTAATAAGTTACAAATGTTACAAATGTTTATGGAATGTTGCAACATAAATATTAAAAATCATAATAGAATTTGAAATGTTACTTATATTTTAGGATTTCTTTTTCCAATGTTTGGTTGACTTCATTTGAAGTGGTTGTTGATGTCTATGAAGATAAGCACTAATTCAAGCATATTTGCGAGTCATAACTCTGTTGTGGTAACGTTGTGTGATGGCAACATTTATGCACCATTTTAATAAACCTGGAAAGAAGTACCAAATCTTGAATCTCTATTAATATAATAAGGTCAGTTTATATTTATTAGTTGCTTTTAATGAAATACCGTGCTTTCAATTTTCTGTATATCTTTTGTTTCCAAATAAAGATGAGAAATATAGAAAATCCGATGAGAAGATTGTAGGCGTCAGTATATGCCCAAATTTCCAGCTCTGGAGTGAGATAGCCCCCCACTTCTAATAACCAATTGATTCCCATTATAACAGACAACTTCAAATAAACCATAAGTCTGAAAATAAGAAACAGTATAGAGAATAAGTTAGAAATCGTATGCATCTTATATAAAAAGAATCAATAATTAACAACGATGTAGGATTAATTTATTAGTTTCATTCATTCACTTATATCAGAATAAAACCAACCAGATATACGATTTAACTAGGATTATCAAATTTTGAAATGAAAACCAGTCAGTTTTCAAGGAGTCAAAAATCAATACTGCGAGAACTATAACGGGTCCAAATTCTTTATTAAAGCTAAGTTATGGTCAATTAGGATATTCATTATTAATACCCACTTCATTAATATGAAAACAACAGTATTGTATGGATTCAGTTAAACATGCGATATATTGTACTTTAATACAACATTTTGATGTTTTTGCATAATCGTGATAACGGTAAGTTGGTAAGTGAGTTTCTGTTTACCTATTTTTCTGTGACCGATGCGTTGTGTTAAGGATTGCGGTTCCTCGAACCAAACGCCAGATATGAAATGCAGTCATAAGATAGAAAATCCAATTCAAAATTATCAAGATCAACATTGGAATGTAAAGATACAAAAATGCTTCTGCACCTAAAATAATTTATTTATTAATTTCTTCCGTTTTTAATGTTGATTTAGCATCTGTAAGATGTAGGGTTGGTGACTACCTACAAATATTATTTTATCATAATTGTTATATATAACATCATATTATTATTTTTACCTTGAAGGAAACATCCAAAATTTGGAATTTGAGGTTTAACAATCCATGGAAAGTCTAATAGGTCCGCCTGATTGATTACTATAAATAAAATTGTCATTAGCGTCGGAATTCCATACGCATATATGCAGTACATTCTGAATTTTAAAAGGTCTTTTCGATGGTTTATAATACGACCCTTGGCATAGTCTCTGTAATTAAAAAGAAGCCCAATTGTTGATTAAAGTTTTTTGTATAACATACACCAAATAAACTACTGTACTTGAATACAAAACTTACCGGAACGTCCACCAAATATCGTAGGACATCACACTTGTCCAACAAAAACTTGACAAAAAGAAAAAGTAAGTCACACCACCTAAAACGAAGTTTAATATTTAATAATAATTGTATTCATATTGAGGAAAAAGGTAGAAGAATTTATATTTTAGTCGAAACTCACTCAATATAAAGCAGTTTCTCGGTTCAACTGATATCAATCGCAGACTAGTTAATGATATAAAAGCAGATGCCAAGCTGAAAACATATGCCATCAGTACGAGACCACCTAAGTTTCGCAGTTCGGGCAAAACCAAGTATACTAACAGCACAATGATGAGAAACACAGATGATATTATTAACCCTGGAAAATAGAAAGCAATATTTTGTTAAAATAGCTTAAATGTGTGTTGCTTTACATAATATGTTATTATAATAAAAAGTATTTAGAGTGCATGTGGTTGGTATATTCGATTTTGATTGTGTTATTTATTCGTAAGTTCGGTGCTAGGTCGACTATTTTTAAATACGTGCAAAATACTACAATAAGACTAAGATGTTTGCAAATTACGTACCAGTAGTATAATATTCATTGTCTTCCGTCAGTAGTATACCGAATGACTTCTTATAAGATAATGAAAGAACAATCCAAAACTTCGGAGTCATCTTTTCGTTAATATCGATACAGAAGTTACTGCTATTAACTGGCGTCCACCTTTCATATGCATTTGGATACTCCAAATAGAGAATGCCACCCTAAAAATATTGAAGTTACAAATATTTTATTCAAGTACATATTTTTTGTTATCTTATATACCTACCTAGTTTCGGACAGTGACTCCTTTGTTGTATCTGTACACACCATTTATATAAGTAATAATATTGTTACAATTTAATATGAATAACTTCCCTATTAATTTGTTTTTAAGATCAAATTTAAAACACGTTTGTAAGTAAAAAATGTTTTTTTCCCTTTTTTATACCTGGTTTGTTCTGTCCTGTTTTGTGTTTAGGAGAACAAAATTAATGTGATTCAATTATCCAACGTGATTATGAGGGCGGAGAGTATTACATTACTTTAAACAATAATTAACGAAATTTCGGAATAACAGAACCTATAACTATAAATTTTACTATCACTTGTTCATCATATAACATTGAATAACGTTAGTATTTAAATTAAAAATAAAAAAATAATATACCAGCAAGCACATCTTATGAATTGTACCTAAGCATCATCCCACAACAAATATTCGTCTTTTCAACATAAATTCCAATTAACAAAATTATAATGATACATAAAGCAAATAAAATTAATGATCAAAATAATACAAACTGTGACGGTGACTCAAAAGCCATAAGGTAAATATGAGTAATTAATACAAAATACATTCATATTATGATTAACAATACATTGGTCAAGTGCAATAACATTTTTTTATATAGGGTCATTTCGCCTGTTCGCGTCCATTGCCCAGTTCGCGTCCATTCTATCCTTTTATAAAATACTCAAAAATAAGTTCATGAGCGCTCTAACAAAACTAAATGTAATTTCTGCCAATACCTTAACATATAGTAGATAAACAGACATAGACAATAATTCCATGAGCGCAATCCTTCCCGTTTTAAAAAAATATATATCTGAGCCACGGGACAAAAGACTGCGAATGTCTTAAATGTTAGTAAAAAAATAGTGAGCAGCAGCACACCTCACGGTTAGTTTTACATTGTTTTATATGAAGTTAAGTATACATAGATGTTTCTGGGTTTTAATAATAAAGAAAGGAAAAACATAATTATGAATTTACTTAAGTTTTTTATTTGTTGACAGTTAAAATAAGGTGGACGCGAACTACTACATACAAAATTTAAAAATTCCACTTTGCGTCCGCAGTGGACGCGAATTTTATGACCTATTATTTAGGACAGGCCAGATTGCGTCCACCTTTGTTTTCTTGTTATCTATTTATAAAAGTAATTAAAAATGTATAGCTTATTTAATTTTAATAAAATTGTATATACCTACGATCAATAATATCTTAATGTAATTATAATAAAAAAAATACTTATTAATTATTACTACTTACTACTTATTAATACTTATTAATAATTATTATTACTTATTAATACTTAGTAATTTATTAACGGCTCCTAATTGAACAAATTAGAAATTGTGAAATCAAGGTGCAATTCTGCAACTCATTTATCAATTTTAACAATACACCTTTCTGCCAGTTACCTGTAGCTTAGTTCAATAGTGTCTTCAGATGAAGTTCTTATTTTACCACTAGAAGATATGGCAACTCATATCATGACTACACCAAGTCTTGAGAAAACTAAGCAACAATTATCAGAACCCCCTCCGACTGCTTTTATTCATTCAGCATCAACTGAATCACCATCTATTTCACCTATAGAAAAGCCTCCTAGTTTACAATCATCTTCATTATTTATTCAAGACATTTCATATCCAGAAACCTTTGATCCATTTAAAAGCCACCTGATGTTGGCCGCAATTTCTAACATAGCAAGAAAATTTAATCAAAGAACCTTAGCGGCCATATCTTCGTCTGCATCGAGAAAGTATTATTAACATAAAGAGCAGATGGAGAAAAAAAAACTGCTCTAAAACGTAGGAAGAAGACACTTCCTGTTAAAGTCACAGAAGATACGGTAGATATGGACTCTGAAAAAAAAAATTACCCGCCATGGATAGTACAAAGTGCGCTGTATGTGATGACATACTTATATCAGATGTAGATGAAGACGGCGAAAAAACATTGGCTGTGACAAATATATAAGAGATATATTTGTTATTCAAAACATTTTATAATGTTAATTTGTTAAATATTTAGACATAATAAAGTAAATTGTTAAAATCTAATCTTTCTGTAAAATTACTAATAAAAATCTCCCCTACATTCTATATTTCTATATTTTACCGCCCCGTTGGTCGAGTGGTTAGCGCAGACGCCTAACGTATCACGGTGCAATAGAGCTCGGGTTCGATTCCCGGCGGAGACAGGCATTTATGTGATGAGCATAGATGTCGTTGTTTCTGGGTTTGGTCGTTTATTAAATATATTCTCAGTATTTATATGTGTATTTCTATGTATTTGTATCGTTGTCTAACACCCTTAACACAAAAAAATAATTTGCTTATTTAGGGGTTAGATCAATGTGTGTAATTTGTCCTGATATTATTATTATTATATATAAGTTGGTGGACGCAAAATGGTCCATGAGTGGACGCGATTTAGATTTTATGGACGCAAACTGGGTAAATCGCCCAAATCTGTTATTTATCAGTTTTATATTTAAATCATTATATCTTTTCACCAAAACTTTAAATTAATATAAAAAAGACTATATAATTAACACTGTACAAAAGTTTTTATTCAAAATTAGTGCTAAATCATTTTTATTTTCTCTTTCAAAGTCAACTCCACTAAGTGGACGCGAACAGGCGAAATGACTACGTGTGCAATTCGAAAAAATTATGTACCTTACATTAAGGAGGTGTTTTAAGGATCCATTAAATTGCATGATTATATTATCCTTGACTCACATATAATGTTTTTTTATTATTTTGTTACTCATGTAAACTATGTATCTTTGGTAATATATTTATTTTTATTATGAAATAAACATATACCGTATCTTCTGTGACTTTAACTGGAAGTGTCTTCTTCCTACGTTTTAGAGCAGTTTTTTTTTCTCCATCTGCTCTTTATGTTAATAATACTTTCTAGATGCAGACGAAGATATGGCCGCTAAGGTTCTTTGATTAAATTTTCTTGCTATGTTAGAAATTGCGGCCAACATCAGGTGGCTTTTAAATGGATCAAAGGTTTCTGGATATGAAATGTCTTGAATAAATAATGAAGATGATTGTAAACTAGGAGGCTTTTCTATAGGTGAAATAGATGGTGATACAGTTGATGCTGAATGAATAAAAGCAGTCGGAGGGGGTTCTGATAATTGTTGCTTAGTTTTCTCAAGACTTGGTGTAGTCATGATATGAGTTGCCATATCTTCTAGTGGTAAAATAAGAACTTCATCTGAAGACACTATTGAACTAAGCTACAGGTAACTGGCAGAAAGGTGTATTGTTAAAATTGATAAATGAGTTGCAGAATTGCACCTTGATTTCACAATTTATATGTGTATTTCTATGTATTTGTATCGTTGTCTAACACCCTTAACACAAAAAAATAATTTGCTTATTTAGGGGTTAGATCAATGTGTGTAATTTGTCCTGATATTATTATTATTATATATAAGTTGGTGGACGCAAAATGGTCCATGAGTGGACGCGATTTAGATTTTATGGACGCAAACTGGGTAAATCGCCCAAATCTGATATTTATCAGTTTTATATTTAAATCATTATATCTTTTCACCAAAACTTTAAATTAATATAAAAAAGACTATATAATTAACACTGTACAAAAGTTTTTATTCAAAATTAGTGCTAAATCATTTTTATTTTCTCTTTCAAAGTCAACTCCACTAAGTGGACGCGAACAGGCGAAATGACTACGTGTGCAATTCAAAAAAATTATGTACCTTACATTAAGGAGGTGTTTTAAGGATCCATTAAATTGCATAATTATGTTATCCTTGACTCACATATAATGTTTTTTTATTATTTTGTCACTCATATGTTTATTTCATAATAAAAATAAATATATTACCAAAGATACATAGTTTACTCATGTAAACTATGTATCTTTGGTAATATGTTGGCTTAAGTTATTATATAATTTGATTTATTTATGTTAATATCACACACTTAATTAGGACTAGAAATTAAATTAAATTTTGTTAGACACAGAACGTGATAACCGTTTGTTCAGTTTCGTTGGAGCATTAAGTAAATAATTTTTAAATTAGCTGTTTATGCTTTTTAAAGCTCACCTCAGTTAAATAAACATTAAAACCGTAACCTGCTACATCAAAGGCTTCCATCTCAAATGTTTCTGTATTTTCATTGTCTTTACTTTTTTCACGGAACTTGCCTGGTGCAAGGAGGAACACATCGCCAAGGTTTTTATTTACTTTCAGGTCATGGTAGTATTTGTCGTAGAGGGGAACATCTAACAGTTTAAAAAATATTTCGTCTAATTCAGTTCCATTTGTATAGTCTGTTGAATTTATATTCTCACATATTTTGATATCATTTTCGACGTATACGAACTCATTTATACCACAGCATTTTCGAATACATAGTTCATTTTCGCACATTGTAACTATATTTTCAATATCTTTGTCTATTATTATTTGACTGTAAAAGTTATAATCTATGCAGCAAACTGACCCAAAATAAAGTATAAGCAACACAAGCTTTGACCACAACATGATTACGTCTTACTGGGAAAACTAATGGATAACTAATGAAGTCCTATATTTATTTTAATCTAAGCTCACTGTTTCGGTTATAAATAAATATATTAGTTAAAGTTTTGAAATTATGAATTGTACTTCTAGAGCCAAGTCAAGAGAGGTATGTAAGTTTTGAGCATTTATCAGTAGATAAACTCTGTAGTTGTTTCTATTATTTATTTCACTTAATTCGTTTGTTTGTTATTTCCTGTTTAATATTTACGATATATTTAAGGTTCTTTTTGTCTTTGAGAGTTTCAATATAGCAATATGTTCATTTTGAAGTATATCTAGCTTGTATGTGTCTTCTTATTGTCCTTGTTAATTATATTGTTTTTTTCCTGGTTGACTGATAAAGAATGCCTTGTTGCAAGTAAGTGCGCCTTTTGTTTCAATTACTTGTTCGACAATCCATATCCATACTATCATACTAATATTATAAAAGTCGAAAGTAACTCTGTCTGTCTGTTACGCTTTCACGCTTAATTCACGAAACCAATTTTGAAGAATTTTGATATAAACCAAAATAACACATTGAGAAAGGATTTTTTCGTTTATGGCATTAAGACCATTGTACGAAGAAACACTTTTTCTTTCAATGATGATCTTCAATGATGAATAGTACATAGAAATACGAAAAGACAAATATTTATTTATTTATATTACTGATTGTATACCACATAAAAATACATATTAAAGTTACAAATTAAATTAAAAAAATCTGTTGAAATATAAAAAGGGTGGTCTTATCACCTAAAGCCAATTAAAAAGGTTACCAAAATTTATACACATTGTAAAACTTAATAACAGTAATTACAAATTAATATATAAACATAATACACACAAAATTATATACAATAGATATTAGGTATTAACTAATAAACGAAACAATACAAATTAAAATAAACACAGTGGTAATACTTCATAGAATATTAATTAAACATGATGATAACATAAAAAATTAATTGTCTGAGTTTTCTTCTGATATGTAATGTTCTTTTACAGATTTTTTTTGGTCAGATATTCAGATATATCAGATTGGTTTACAGATATTGGTCAGGATTTAGATTTTCTTATAAAGAGAGGCAGCACGTTTCATAATTTTAATGCATTGATAATAAAAGAGTGTTTAAAAAATGTAGTTATGAGCTGGCAGTCGTAAAAGAAATAAATTTGATTATTGTACATGCGTTCATTTTATTTAAATTTATGTAAATATAGAATGAAAAATAAACCGATACGGGCAGGGATTTGAACCCGCGACTACTGGGAAACCGTCCCGTCGCTCTACCAACTGAGCTACCGTATCGCTGTCCGCCTTGGTGAATTAAGCATTCTATATGTGATCGTCTTTATTGGGACGGTGGTGACATTTGTTAGATTTCTTTCGAAAATCCTAACCAAGGTTTCTAACTTTGCAGTATAGATAAACATTGAAAAGATGCCACAACCGAAATTAATGTATGAAAATATCTCGGTTATATATATTTATATAAATTTAAATAAGTTTAACATGGCTATACATGTTTAAAGATATTTTCAAACAAGCATTTCATTTTTTTATTTTTTTTCTGCTTTTTAAAGTTGTTACTGGTTTTATTATTGTACTAAATGAACCTATGGACACAATTTTTTTATTTGCTTAAGTATTTCTATTTATATTACATAAGAACGTTTCACCCGCAACAATAAAACCTCAATATCTTGGAGACGACTGTTTCTATTTCGACCGAACATAGCTAAGAACCATCTCGACGAACTAAGTAAAAAACCGATTCAGCTTCGATTAAAAAAACCCTAATCAAATCTGTCTACGCGTTCGGCTGCTACATTGCCACAGACAGACACACAGATACAGCGATACACATCAAAGGGTTAAACTTATAACACCCGTCTTTTTGAGTCGGGGGTTGGTTGCAGAACTGTAGTCCCTACTAATAATATGAGAAATCTAGACCTTGCTATGCGAAAACAGATCTTTTGTCCCAAATAAGTACAAAATAAAAAAATCTAAAGTCGTATTAATTCAAACAAATTCATCCAGTACGTATTTCACAGACAAAAGAAAATCACAATCACACTTACTATCCAAAAACTTGACTTAATAAATAAAACTGTTGCCCTAAAATAAACTATTTAATGCGGACCAAGTCGCCGGTAAAAGCTAGTAAAGAATAATATACAAAGAAGTATATATAATAAACAAAGAAGGAAAGTAGAATTTTACTTTCCTAGAATGTTCATAAGTCGACTGAATATCATTTTTCTAATAGGACATTGAACATGTGGTCCTAAATTTACTGCTAACGCTTTACTTCGGCACTCTAATTTAAAAGACGTAGCCCCAAACTCATGGAAAATGGCTCATTCATCATTTCTGTCCAAAATAATTAACAATTATATAAACCATCCGCTTCTTTCTTATCTTGGAGATCTTCAGTTAAACGGCAATGGTTTAAAATACCGGCATATATTGATGCTATACCAATATTCTGGTAAACTAAAACAAAGGAAGCTTTGAGAATAAATTTCTCTAGTCTATAATCGTCTTATAAGAAGTTTTCAAGGATTTTTTATCAGCAATTGCATAGACGTAAATTTCATGCATCTAAACCTTCCACTAAACTGTCTTTTAAACCTTCAAGGAAGCAGTGAACGTATCTCGTTGCGATCAAAACTGCGTTTCCTTGAGCTGGTTTTAATCTTAGGGAACAAAAAGAAGTCATACGATGCTAAATCAGTCATACTTAAGAGTCTCCCCGGTGTGGTGATTAGTAATTCGTCTTGAGATTAGTTCGTTTCAAAGAAGACATACTTTCGAATTTCTGGATTATATTGTTAAACCCAAGATTTGTCACCTGTTATGATATAGTAAACAGGCCGGAAAGAACCTGCTTTGATTTATCAATCATATCGTGGGAATTGTGGATTTAATTCTGTGGAAAAACTTTTAGCTTTTTACATATATACAAAATCCATCTCACAATCAAAGAGTAATAAGTAAGACTAAATGAAACACAACATAAAAACGTAAGTGTATTTTGTATGCTATATTATTTATCAATTGTTAATACAACTAATTAAGAGATAATTAAACATTTCACAGTTAGTTAAATGATGTAGATGGATGTGATGATACAGTAGTTTATTAATTAAATAATATTTAAATTATGAACACTGTTTTTATTAACTTAAATAGTTATTTTTGGCACAGCGCTGGAAAAAAAACTAAATTATAATAAGAATTAAAATAATTAAATTAAAATATGCCTTACTGTAACTTATTTTTAGTTTTTAATCAATTGCTTAGGTTATAAAATATTAAAAGGAAAATAATGTTTATTAAATTCGCTTAAAATAGATAGTTTGTGTAAACCCTGTACATATTTGGTCTTGTTACTATTTTAATATAGATAGTAGTTAAATTATTTTTTTACAAAACGCTGAATTCAATAAAATTCTGAACAGTAGTATCAGAGATATGTTGGTTATTTTTTGTAGTAAGCTAAAATATGCTGCTTGTTTTGTAGTATGTTGCAAAAATTACCGTTATTTATTTATTATACTTTATTAAAATTATAAGAACAAAGTAAACTATAAGAAGTACTAACTAAATTCCGAAATCCAAGTATATAATTTTTTTATTTACTTGTATAATTTTGATAATATACTATAATAGAAACATCAGTCAAATTAATTTCATTTAGTTTTTTAAACAAATACCAAATGAAAATTAATCAATAATCAATTAATTAATTAATCAATTCCTTAAATCCCTTGAAAACATCTTCTCTTACACACATCAGACGTTTTTGTTCACGACTTCTTTAACGTCCCTTCCTTTAGGGTTTGTAGATATCGGCGAAGATATATCCTGACTCACATATGACTCTAGAGTGCTGCTCATGCTGTTGTGGTAAAATTTGTGTACCATGGGACTGTCAACAAACCTGAAAAAAAGTTGTGTTTAAACTTGTTAGTCTATTATTAATATAATACGGACAGTTTATATTCACTATTAATAAATATGTGTATAATAATACAATCACATAAAGTTTAGTTAAATAATAGTACCGTGCTTTCAATTTTCTGTATATCTTTTGTTTCCAAATAAAGATGAGGAATATAGAAAACCCGATGAGAAGGTTGTAGGCGTCAGTGTATGACCAAATTTTCAGATCTGGGGTGAGATAGCTTACGACTTCTAATAACCAGTTGATTCCCATTATGACAGATAATTTAAGATAAACCATAAGTCTGCAAACAAGAAATAATATAGAGAATAAATTAGAATTACTACTTGGTGGTAGACCATAACATCCGGTCGCCGGCAAAGTTACCACCCATCGAGCAGAGTCGTACCGCAAAGCGACCTAGTCGTGTTCCGGCACGTTGCTCGATGAAGCCGTTTATGGGAAATGGGTCTGAACAGTTGCGGTGCGTTGGCGAACCGTCGTTTGACGTCGGGTTGGTGTTTGTTTTGTCGGGTGTCTAGTCGAGGAGGGTAGCGGGATCCGAAGCGACGGCTTTCCGCTGGCCGCCCGCAGAGAGTTGGGGGCCCAATTAGTGGGATAGCCAACCACGAAAGGCTGCCCCGCCAGCTGTGAAAAAATCCCAGGGTGGCTCCATCGTGCTGGTTGGCGACCAGACGAGGAGGCCCGATGGCGATCCCTGGGGGGGGTTCGGGCATCCCCGCAGTCTCCAGACTAGCCTCCCAGTGGCAAGACATCACCAATTTCGACGTCGGGTTCGATACGAACCGTCTCGTTCAACTGCCATTTCCCATCCCTATTCACTTTTATATTTATTTTTTATAAAAAAGTAAAAAAAAAGGAACAAGGTTACACAGCGGTTGCACTTCTCCTCATATAAAGTGCACCTCACTAATGTAAGGGGTTTGCAGTCAAATCTTTTAGCTGTCCACCACCACCTGGAGACAGAGCAGCCGCACTTGCTCTTTTTGACGGAGACGCAGATACAATGTCCTTTGAGCGCTGCATACTTGGATTATCCCGGTTACTCGTTAGAGCACAACTTTCGCTCACGGGCCGGAGTCAGTATGTACGCGCGGAACGACCTCTGTATTCAACGTCTCCGTCACTTTGAAGACCCCACTTTTTCTTCCCTATGGGTTTTAGTGGACACAGAAAACGAAAAAATCCTGTATTAATGTGTCTATCGTTCGCACAGCGGTGACCAGGAGACAACTCGTTTATTTGAGTATCTCAGTGAGGCTGCAGATATGGCTCTATATCAGTACCCTTCGTCGCAGCTCGTCTTTCTGGGGGACTTTAATGCCTGTCATCAGGACTGGCTGTTCCCGTACCAGAAGACCGACCATGCTGGAAGAGAAGCGCAGAACTTTGCGTTGTTCTTGGACCTCTTTTAGCTGGTGAGGCAAGCGACAAGGGTGCCAGATGTGGTAGGCCATACAGCCAATTGCCTGGACCTTCTGCTGACAACTGATCCGGACAGGTATCGTGTAGAGGTCACGTCCCCCTTGGGAACCTCCGATCACTGTCTGGTGAAATCTGTATTTACATATTCCCCACCAGCTTTCGAACCACATGGTGTTAGGCGAGTATGGAAATACAAGTCAGCAGATTGGGATGAGATGCGGCACTTTTTTGCCTCTTATCCTTGGCGGCAGGTCTGCTTCTCATCTTTGGATCCGTCGAGTTGCGCGGATGCTATAACCGATGTGGTGCATCAGGCAATGGAGTATTTTATTCCTTTTGCTGACGTACCCATCGGTGGCAAAGCTCGCCCATGGTTTAATGCCGAATGTCGTCATGCACATGACCGGAAACATTCGGCATACCTCATTTGGGCTGACGCTCGAAGCCGCAAAACTTCGGATGTTAGTACAAAGAAGAGAGCCTTTAACCAAGCTGCCAAGTCCTATAAAAAGGCATTGCGGAAGGCTCGTCTTGATCGGATCGTTAATAATGGCGAAAAGCTCTCTGTCAGACTAACTGGCAGTCGAGCTTTCTGGTCTCTTGCCAAAGCGATCGAGTCGAATTTCTGCCAACCCTCACTGCCTGCTTTGCTGAAGCCGGATGGATCCCTGGCCCACACAGCAACAGAGAAAGCGAACGTATTTTCTTCTCTGTTTGCTGAGAATTCGCATCTAACACTGGCAATGCTTCTCCAGAACATCTTCCTCACTACGGTATTTCGATGCCTGAAATTCGCATCACGAACAAAGAGGTATGGAGAACATTGTGTCGTTTAGATGTGAATAAAGCTAGTGGTCCTGATGGTATACCAGCCATTCTGCTCAAGACATGCGCAGGTGAGTTGTCTCCTGTATTGACACGTCTGTATCGCCTCTCTTTCAAGACTGGAAAAGTGCCGGCATCCTGGAAGCTTGCCAACGTGCAACCCGTGCCCAAAAAAGGCAGCCGTGCCGATCCTGCCAATTATAGGCCCATTTCAAATCACCTCCATACTCTGCAAGATTATGGAGCGTGTATTGAACTCGCGGCTTCTAGGGTACGTAGAAGGTAACGATCTCCTTAGTGACCGACAGTACGGATTTCGCGGAAATAGGTCCACTGGGGACCTTCTAGCGTACGCTACACACATTTTAGGCGAAGCCATCGAGAGGAACGGAGAAGCGGTCGCCGTCTCTCTGGACGTCTCGAAGGCTTTTGACAGGATCTGGCATGTGAGCCTTTTAAGCAAGCTTTCACCGTACGGTATATCTCCTGGTCTGATTGGCTGGATAACGGACTTTTTGAGCCAGAGATCTCTCCGTGTTGTTGTCGACGGGTGTTCTTTGGAACTCTTGACAATAAATGCCGGAGTACCTCAGGGGTCCGTTCTTTCTGCAACTCTGTTTCTGCTGCACATTAACGATCTGCTAAAGCCCGGTGTCTATGGGTGTGCAGACGACAGCACGTAGTAGAGATGAAGTACAATCTGAAAGAGAAGCCATGGTGCAACCTTTGAATGACAAACTTCAGGCAGTCTCTCCATGGGGCAATGCCAATCTTGTCAAGTTCAACGCCACTAAAACGCAGACGTGTTTGTTCACCGCCAAAAGGAGCCCTTTCACCTTGGCTCCTACTTTCCAGAATGTATCCTTGGAATACAGTGACTGGCTTCAGTTGTTAGGCTTAGAGATCTCCTCGAACCTCAACTTTGGTCGGTACATTGAGTCCAGAGCAAGAGCAGCTGCAGGAAAGCTTGCCGTACTTGCGAAGGTGTGACAGTACTTTACACCGGGACAGCTTCTTGTATTATACAAAACACAGATCCGGTCGTGTGTAGAGGACTGTGGCCACATATTTGCTGGTGCCGCAAAGACTCATCTTGCGGTTCTGGACTCAATTGAGAGGCGAGCAAAGAGGCTTGGATTGGCAACCCTAAATTGGTTGTCGCCAACCTCCACAGCCTTGAACACAGGCGTAGAATTGCTAGCCTCTCAGTATTCTATAGGATACATTTTGGTGAGTGTGCGCAGGAATTACACGACCTAATTCCCCCATCCCCGTTCCTTTACCGAACGTCCCGACGCACGGCAGGTATCCATCCCTACGTTGTGGACACTCCACCTGTCCGAACGAAGCGCTATGCTTCGTCTTTTTTAGTGCGCACAGCGAAGGACTGGAACAATCTGCCTGCATCGGTATTTCCGGCTAAATATAATGTGGGTGTCTTCAAGAGAATGGTGAATAGGCTACTAGGTTAATGCGAGTTACCACCTAAGACTACATTTCACTTACCATCAGGTGGAATGTAGTCAAGCATTAACCTAGTTTTGTATAAAAAAAAAATTGAATACGTATCAAACATAAATAATAGGAATTAATAATAAACAATGATTTAGAGTTCATTTACTCACATCATTCGTTCACTTGCTTACACGAAAATAAATCTAACCTAATAATAAATCTAATAACTAAATCTAACATAATAAATCTAATTAAACAAGGTTTATTAGGTTCTGGATATAAGCCCGTAAAAGAATTATGATTTTACGGAATTACGGTATTTTTAATGTGGGTTTCTGTTTACCTGTTTTTCTGTGAGCGATGCGCTGAATTAAGGATTGCTGTTCCTCGAACCAAACGCCAGATATTAAATGCAGTCATAAGGTAGAAAATCCAGTTCAAAATGATCAAGATTAACATGGGAATGTAGAGATAAACAAATTTCTGTCCACCTATAATAATTTATTTAATAATGTCACATGTACTGTATGTAGAATAGTGTAAAACTTATAATTTATTCATAATTGTTATAAAATCATAATTATTCCTACCTTCAAGAAAACATCCAAATTTTGGGATTTGAGGTTTAACGATCCATGGAAAGTCTAATAGATCTATCTCATCAATTTTAATGAGTCCAATTGTCATTAGCATTGGAACTCCCCACGCATAGATGCAATACATTCCAAATTTAAAATGCTCTCCTCGACGGTTTATAATACGAGCCTTAGCATACCCTCTACAATCAAAAAGAAGAACAAATGTGCATTTAAGTTTATCTTTAGAATGAACTAAATATACAATACGTTTTTAATATAAAACTTACCGGAACGTCCACCAAATATCATAGGACATAACACTCATCCAACAAAAACTTGACAAAAAGAAAAAGTATGTCACTCCACCTAAAACGAAGTTTTATATTTAATAATGATCGTGTTCACTAATCTTGAGTTAGAAAAAAAAATACTAGAAACTCACTCAGTTTAATACAGTTGTCTGGTTCAATATCTCCCAATTGAAGACTTGCTAATGATATAAAAGCAGATGCCAAGCTGAAAACATACGCCATCAGTACGAGGCCAGCTAAGTTTCGCAGTTCGGGCAAAACCAAGTATACTAATAGCACGATGATGAGAAACACGGATGATATTATTAGTCCTGGAAAATAGAAAGCAGTATTCAGATGATTTCCTTCATACATTCATTTATTTTTTTTTCGTTTATAGTATTTATTTAAAATAGCTTAAAAGTTTGTTTCTTTGGATACTATGTTATTTTAATAATTGTATAGTTCAATTTCAAAATTAAAAGTCTTATTTAAAATGAACAGAACATATGATATTTAGGATTTGGATTTTCATTCTAATCGATTATTAGCAGCTTCTGAATTTGGTATGGAATGCTATAATAAGTTTAATATGCTTGTAATTTACATACCGATTGTGTAATAATCATTGCTATTTTGGTTATTCGATGTTAAATAAGTCCAAAACTTCGGGGTCATCTCTTCTTCAATGTCGATACAGAAGTTACTGCTGTTAACTGGCGTCCACCTATCATATGCATTTGGATATTCCAAATAGAAGATGCCGCCCTAAAAATATTATACTCTTAATGACAAGTATTTTTTGAGTTTAAATTCTTTTATTGTCTAATGCACTCTGTTTTTAAAAAAATCTTTTTTGACCATAAATGAAGTAATATATAAAAGCAGTGACTTAATTACCCATGAATCAGATCAGGCTCTCTAAAGACCTGTGTTAAAGCCATTCTATAAACTGTACGGAGTGTGTGATGTGGATATGTACCACGTGTTAGTAAAAAGTGTTCCGAATGAAGTCGAGGTGATCAAATTTTATAATGAGATTTGCACAACTGGGTGCAGGTAACACCATTTTAGCTTATTCTCTATCGGAGAAAGCTGAAATGCTGTATAACTTATATACAAAAGCGATTGTGTGTTGATAATGTTATGAGTGTACGAATGAGGGTGGCATGATCATATATATATTGATGAATATAATCTTGTCGTATATATATATTACAAAAATAACTTATTTTGCTTCATAGAATTTAAATATAATTTTTCATATCTTAACGTCTATGTCTACGTTTGGATTTAAATTTGACTATCACTTGTTCAATATGTAATATAACATATATACACATAGGTTTGATATTGAAAAAAAAACTATTGCAAGCACGGCTGGTGAATGTTACTTATTGTACATAATATTATTTTCCAAAAAATATTTTTTTTACATTTAAAACATAGAATTAATTCTCACAATAATTCTAAGAAAAGCTGACTCAAGTAATGTGTAATTGATATAAGGTTATTCAAATACCAATTAATAAATTGTATGTGTAATCAATATGATGTAAGTACGTCATATTGAAGGGGAAAAATACAAAAATATTTTATAAAATTATATTAAAGGGTCAAAAAAAAGGTTCAGGTCTTATAAAACATATTGCACAAGAGTACAAATTATTATTCATAGAAAAAAAATTATATGAATAACAAACAAAAGAACTTGGGTAAATTAAACAAGGATAAATTATTGTTTTTCCCATATACCAATAATAATATTGGTAATATTCTTGTCTATTCCATATATAATCCTAGAAAAAAGCAACATTATTAATTTCCAAATTTTCTCATTCATACATTAATAACTATCAAATGATTTGTTTTTACATATTATATTTTGTCTTAGATTAAACCACACTGCTGTTTATGTTATGTTATAACCTAGTAATATTGGTTAGGATTTTAGAACCATGAATTAAGGACTCTATATGTAACCGTCCCGTTAAAGACGATGACACACAGAATGCTCAATTCACCGAAACGGGTAGCGCTATGATATCTCAATAGGAAGAGCGAAGGGTTCTCAAACGTCGGTTCTAATCTTTGCCCGTATCGGTTTATTTTTAATTAGACTTAACTATTATCAGCAGGCACATTTAGCTTAACGTGGCTTAACATGTACATACTGATACTTTTGCATTTTATGATTTTTGAAAGCTTACCTGACTTAAATAAGCATTAAAACCGTAATCCGTTCCAACAAAGGCTACCATCTCAAATGGTATACTTTGATTTTCATCAACAGTTTCACCGAACTTGCCTGGTGCGAGTAAGAACACATCGCTGAGGTTTTTATTCACTTTCAAGTCATGGTAGAGGTTGTCGTAGAGAGGAACATTAAGCAAATTCAAAAATAATTCGTCTGGATCAGTTTCATTTGTAGAGTCTAATGAAGTAATACTTTTACATATTATGGAACTATTTTCGTAGGATACGTACTGATTCATACCACAACATTTTCGAATACATAGTTTACTTTTGCAGAATTCATCTGTATCGCCTAAATCATCATGCAACACTATATGACTGTAAAAGTTATAATTTATGCCGCAAACTGACCCAAAACATAGTATAAGTAATACAAATCTAGGCCGTAACATGACTACGTCTCACTCGGGAAACTAAAGGATAACTAATGAAGTATTTATTACTTTCGATTAAACTATTGTGATCCCTGAATAATTCTTTGCTCATTGTTCCAGTCTGTGGTTAGAGATAAATCTGTTTGTTTATTTCGAAATTAATGATTGTACACTCAAAGTACAGATCCAGTATATTTGTTAAATATTAAGTAAATATTAAATGTTTAATTAATATAACGTACGTGTGAAGTATCAAGTAACAATTTTTCGTGTTACTAATATAATATACACAGGTATCTATTTAATAGTTAAATATGTTGGTCAATCATATATATTATAGCGTTGGGTACGTTTATGTACTATGTTATAATTAAATAACCATACAGATGTTGCATAGAAGTAAAACTTTCTTTTAGTTGTTATGAAAATTTTTAGGACTACATTTAAGATTGTATTTTTTTATTTTAAGAAATTCACGGCTTCTAATCGATTTAATGTTCAATGATAAGCAGAGAGGAGAACACACTACATTGTATGTTGCACACTTAACGTAACTTAAATTAAAGCATTAAGGAATTTCAATAAAACAGTATGGGAACAAACATTGTTTTATTGAAACTATTAAAAATGTGGATAAGGTTTCGTTTAAAACAATTGTGTGCCGTCAGAATAACGAGTTCAAGTGCACTTTTGGATGATGAAAAAGAAGTGTTCGTTCTTCAACAACTGTTATAGAAGAAAACGTGCTACACGTTATAATTTTATTAAATAAAACCGGTTTTTTGACGTACACAAGTGATCTCAGGTATGGATTCGAAATGGAAAAGATATAAATAAATAAAAATAAAATAAATAGAAACACACACGACCAGATTCAGCAAATTGGGTCGGGAAATGTTCATAATATTCAACATCTTTTAGTGACGAGGATTATTTCGCTCTGGGAAATCCAGAACATCACCAATGCTCAGAAATCAGAGGCGCTTAGTATATTACAATGATTTATAATTGAATGAATGTCGACTCTAGAATTTGATAAAAAAATAAAAAGCAAGTCAAAATTATGGCAGTTTCATAACGAACTCCTAAGAAAAAAAAACGTTACAAAAGGGCTAAAAAAATTCTTCAGAAGACAAAGTAGCATTAATGTAGATTTATGTAGTATTGGGATGTCTAGTAGCTGTATTAGTAGTAGTAGTGGGATATTATCAAATTCTTGCCAGCTGTTATTTTTGATGCAAACAATAACTTCGAGGCCATTTCTTCTACTGCCACAACGCGCCCGCGCACTACTCAATCAAGACATTTAGCCCTTTATCTGGCATTTTATAACTTCTGCAATATCAGAGGATGAACAAGAGCGTTGCTGGCGTTGAAAGAACCCATATGTTTTTTTTGAAATGGTAGATATGCACGCGTTTGATCACGATATCACGCAATGGTTAGTGATGATACGGTCTACAGTGGAGCATGCTTCCCTATGAGGTACTAAATAACTCTTGCTTTGAAGAGACCCAGGTGGTACTCATGCGGAATCATAGAGACTTGACAGAATAAGCTTATACAATTCCTCCGCACACTCTCAGAAATGTATCATGTAGAAGACCAATAGACTTGTAACCTTATAACGATGCTCCAGAATTTGAAGTCGAGTGTTCTTCAGATCACTATCGCAGATGATTCTCCTGGCCTTCGTCTCGACTGACTCGAGTGTCGCAAGTTAGTGTTTAACTGAACCGTCTCATATTAGCAATACCGTCAGATGGGAACAGTATTCCATGTGCGACCGGGCTTGCGATTGATAAAGCTCGAGCAACTGCTTTGGTGTAAAATACTGAATAAGCTTATTGAGGATGTCCAGATTTTTGGCGGCTAGTTGATCTTTCGTCCCATTAGTCAGCGAGATACAGAGAAGCTCAAGATGATTGGTTATTGGAAGGGATACATCTCGGAAAGTAGGAGCCAGATGGAATGGTCAGACCCTGTGCACAATATACGAAACTCCTTTTGGTATTTGTTAGTAATGCCATCCAAAAGAATATACTACTTATTATTAAAATAATTTATAAATATTCACAAATGATACCATTAATTTCTACAGTTTTATGATTCATATAATATTTCAATAAATAAACATACTTTTACCTTTCAAACCGCATGTTATTTTTGGCGGTTATATTAAAATAACAATATGTCTTTGAGAAAACCATTGACCAAATATCAATAATTTGAAAAATGATTAGTTAATAAATCTTTTCTTTTATATTATAATTTTATAAAAATGAATAATTTATTATTTTTCATATTGATTAACTTTACGCTTTACAGATATTTTCGGTGCATGTTCTCGATTACCTGATGTGGACATAATGTGGGAGAGACGCAGCATCACCGATCAATACTAGGATTCGTATTGCAAGTATCGCTCGTGTGTCGAGTAAAAATATTTCTTTAAGTATATTACTACGTTATTAAAATAAAAAAATAAAACAAATTCATACTTTCTAAAAATATACTCTGAGATTGTGTGTAAACATATTAAGTAATAGTTGGCTTTTTTAGTTTTTAAATGAATATAGAAATAAAAACAGAATTGAACGCAGGTCACAGGGTCAAACTTTAATTGTGTTGATTTGTTTCTGATTGTATTTATTTATTTCCCCGACAGTATATATATTATATGGGCGTGGTCATATTCTGTAAAGTCGCTCTACCTTTACTTTGATAGGAATTCTAGGAAACTTCAATCAGTATGTAATTTATTTATTTATTTATTTAATTCTTTATTGCACAATATACAGTATAAAAGGCGGGCTTAATTCCACAAAGACATCCTCTACCAGCCAACCTTACGATGTACAGGAGAGGATGTTGGTAGGCGTGCAAAACATAAAAAGTAAAAGAAAACAAAGAATATTATAAGATTATCTATATATCTAAATCTACATATAATAATTCATAAAAATAATAAGATAATAATATAAAAGACATATAATACATACGATATAACCGACATAATATTTAATACATATGAGAAATTTTAAAAATCATGTAGTCTACAGATAGATATTTTATTATTTGAGATACAGGTCCTTTACTTGGCGTTTGAACGACTCACGACTTCTGGCTTTTCTTATATGTTCCGGTAAATCGTTCCATAGTCTGACAGCGGTCACACTGAGTTGGACAAAAAACCATTGTGATGAAGGAAATAATTTACACACACAAAAACTAAACAAAACTAAACTAAAGTGACTAAAAAACAAAAACTAGCGACTTCGTTTGCTCTACATAATTAGACATCATGTAAAATATATGCAATAACATGTTTTTCAAATTTTGTAAAGCTTTAACGCTTTTAAGACTCCCAACAAATTTCGAGTTATTTTGTATATTGGTTTTCCTAAATATAAATATATTTTGATTTTCCCTTCATAATATAATATATATGATGACGGTTTGAGATTTATTTATTTAATATTAATTATTTAATAAAATGAATTTACTTCAGACTTTACAGTCCTTTAACTATGGCTATAGTCATATTTTTTTTTTGTATGTCTATGCTGTTAGCCCTGTTGGCTATTACAGTGTCACCGGGGGGGCTATAGTCAATAGTAAAAATTAGGGTACCCACCCTTTACTACGGAAAGTGCTTATACTCGGACAGCAAAGAAACGACTTTATGTTTTGTGTGTTTGATTTCACATCTATGTTAAAGACTTTTAATTTTTTTTTATTTTTACGGAAAAAAGAATTTGAAGTGTTGATTTTAATATTTATAATTATGGTCGGCAAGGGGTCAGACGAAGTCGTTGGCAAGGCAAGTCACTGGCAAGGTATTTACTTTATGTACTTTAAATATATTTTCTTTTTATATAGGAATTATATATGGTCGCAGCGGAGGTTGCAAATGAAAATAAGGCATACTTAAAAAATATTTATTTTAAAATTAAATTACATTCTATATGATTCTAAAACTGCGCCGATTTTAGTTCGTAATCCGAATGAATTAAATTATTATAAATTTCGTTCCCATTCTTTGGTAGCGTCAGCAATATAGGCTGGTAACATTTCATGAACTTGATTCTTACGAGCGCTAAATTGTTTTAAGTAACATAGGACTAAATATTTACTTGTACTTCCAATTAAAACAAAAACTATAATAAACAAAGAGTACTTAAAGTAAATATTAATTAATTAACGTACGTAATGATACAATGTATGTAATGTTTAAATGAAACAGGAAAACTACATACACATTGTGTATAAAATATATATGTATATTGTATGATTAACAATAAATTCCCGTAAAATTATTTGTTGAGTGAACATAATTATATTATTATTGTTATCTCCTAAAATACTAAAATTTTTGTAGTTAAGTAACTTGGTCGAATGTTGAGTCAAATTCAGAAATGTATTTTAAAATATAACTAGTAGTTACATAAGTTACCTTTTTATACAGGCCTTAAAATCTTCAGCTAGCTAGTGCAAATAGTAATCTTGCTAATTTTCTGTAAGATCTACCAAAATATTTATCATGTTTCAAAGATAAACTAACAAATTGTGTACGGTAATTTCAATCAGTATATAGATACATTAGTTATTTTAAGTAATAGTAGCGAACCCGCGTCGTCCGACCGTTCTTCGGGCCCGAGCCCGACTCGCGTACGCGCGCCGATCGCGCCCGAAGCGCCCGCGTCCGCGGCGCCGTCGTCCGCGCCTTCAGCGCCCGCGGAGGCGCCTTCAGCGCCTGCGCCTTCAGCGCCACGGAAGTCCCCCGCGCCGCCGCCGCTTTACATAAGGGACAAGTCTAAGTGGGACACTCTGTCCGCACTTATGACGGAGCACAAGCTCCATTTCACGTCCGCCCGAAATATCGCCGACGGTATCCGCGTTCAAACCGCGTCTTCGTCGGACCACCGTGGTCTGACTCGTCTCCTCCGCGAACGTGGTTACGGATACCACACCTACGCGCTAGAGGATGAACGCCGCTTAACGGTGGTCATCCGAGGGCTCCCCGTGGAGCTCACTACTGAGCGGATTTTCGAGGACCTTAAGTCCCAATCCTTCCCCGTCATCTCGGTGCACCGCATGTACCGAGCGACCACTAGGGTCCCGTTCGATCTCGTACTCGTTCATCTCGAGCTTTCCTCGGAAGGAAAGCAAATTTTCAACGTTAAGGCAGTCTGCCAACTCTCCGGCCTTAGGGTCGAACCTCCACGCGGTCGCGGTTTTCCTGGTCAGTGTCATCGCTGCCAGCTCTATAGGCATTCCCAACGTTTTTGTCACGCGCGTCCAAGGTGCGTCAAGTGCCTGGACGACCACGCGACAGCCGACTGTCCGCGTAAGGGACCGGTCCCTGAGGATCCTCCCAGCTGCGTCCTGTGCGGACAGAAGGGCCATCCCGCGAATTATCGCGGGTGCCCCAAAGCGCCGCGCAGGACACAGCCGGCAGGGCATCCTCCTCGGTTCACTCAGCCTCCATGGGCTCCTCTAGCCCCTAGGAGGCCCGCGGCCCCTCAGGCATCCCAGGCCCCTCAGGCACCCGCGAACGCGATCGCGAACGCTTGGGTGAAGCCTCCGAGGATTATCCCACAGCCCGTCCCCCAGTCGTTGCCGCCGCCGCCGGTTCGTAACTCCACCGACGGAGTTGCGAGTTCACTCGCGTGCGTCACGAGCCTCTTCGGTGTAATAGACATCAAAGAGCTCCTAGTCTTTTCGAATGAAATGAGGGATTCTGCGCGGAACCCTCCCGCGAGGATGGAAGTGCTCCTCAAGCACGCCGTCCTAATCAAATCGATATACGAACACACGATGTCATCACACACGACCATCGACCGGTCCTATTTCAGCTAGGACTTCCTCCCCTTAGGGAACCCGCGACCAAAACAATTATTAACCGGACGAAGCTTCGAGAGCAACTCCATTCCCCCGTACCAGCGCACCTCGACAAAATTCCTGACCAGCTTACATCGGTCAAGGACGCTGTCTCTGCCGCGACTAACTTCACAGAACATTTGGTAGACAGCATAGGAAAGTCCTCGAGGGAGGTCCGAGTGAACTTCGAGGGTTACCGAGCATTACTCCCTCCGGACATTAGACTTCTCATCACCCGTAAAAACGCCGCGATTAGAGCCCACGACCGATACCCGACAGATGACAACCGACGGAGGCTGCGCCGTCTCCAGAGGGAGTCGAGACAAGCTCTCGACGACTTCAGAGATAGCGGCTGGGATAGGACGCTTGCGACGCTCTCTCCAACACACCAGGCATTCTGGCGGTTGCAGAGAGCGTTGAAGGCGGACACTGTCTCAGATATGCCTCCCTTGGTTGGACCTAACTCCGCCATCGCGTTTGACGACCCTGACAAAGCTGAGTGCTTAGCCGACAGTCTAGAGAGCCAGTGCCGTCTGTCTGCTCAATCGGTTGATCGCGATCATGTCGAAATAGTCGACAAATCGGTCAATATAATGTGTTCTCAGCCACCGGTCGGTCCACCAATCAAGGAAACGAACCTAGACGAGGTGACGTCCATAGTTAGGGCGCTTCACGCCAAGAAATCGCCAGGTCCCGATAGGATCACTAACAAAGTGATAAAGCTTCTTCCGCCTCCTTTAATTTACCTATTGGTTACCATTTTTAACGCTCTACTGGCCGGTTGCTCGTTTCCGGCCCAGTGAAAAGAGGCCATAGTGATAGGGTTCCATAAGCAGGGCAAACCCCGGCATCTGCCTAGTAGTTACCGTCCCATTAGTCTTCTTAGTTCCTTAGGGAAAGTATATGAGAGAATCATCCTCTGTAGACTTAGATCGGAAGTCGAGAGACTCAAAATCATCCCAAATGAGCAGTTCGGCTTTAGAGCCAACCATTCATGTTCCCATCAGGTGCAACGCCTCACGGAGCACATACTGATAGGGGCCACTGTGAGGGCCAAGAAGCATAGGACAGGAGCGCTCTTCCTCGATGTAGCTAAGGCGTTCGACAGGGTCTGGCACAATGGACTGGTGTACAAGTTATACCAGTTCAAGGTGTCGGACAGACTCGTACTCATCATACGGGACTAACTGTCGAATCGCTCCTTTCGCTACAGAGTGGAAGGCGTTTTGTCAACCCCCCGCCCCATCAGGGCGGGTGTTCCCCAGGGTTCAGTTCTCTCGCCCATCCTCTACTCCATCTACGCTAGCGATATCTAAAGTGCACCTTGCCATGTACGCGGACGATACCGCGCTTTACACGTCCTCTAAGGATCACTGGGAGATATACCAACGTCTCCAATCCGCAGTCGACTCCCTCGAGAGTTGGCTGCGGAAATGGCGGATCGAGGTAAACCCTGAGAAGAGCGTTTCGGTGCTCTTCGAACGGGGCCCCCCAAGGATCCTCCCGCGAATCAAACTCTTTGATAAACCGATACCTTGGAAAGACGAGGCAAAATACCTAGGAGTAACGTTAGATAGAAAGTTAGTTTTCACTGCGCATATTAGGACCGTTCGTAGCAGAGCGGCCTACATATTAGGTCGTTTATATCCTCTGTTAGGCAAGCGGAGGAAAATGTCCCTTCGCAATAAGGTGACACTTTACAAAGCTTGCATACGTTCCGTCATGTTCTATGCGAGTCCCGCTTTTGCGCACGCTAATCTGAAACCCCTTCAGGTGATTCAGAACAGGTTTACACGGATTGCAACCGGGGCGCCGTGGTTCGTACGCAACATCGATCTCCATAGACACGTAGACCTTCCGACCATCGCTCAGTACTTCAAGGGGCTTTCCCAAAAGTACTTTGAACGTGCTGAGCGACACCCGAACCCACTGGTGGCTGACGCCGCAGAGTATAGACCACGTAAGACTACTTTAGTCAGAAAAAGAAGACCCAAGTCGGTACTCGTTGACCCCGACGACGCGTTATAACGTGTACGCGTAGGCATAATTGACACCACACAACATACAGACACACACCGTCTGTACCGGTATAGACGAGGTCCCAACTGAGTAAGTGCTCCGTTGCTCCGGCGTTCTGCCGTCGGAGGACGCTAGTGTCCAAATTTCCTTAGCTTCCCTCCTGACTAACGACGCCCCGAGCCGAGGTCCGTGTCTCAATCTGAGACGCCCTCGGGACGTCGTTCCCCATGGGGGCCCATCTGGCCCCCCCTTGTTAAGGGTGGGTCTCCAGACCCACCCGCTCCCCCGGTGACGCTGTAATAGCCAACAGGGCTAACAGCATAGACAAACAAAAAAAAAAAATAAATAAAAATATTTTAAGTAAATATCTTCCTTTTAAATATTTTAACTGAAGAAACATGGAATATTCAGGTGTGATATTTCTTTATACACTTGGAAAAAAGTTACATAAATATAAAAGTTATAAAAGTCGGTCAGGGTAAATAAAACATTTAAAACTGTGCATTGAGGTAAGCGTTTATTATCTAATAGGTAATTAATTGATCTTACTTTATTAAATTACAATACGACTACCTAAATTATAGCCTCATGATATAAATGTATGTAAAAAGCGTTGTCTTTAATTATTAAACTTTAATGTTTAATTAATTTAACAGTAAGTGAATAAAAGCTTAAAATTGAAGCAACATTTATGTGCCGCATACCACAGTCTCATTTTTTAATTTTTACTTACTATTCATCTATTCTTTTAAAATAAAGATCTTTGGGTAACTTAATTGATCTAAATTGTATTAATAATAATTAATTGTCATACAATGTAACCATTTTCTAACGAGACTTCTTTAATTAAATATGTTTTCTCATAATATGAAACTTTTACAAAACGAAATTTTATTTGATGGTACCTACTTTGTATATTTCAACCCAACTTATTACAAGCTCTTTTTATCCTAGAAGCATTTGCTAAAACAATACTAAAAAGTATGTTTTAATATACGCTTTAATATATATTTATAATTTATATATATCTTTCCTTTACAAAAAAATGCAAACGGTTTAAAAAAAAAACAAACGAAAATGTAATAAATACATATTTTAGCCATAAGAACAAAAATTCTTAAATGTCACAAAACGTCAACAACTCACAGAACCACTAGTAATAGAAATATACTGTAAATGCATTTTATTCTCTATTATATAGTATATAAGCAGATAACTATAACTAGACTTAGTGTATGTTGTGTTCTTACATTCGAGACTAGTGTTTTGAAAAGCGATTTTATATATTATACTTCCTAATAAAAAACATAGCTGTCTATTATTTAGCATATACTTATTATAACGTTAATTAATTTAAAAGTTTTTAACGTTTATATAGAAGATATATATCTTTATTTAGGTTTAAGGTCTCTAAGGGTAAACCCTTCTTAGTGCTTCTTATATACTTAGTATTGTGTGTTACAACACGGGATAAAAACAAGTTAATTTAAAATGCAAATAGTGAAGGTCTCTTATACAATTTAGTTCCTTGTATTCAGTGCCATTTCGTCCCTTGTAGAGAAGGTTCTGGTAGAAGATTGACTCTTCGACATAGATGCGCCGCGGAGTTGTTTGTATCTGTATTAAGATACAAAGTTTTCGTTTACATCATATCGTTCATCATATCGTTTACATCATATACTTAATATTGTTATAAGATAGAATGTGCGCAAATAATCCTTGATTTATATTTGTTAAAAGTAAATCATTACATTGTGAGTGCAGCTGAAATTATTAGTGAAAATGTATTGTTAATAAATAAATAAAAAATTTAACACAGCAAATATAATCTCCAAAAGAAGAATCCGTCGAACCCAGAATCAAAGCTGCAAATCCCAATTCTTACTACAGAAGCCTTGTGTTAGTAGTAGAAAGAGGCAGTTAAGTTTCTTTCTTAAAAACTCCCAATTTTATTTTAGTATTCAATACCTTCATAGTAAAATGAAGAAATTATCTCCTTTATTCCATATATTGCAATGCATTTGTCGATGTTTTTTTTTCATTGTTAAGTTTTGGACTAAAATACATAATTCTGTCTACAAACGTACAATTTCCATTTCATTGGAAGGACTCAATGCATACTACCAACTCATCAAAGATGTTTCTTAATAGTATTCTTTTTTATCTTTTACATCGTTGTTAAACATCTTCAAATTTCGGATAAATTAAATACATATGTATAAATATTATATGGTTATTGAGTCCCTTTTAAGCTTAATTTGTATTATTCCACAATATCGTTAATTATAAAACTTTCTTGATCATAGAATTGTGTGGACGATATTATTCAGTTTTTATAAATTGGTCGTATTAATTTCTTTGTTACTGTCCGAATCAGCACAAAATGTTCTGATTGTTTCTAAACTGTCTCTTTGTTTGATCTCCTGTAAGTTTGTCTGGATTCTTGGTAAATGTGTTATGCTGCCTATTGCTCCATTTCTACTTTGAATTCCGTCTTTTATCCTATGTAACATGAAAGTATAATAATGATATACATTTGACCTACCACAATCTCAACTTCAATATAATTCTTGATATGGTGAAAATTTGTAAAGGCAAAAATATCAATACATAAAATATTAATTTGTCCAAAAAAATCAACCTGGCACTAACCTTTTTTTCATAAGCCTGAAGATTTTGCGCTTACATACAAATATAATGAACACAATGAGACCAATGAGTACGTTGTAGGCATCAGTGAACTTCCAGAACTGGTTCGCTTCGGGGTAAAAGGAACTGATGACTTCTAGCAGCCAGTTGATCCCCATCACGATGAACAACTTCACATAAAGAAATAACCTGGAGTAACGGAAAAGGCTATTGACATTGATTACGGCTTTGGTCGTTTAAAAAAAAACCATTGTGTTATATTTCATTTCTGATGTTGTTCGTTGATTTTAAAAAAATATTTCGTTTTAAACAAAATAACCAATTATTTTGAGTCGCTTTAATGCGTTGACATGCGTTATGAACATGGACACCGAAGAATTGTAATGTTAAATATATTACAAATGTAAAATTATAATAAATTGTGATACTAAATTAATTATTAACTTAAGAAACCATAAAACCATAGACTTCATATGAATGGATTAAAATATTTCGTCACGAATGGGATCGAACCCAGGGTCCTTCAATATAAAATGTACAATGAGTATTTCTACGCCAGAGATTTCTTTTATTATTTCAAACATCAAGAACCGTTCTAACCTCTGCCTCTCACTGTTTTGCCGGTCATGTGTCGCGCTCTCCTTGGACTTTAGTACCGAGGTTTGTCTTTTAATCTGAGTTATTTTAACGGCCGTTAATATGAAGAATATTAAATTTGCGAACCATAAAATTACTATGGGTCCATATAGATAAAGTAATCTGCTATATCCTGAAAAAAATATTCAATTGTAATAAGTTTTGGAATCTATGATTTAAGCATTAAAATTATTATGTTCGAATAAAACTAGAGGTTAATAGAACAGTCTTAGAAGTTTTGTTACTTACCAAATAAGAAACATCCTTGTCGTCCAATCAAGGGCAGTAGTGGGTGTGGCGACAATTGAGAGAAGTCTAAGGCTACCATGATTATAGTAAGGACAGTCGGAACACCGAACGCGTACAACGAATATGCCCAGAATTTGGCTCGGACGGATAATTTTTCTAAATTCAATCCGCGTTTGCCACTAAAAATATTAATATAAATCTAAAAATATAAATCTAAATTTCTTATTATTAACAAATGTTAGTTTAAAAAATTACAATTTATTATAAATGGAATTACCTTCTGATTAAATATAAAATATATGTAATATTACCTGAAAGTCCACCAGATGTCGAAGCACATGATGTTCAACCAGAAAAAGGCAGACAAAAGCGAAAAGTAAATGACGATAGCTGGAAATATATACCAAATATTATATGTATATAAGCTATTATTGTAGATTGTAGTAAGATGATTGTTACTGATGAAATCTATCATTATTTATTATACATTTTCCTTGTTATATTACAATTGAATACAATTGACTCTTGATCTATATGATCATAAGATTGACGAAATTAGATTTTGGTAAACAGTTAAAATATATGGATATGATATATAGTCTGTAATAAAGGGTAAATAGTATTAATGTTAGACACGTCACAGTTACCACCCATAGCGGTTTTGACCACTAACCATTTTAATAATTCGGAGAAGCAAATTCTTATCAGCGTATAAATTATTCCTATTTATTCTCAAAAGTTGAATCTTGGGAAAACTATGACACATAATGACACATATATCAATGATCAAAGAAGAAAAATATAACTTTGCCAAACAAATTAATATTTTACTACTATCTATTAAAAAAATATTATTTATAACAAGTATTCTTGTTACGAAAATTATTGTGGAATTTTAAATTATGTTTAATAAATATAACAGTGCAAATTAAATGTCATGAAGTTAATTGAAGAAACGATAAAAGTCTAATTCCCGCAGAGTAAGTCATTAATTACATTTTATTTGCTTAGGCTGGCTATTGACTATTAGGTACTCGTGTCTTCTTTACTTAAAGCTATTTATTTATAAAATAGTTGTTTGTAACTTGATTAATTCATTCGAATAATTCGTATAATTTATAAATTAAAATAATATTCTAGTTTTAAAATATTTCTTTTATGTTAAAGCTAATCAAATGGTTTGGTGTTAGTAAAATATTTTTGGTTAAACTTAATTCTTCTAGTAACTTATATTTCACAAGGCTCGTGTAAGTAAAAATAAATGTGAATACATATATAAAACATTACCTAAATTTCGTGATTGAATATAGGAATTCTATTCTATATAAGTATTATAGCTTGTATCTTGAACTGGACGTTTATTTTATACTAAGTAGTCAAATCAGTCAAATCTTTTCAAGCACAAATCCGAAAATGTATTCTCAACTCGTCTTGTTCCGCAAGCAACTATTTATTTATTCTATTCACAATTAGTATGAGTACATTTACTTCATACATAACATAGTATGTTTAAATTTAATTTGAGCTGCGAAAGGACAGGAAAGTTGCTTATCCTGTATTAACCAATTAAATAATATATAATAAATTTAATTTCTCCTTAACCGCGATGACTAATAAATATATTTATCCAGCTGTATCTTTGGGTCACGTTTCCGATTCGAAAACGGTTTATTACATACGTTTTACAAAGCAGCCTACAGAATTTCAATAGGGATAGTGGTCGGATGGTACCATCGCGTCGGTCAGAAAAAAAACATTGACACTATAAAGGATAAAGACACCAAAGTTAAGTTTAGTACACAAGTCACAACGTATCACTACGATGAGTGACGAAAATCGAGTGGTGTCACCAACACCATGGGACGAGATCATGAATGAGCATCCTGAATGGGTTCAAAACTAGTAGTTCAAATTCCGATTTCAATTATTTATATTAATACAGCAAAAACCAATGTGACCAAAAAAAAATAAATAAATTCGACATCTGTACGATTTTATATTAAAAATAACATATTCATAATTAATTAATAAGGAAAACCTACACTATAATTAACTTCTCATCAACAATCACAAAGTACGAGGAACATTCAGAGCGTTCATATGAGTTTTATACGAACTCGTTTATTCCTAATAACAACATAATTCTATAATATTTAAATTGTCCTTAAAAATGTCAATGGAAAAGTTCCTGAAAATGGAAATTAAAATTTAATTATACACAAGTTCAATCCGTAAAAATAGTTTTATTTCAACGAGAAGAAATATTTTAAAATAGACAACAGATAGATACACATATAGAGTACCATAATTAGTAATCTGCTCTTAGCGGTGATTGCTATGCATTGTCTTTTGTTGAGTCATAGTGGATGAAGACATACAGTCAGGTACCTACTTACTTATTATAAGTTTGAAGAGTATGGGTAAGAACACATAGAGCTCTAATGTCTCGCTACTTTGTTTTATTACTCTTAGATCGACTTGTGGTGACTGGTGACATATAATTAATTCTGAATGTTATTTAATGATCTAAGTGGACGGATGATATAAAAGTTGAATAAAAATATGTTTTAAAGAAAAGTGACATTTTAAATTGCATCTTTTTAAATTGAAGTAGCATAGTCTAGTATTAAACTTAACAACATATTTTTTTATGATTGATGATGATACCTAATCATTAGTATAGAAGACAAGATCTTAAGTTTAGAAGACATATGTTGGTAACATATTTTTAAGCGTAATGAGTTTCGACGAGAAAGTGCAAGTTTGAAAGTAAATATTATATAAATGATTGAGTAAATAGGCAGAGAATTTAAATGTGACGTGTGCTGTTGTTGGACATTTATTTTTTAATTAGTTAATTAGAATTAATACCTTAGTACTACTTAATTATCTTTTTTTAAACAAGAAAGACTATATACCACTATTTATTTTCTTATGTCGTATATCTAACAAGATCAAAACTTTAATCAAATAAAAACAGTCTTCTTTTGTGTACTGTTTATCTTTTTTTGGGAGTATGATGCAGTTGTTTTAAAGAGAAGATATTAAAATCTTTTTTATTTGTAGTTTCATCTCATATGTATACTGTACTGTAGTGTGCTATAATACAGTATATAAACCAAGGGTGTCATGATTTTTAGATATTCTGGTTATCAATAAATTAGTCGTTGATAACGAATCCATTTGCCAACGTATGAATAGAAGCGCGAAGGTCAAGAGCTCACATGTACACAATAAATAAAAAAAATTGGCTACATATTTATGGGTTAAAATAAATGAGCTTAATAAATAAGTTTTTGTTGTTTTGTTTAAAATATTAAAAGATATAAATGAATTTATTCATATTTCTCTATTGATATAAGCTACAAGTTATTATTTCTCAATACAGTTATACTGTGGTATTTACCTAATTATGGGTGATAAGTGATATGTGTTTTGGGAGTAATCAGTATTGAATATAACGAAACTATGCGTATAATATTAGACGAGTATTACTGCAGCTGATTAACTTAAATTATATTTGGAATAAGCTGACTACTGGCAATAAAGTGTGAAAAATGTGGGTAATCATTTCTTATTATGATATAACGCATTATAGCCCACGTTATATTTTGTTTTAAGTTATAAATTAGTTTGAGTATGCTGTTTGAACTTTATATTTTTTTGAGATGTTTATGAATTATACAGAATTCTCACACATTTTTTGTCGACCGTTGATATCGACTTATAATAACAAGCAAAGGAGTTAAACAACTAAATATATTTAAGACAATCTACAGTCTACACGTTATAATTATGAGCTGTTTCAAGATTATGTGTCTACTGTGTAATGTATACATATGTGTGTACTCCTTGCATAGAAATAAAATGCTGTAGATATTTTTTGTCTTTTTCTCTGAATAGATTTCAATGGGTTTGTTGAAAGAATTATGTACGATAATACTATAAATTGTTTATTGCTTACGAGAATTGTATTAGCTAATATAAAGAAAATATGAGTTTCAAATATTGTAAAATACTCACTGAAGCCAACACAGCCCTCCTTGCTTATATTATTAACGACAAGCAAGATCTGCATCGAGGCGAGGAAGGCGAAGCCCACAAAGAGGCAGAGGAGATACGCCATCAACACTCTCCCGTGGAGGTTGCGCAACTCGGGCAACCATCCGTACACGGCCACAGTGGCCAGGATAAATACGCAGGATATTAACATACCTGTAACAAGTAATAATAGAATGTTATTATTAATTATCGTGGATAAGAATAGTTATTATTAAATTACTCCTTGCATTGAACATACAATGTACCCAAAATATTTGCGGTAAGTTGGTGAAAACGGAGTTTAATTAAATTATTTTAAGCAAAGGAAGATTTCTTACAAATAGTGCTTAATGTAGTGTTAGGTTCTTCATCTTCAGCAAAGCAAACGAGAGCGTCAAATGTCGTAGTATTAATTCCGGTTTCACTTTCCGTGATGAAAGTGTCCACGCAGTATTTATCTGGTCCATAGGATAGATAAGGTGGGATTAACGTGGGAGTACTGACTTTTAATTTGCCATCCTGCAAAAAAAAAATGAAAAAATTATTAGTCATATTTGTAAAGATACAAACTTGTGTTTTATTTGATAAAGCTTTTAATGTATTTTGGATTATAGAAAAAAATATATATGGTTTTAGTGAATCCGTCCGTACACCGAAATCAGTTATTTAATCAACAAGGCCCTTAGTAATTATTATGCTTACATACCTATTTTTTCCGAAAACTCAAAACAAAAAAATAGTAATATTTTTTATATATGGAACGCAGAAAAAGTTTGAAGTTAGATTAATAAAAGTAATAATTAATAAGTCAATGTTTATTTGAGTCAAATTTAAATTTTCATCAATTTATAAGTTATAAGAAACTATTATGTATGTAGTATGTAAAAACGAACTTTGGGAACCTTTCGTACAATGGACAAGACACCTAACTACTAGATTTTAGCAAATTTTTAACTATTTCAGCAATTTTGTCCCGCTCTTAACAGATTTGGGTGAAATGAAGCCATTGCAACTTAATTATGAAGCCAATTTTAGGGATGAAGAAACAAGGCCTTCTTTGACTGCTATTACTGAAAAAGTGCTACTAGTAAAAAAAAATCGAGGAGATTGAGAACAATCTACAGGTTAAATCAAGATTCAGGATATTCATGAAGTTCTGTATAACCTTTGCGTAAAGAACATTGTTTCACGATAAAACCTGACTGATGCTCAGAAATATGCCACATATTGCGATAATAAGATTGAAAAACTAGAAGCAGATTCTTCCTTCCGTGTTTGTCACAACAAAATACGTCTTGGATTGCCGTAAGCACTGGAAACAAGAACAGTATGTTTGTTCCTAAACGAACCAACGCTTACGACACTGAATCTATCGAAAAATCCAGGGTAAATACTGATCATAAACTTGCGCATCTTAATGGGTATCATCCTGTTATGAATCTTCCAAAGAAAGAAACCGAAGTAGAATTAAATATTATAACGACCCTTTGTTTTTTAAATTTGAATTGTTTTATTATTTAAATATAACTAGTGTTTTTATTGGTATCTAATATATGTGTTTGAATAAATGTATGATCTTATTGTTAGAAATTATTATATGTTATGTACATGATACAGATTCCTAAATAATTGTTTTTGAAATATGATTCCCCATAGCACCCGTAGGTGCGTAAGAGGCTACCAAAAGTCAAAAACGCGGTAGAATCCTGCTGCGGTTTCATGCTTACAGGGCTGTTCGTACTTGCCCGATCACGATTATAGGTCACGCGCTACTGACTGAAGGCAAAGTCTGTCTTTGATTAAAGTTGTCTTAACAGCAGTGAATGATATCCCAATTGGTTAAGTGGTTTACTCATCTGCCGAATGTGGAAAGAAATGATCTCTTTACTAGAACTTCTGTTGACTACGGGGTCGTATTACCTTTGCCTGGTACAGGAACCGTAGTGCCCATAAAATGGCCATGTCGAACAAAACCTGCCACCAGACCCTTCGGGCAGGACATCAGCAGAATGTTATGTACTGCCGACTGACCTACCCTACATCCTACTCATGGGGCCAGGTTTATTTTTCTTTCAAAGAATCTATTGACTGCACCAAAATTGTCGTCTGCAGGGAGTTGATATCTTTATACTAATTCGTGTAAGGCCAAAGGGCGGTAAATTGTGACCATGGTTCGATGCGTGTTCAAGAGCAACTGCTATTTACAAACGACAGACATCTCGTTACGGGGTTTAAGTACTGGTTAGACAGGATCCAAACTAGATAAATAAATAAATAAAACCTTCTTCTTTGCATCGCCATTCTACAAGTGCGCTTCAATAAGTGTCGCAGTACTGGGTCTGGGTCTTGACTTTTACACCGACGATCAGTTGAAGGATCAGCTGGAGAGCTCTCAAATTGGGAATAATTCATACAGCGAGACAGTACTTCACAGATAACTAGAGGCTCATATTCACATATGGAGTACTGTTCCTATTGCAGTCGGAAAACCGCATCATGATTTGCGCTTGCATGGTCGAGGGTCCTTTGGCGTAGCGTTAGAACCTTATGTCTTTGTGCTAAGTGGTTCTAAGAGCTATTTCATCTGATCTGATCTAAATAAAGTGAAATCCTCACCCGTGCGGCTCTTAAGAAACTTTCTATTACGAAGAAACAAGATGTAAAATAAAATTTTAAAATGATCGTAATCACCGTTTTTGTGAGTCCTCTGATCCAGAAGACCGAGAGCAACTGCGTTCACTTATTAGGTGCGCTATTAGCTCGATTGCCCTACTTTGAATATAAAAAAAATATTTAGATTTTTCAATTATTTCCAATTATTTTATAAATAAATATGAGAATTACGGCATAGCTTATTAAGTACTGGAGGTCAGATTGCAGATAGTATATGAAGGATAATAGCTAACAATAGAGAAACTCATAATGTTATGTATTACAGATAATTTTGCAATATGATTCTAGTATTATGTGTGATGTAATTTATATACAATTTTACGAAATTAAACGACCAAATGTAGCTTGTTGTTGGTACAATTGTTGTCTAGTCGTTAGTTCATACATCACGCAAAATCAACTAAATTAATTGTGTGGAAATTGCTGTGGTGAAGTTGTATGATAATTACCTACCACGTACAACATATAGGACAATAATGACTTCGGATAAAAATTTCATATTCAACAAAAACGAAAACGCAAGAAATGGTTTGGGTTATAATTTGAATCAAACTAAAAATGTATAGATTGATGATTGATTGGATAAAGTGTTAGAACATATAATTTGAGTCTAAGCGAAAGGAGTGGCAGACCAAGTCAATATGAATAGCTGTTGGTTATTTACCATTTGGTTTTGAAATAAGCAAAGTTTATTTAAGTTTGCTTTATCTATTTATTTCGTTGTCTTCTCCACTTTGAACCAATAACCGAGATAACTTGTGTGCGTCAAATGGAAATATCAGGAGGGTCTATTCTCATAATATGCCTTTTTAAAATCTCTTCTCTTTAGATACTTCTTAACTTAAAATTAATGCTATGAGAGTTCAAAGCGCGTCCTGGTCTGAGAAGAATCACAGGATAAACTCAGCCGGGTATTTCTTTATTGTGACTATTGTTTCACAAACGTCAATATTTAATAAAAAATTAACATTTGTTAAACTTTGGATGTCAAGGTAGCTTCATTTTTTCTAGTAAATTTAATTAATTATTAGGCATTTTTTTATGTTAATGTTTCACCTCTCTGAAGTCATAAACCCAAGTCCATGGCCGAAATAGATTTTGACCCCATTAGTAAATTAACAACATTAACAATGAATGAGCGGAATTACAGTACGATAAATAATTACTTTTAGTATTTAATCAGTCTAAAAAGTAATTAAAAAGTGAAACCCTAATTTTTACTAGTCTGATATTACGTAATTAAGGAACAAAAAATAATCAGTTTTAGGCGATAGGTATTAGCAGCGCGTATTCTGTCAATACCTTTCACTGTTAAACTAATGACAGCTATGACAAAAGCGATAAGATTACATTAGCCGTTAAGTTTATTAATATTTTTAAATTGCTCCCGCAACTTCCTTTTGTTTTCTTTGATTTTCTTTGATAAGATCCTTCTCCAGACTACAACAATCATAATATAAAAAAGCATAATGGAAATCGGTTCAGCCGTTCTAGAGTGATGCAAATTGACCAACGCAAATAGTGATTCCTTAGATCAAGGATAACTTCAGGATGTGTGCAACTATTCATCGATTATAAATTTCTTTAACATAGGTTTCATCATCAATAACAAGCAAAAGAAAAAAAATCAATCCGTCAACGGCATTAATTTTAAAACGGATCATCCGATGACAAACCTTTAGTATTTACTAATTTGTATTTAGTAAGGATACAAAAAAATAATAGAGCAAGCTTTCAGAAGAAAAAGTAGGTACGATGTTAAGAAATTTGTATTTTAGCAATCAAAGACGTATATTTTGGGGTATTAGTATTAGTTTCAAATACATATATAATATTACGATTTAGGAAAATATAAATTAAGTCCCATAAGTTTTAATTACCCGGAATGTGCTTAATATTGTGAATTGCTATAACATTTTTATATACTGACGCAGTTGTTACTAATTATTAAACATAATCTTCACAACTTGAATTTCTGTGGTGACTAAACCTACATTTAGTATTCATTTTTGACCCCAACTTTTATAGAATTGTTCATATGTATAGTTGTTTATTTTATTTGCACTTCTATTACTAATACCTGCTACAAGAGCAGGTTACGCCTCACAGTTTTCAAACTTTCTACATACCTCTCTAAATAAAGCGTCATACGCCTTAGGTATCGTGTTTTATACCATATTATGATATGTATTACTCCTTTTTTCCAAACTAATGAACCTTTTTGTAAACTTATAATGTTTTAAGATGGAGTCAGTTATGGCAAATCTTAAAATATATTTAGTGTGTTAAATAAAGTTTAAATTCACTTACTTTCTGTAGGTAGAATTCATTGAATATTTGTTTTATAGCAGCCCGGACCTCTTTACCTTTACAGATCGGTTTGGAAAAGTTAAAATGGAAGTGCTGCAACACGTCTACGTTCTGCAGTTTTCCGTTATCATCAACAACAGGAGGATCAAACAATTCCGAAGTCTTCCAACACTTTTTCTTCTTTACATGATATCCATACCCAAACGGGCAACATTTCAACAGACATTGCTTCTTATTACATATACAACCTTTCACTTCGTTGTCTTTTTTAAAATATTCATATTTGTTAAATGTTATATTATTGTATATAATATCACCGTTCTTTAAATAAGTTCCGTTAGTTATATCCATGGCATAATTTTCGTCGCATATTTCACAAGCACCGAGAGATACGAAGAGGAATAAAACTGTCAGTTTCAACATTGTTATTTTTAATCTGTGGCCTTGTTGTTGTTTCTTGTTTTATTTAAATACCGTGGCACTGTCACGGAACTGTGACGATATCCAAGTAAATTGTTACTATAATTAAGTAAAAAGTACACAGGTATAACAATTGTTCTCACCATTACCTACACTATGAGGGAATATCGTGAACGTCGCTAAGGTAAATGAAGAACCACTTTGGTTAAAACGTTTATTAATAACATATTAACGTTATTACTTATCGTTATGTCTCGATTTATTTGTAATTATAATGTAATTAACCCCAAAATATGTTTATTAAGTAATTAGCTTAACTCCTACCTATATCATTATTTTTTTGGAAGAGCTATTGAGTTATTAAGATGTTACGATATTCTAAAAATCTTATCTAACGTTATATTATGTTCAGTAAATATACAAACTGCCACTGTCTTATATTTTCTTGATGAACAAGTCGTTTCGCTTCATTGTAGAACTGGTTTCTTGGGATTTACCAATACAAAGATATTAAACAAGACATTTATAAAAATAAGGTTAAAGTACCTACGATTCAATATTCGTTTTGTAAAGTGTTTTCTTAGTGACTGGAGTCCAAGTTGTTCGGTTCTTAGCTTAAGTGTATTGTTATTAACTTATAATTTTATATTTATAAACCAAACATCAATTGAATATAGGAAATTAATTGCTATTCTATAAGTTTTTAATGGCTTTTATACATTCAATAAATGCGCTTGATAATACAGCAAAAGGTGTTAAACTTGTTTTAACCAAAGCTTATTCTTACTTATTAAAAAGTGTATGAATTAAGAAAAGTACCCAATTGTTATACTGACATTGCTTTCTACATACACTGCACTTATATCTTTGAATATCACGTAGATAATTCAGACAACTTAAGATTTCCACTCGAACGTTTTGAACGTCCTTATATCTCGAGATATGATTCGCGACTGATCAGGTCCGTTCACTGATTACGGTTGACAAAAAAATTAGGGTTCCATCAAAAATAAGCTGGCATGAATTCCATTTTTATACTCCAATAGTCAATTGATAAATACTTAACATGAAACTTGTAAAATAATGAGATTATGACCTCATATGGTTAAAATAATCCTCATTTCACAGGAAATTAAGAAAGATGTCTGCAAGATACTTTGAGATCAAATAGGTTGTAGCCAAATCAATTCTACAGAACCTGTTATGGAAAATTTATTAAACTTTTCCTTTGTTGTCTCGTTAGACTAATTAACTAGAATGATATAAAGGGTCATCAAAAACTAATGTAAGTCCGTTAACGTCTAAAACATGGGTTTGGCTTATGTTATTGGTTGTTTCATCAAAAACATTAATTTTATTATTACCATGAAGTTACTTGTTAAAATGAATCCATCAAAAAGTTAATAGTTAAGAACTAGTTATAAAATTAGTTCTAATAAAAATAATAATTAGATAATAACGAGTTTGGACTGACAAAAATAACAGATATTATTTTTTTATTACTGTTATCTAGAAAAATACCAGATGTACGTATCATTATTTTATTATATTTTTCATAAAACATCCAGAAACTAAACGACTCTTACCATGTTCCCATCAATGCACCCTAATGTTATTCAAAAATTAACTTTGAAATTGAAACGAATATTGGAATGATGGGAGAAACATCTTATATACCTAGTATAAGTATACGATATGTACGGTCGGCCAACTCTCCAAAAAGCTGGACATTGGCTTCCATATCTAAACCTGTATGCTTCATTCAAACGTTTTACGTGAAGGTATCTGTCATAGGTTTTCAAAACATTTTCAAACATTCAACAGCTATTTTAAACAAAATGTATGATTTCATAAATATTATAGGTACTACCTACTAGTGCTATTTTTATTATTTATAATTCTATTCTTTTTTTAATATTTCACATTATTAACAAACTGTATTATTTACATAGTCGTGAATAAAACAGAGATTAACTGAATGTTTATTAAATTTAAAAATCCTTCACAGTATTATTCATTGTCGTTTAAAAACATCTTGATGATATTCGGACTGCTTCGTAATTAATGTACGAATGAGGAAATATACAAGAACAATGGTCTTATTTCTTCTGCAAAATTATATTTATAAATACTTTATAATTAAGAAAACCCATTGGGTTAAAAAAAAAAATATAGCAAAAAAAAAATATTCAAAACATTTAAAAAGACACAAAAAGACCTCTAAAAAGAATAAAAATAATATTATTATGTACTTATTGAAGTCGTTGCGTCGGGGGTCCGTTGTACGTACGTTGACGATGATGTTTATTTTACGAAGTTAATCATTGAGGACTTAGACTATACGATTCGATATCGTAATTTATTTATTTGCCTTGGTAACTAACTTATTTGCGTTTTAATTTCTTCCTTTATTAAGCAGTTTGTATCGTGGGTTTTTAAAATTTTCAATTATATTTTTTTCTGCTTTTTAAAGTTATGTTCCTCCTGTTATTTCTAACAATATTGCATAAGAACCTGTCCCCCGAAGCACAGCAATAAAACCTCAATATCTTGGAGATGACTGTTTTTATTTCGACCAAATAGCTAAGAACCATCTCGACGACATAGCTTTCGATTAAAAAAAACTGCATTCAAATTTGTTCCCTCTTTTTGAGGTGGTTTTAAATGGTCTTATAAATTAACTATCGCTTGATTTTATATTTCATTAATTACAAATAATTGTAAAAAAAATAATCCAATAAATATAAAAAAATCTTTTTTAAACATTTAGTTCCATTTGTCTTTATACTTATATTAAAATTTAGATCGTCGTTAGGCGATAAGACCGCTGATGTGAACTTGTGTGTCATTTTTGGTTTTTGTGGTATGGAATAACGAATATTTAATAATATTTCTAATTTATATTAGATAAGGCGTCCTATACTATGGCGATGTTAAGTTTTTGATAACATTATGTTTAGTATAATATAGTATTTTATTATAATCATAAAAATAATTTGTCATTTATATACAATTCAGTCACCAGTTCACCTTGAACATTATTATAAGTAAGTTGTTACGAGTATCTTGAATATAATAGTCAATGCAAATTTACGCAATCAATATTTTTTTTTATGCCATATATTTTTATGTACCTACGAAATAATTGCCAAACAATAAAAAAGAGTGTAGCATTACAAGGTTCAGTTATAAATAAACATAATATCTGTTTTAGCGATATATGTGATAGATTTAACACTAATAAATTGAATCTATTTTCAAGATATTTTATAAAATTTATATAATTTACATTAGCTCTGACTAAGTCATCAATGTCCAGCCCTAATTTTTGAGACATGGTATTTTGAGTGGAGATTAACAAGGTACAAGTAATGTTTTATGTTATCGATAAGGTTTTTGTGTACAAAAACCTTATCGATAAGCTACCGATATTATCGATAAGCCCAGGGTGTACCCTGGGCTTGGAGTTGAAAGTTTGTAAGAGAAGCCAGACTTTTTTAATTTTACAAAATAAAGATACACTTACCTGTTTATTATTTTTAGTTTGATGAAAGTAGGGGAGGCGGAGGATTATTTAAGAATTTCTAATATTAAAGAAAGAAAGAAGGACTATCATGGATATATGTTTGTTTGTACTGAAACCACAATAGCGATTTGACAACTATTTGGTATAAAAAAGCTACATTTATAAAATGTGACGCTATAGTTTAACTCGGAGTGATATAATGAGTATTATTATGAGGACTTCTAATCACTACTGCTATTTTGTCGTCTTGTCAACTCCACTGTTCCTGGAAAACATTTATAACACCTAAAGTTATATTTGTATTGAATATTGCAGGTGAACTTATCACGTATACCAGATCTTAGGCAAGGAATATTACCGCATAATATATATTAAAATATAATTACCTATTGTGTAAATAATTACAACATTGACAATAAATTAACGAGTAGTTATGAGTGCTTGTGGTTTTTTGTGTGACGAAAGACATTGTGCAAAGAAAACATTATTATATAATAATGCCGACGAAAAAACCTTGTCGTTTCAGAAACAACAGTCATAAAATTGCTATTAAAAACCTGATCGGTAACTTAATATGTAAACCTTGATTAGATTTTTGTGTAATATTTTATGTAACGGGATCAAATATGTATATTTTTTAATAGTTACTTCTAATGATACGAATCAATTAACCCTTCTTTTTAAAAACATGACCTCATATGTTTTATGAATCCCCGTAGACTTAACGAGTATTTACTTTTTATTAATTAATTTTGCCAAATGTAATGACAGCTACTTCTAAGTTGTAATTCTTTTTCTTCCAATATTTACTCTTTAATTTAGCTTATTCGTTTTTATTTTTATATCTAATTTAATTAATCTAATCACACATTGTCCAAATAGCAGAAACTATAACACTTACCTATACCAGAGGTCGTTGTAGCTAAATATACAACCTTAAGGTTACCTTAGGATTTATTTAATTACCTTAGGGTTTTATTACCTTACGGTACCTAAATGCTCGTTTGAAGACGCAAAAGAGGTATTAAATACTATTAAAATATTATATGTGAATATTACTTTATTAATATTATTAAACTATTTATTGGACAGCAATGAAACTTAAATGGTTCGTCGCTCACAATCTTTTTGAATTATATTGTTCAAAGTTCAAATCCTTTAGTAGCTTTGCTATGTATTCGGGTTAGTAGCCAATAACGTGTAGGAAAATGCTATTTGAGATATTTTTAAGTACGTGTTTGGTTGAAGCATGAATCAATTTACTCAATCATAATAAAATATTTATGCTCCCGAGAATAGTTATTACTTTAGTTCAATAGTTTATTTCTGATCTCAGTAGGACTTTCTTATCCCATAGCTACAAATCATTATCTGCCATTGTTACTCATTTACGACCTTCGCCTCTTTGCCTACTCTACGATATCATTTGCATCATAGACCACTTCCTAGCAAATAGCTATTTTTAATAATTTAAGAATAGCAAGTATGTTTTCCTAAACCACTTACCTAATAATTTAAATAATCCTTAAGAACTATAATAAATCGCAGTAATAAAACAAATTTATGAATAGCTCTATGATTTGATTTCTGTATTTTAGTAGGTAGCGACATCTGTTACTACATCTTCAACCTGCAGAGTTAAGTCACTTTATACTTTGCTTATACATATGTCTATTTAAATCCGTCACTCAACGCAAGATGTCGTCTTTTTAAATATAATATCTACATCTTGTAATAATTAATAGTGCAGACACCTAATGTATAGCGGCGCAAATGGGCCTAAGGTTCGATTCCCGACAGGGTCAGTCATATGATGAGCAATAGGGGTATTTGTATTGCTGTATTGCTGGGTTTTGGTCGTATATTAATTATATTCGCATTATTTATAATGTTTATTTCTATGTATTTTTGTACCGTTGTCTAACACCCTTAACACAAACAAATAATTTGCTTACTTGGGGGTTAGATCAATTTATGTAATTTGTACTGTGATATATTATTAAACCCCGACGCGAAAACTATGAGTGTTATAAGTTCTGTGTCTGTCTGTGGCATCGTAGCTGCCAAACGAATGGACGAATTTGATTGTTGTTTTTTTTTAATCGAAGACCATGCTCGTCGAGATGGTTTTAGCTATATTAGATGGAAATAAAGCAGTCGTCTCCAAGTTATTGGGCTTTTATTGGTGATAGTGCTCCCACTATCAAACCTATGTACAAATTGATAGTAAAAAACTTAAACAGGTTTAGTATGATCTAGAAACCAGTTATAATAACTTTAAAAAGTTAAAAAATAAGAAAAAATCCCAGACACAAAAAGCCCAGACCTGATTTTTAAAACTGTAAAAATTATATTATTATGTAACTATTTATAGATGTCGCGTCCTATAGTCGGGAATCCGGGAACCGGTACATAAAAAGTTTAATCTAAATGTAAATAAGTTACCGAGGTTTATAATGGAATTATAATATAAAAACGTCTAGCCTATATTCTTATTATCTACGAAAAAATCGTAAAATAGATAGTAGAAATAAAATATTCATGACAAAATAACTAAAGATAAATTGGTAATAGACTTTATAACATTTATTATAAAACATTGATTTTATTAGTCTAATGGTATATTCTAATACAATTTAAATAAAGTATAGGTTTACAAAGAAAGATACTAAGTGCACGTTTATGATTTCATTGATGACGTCTGATGCTAGACCAGACCGGTATACTTAATTAACAAGTTATATTTTATTTTATACTTAAGATGTGAGTACTTAAGAGATGATTGATGTCGCAGGCAACAGCTAGTCTCTTATTATAATACTTAAACACATTTGTTATTTAGTGTTGTTTTAAGTAAAGGTAATTAATTCGTATTTAATTAATTACCCTAAGGTGTGCTTTGTTTCTTGAAACTAGATCTTCTGGACGATGACAGAAAGGTGTGTCACGTCATTGTGACTGTCATCAGTTGTGTGTTGCATTGGCTGTGTTCCGAAATATATACCAGTATACTGGCCAGTGCTGATGACGTTAAAAATTGACGCTATACTGGTGAAACGTTCCGAAATATGATGGGAGACGGCGCTGAGCACTTTGACTTTATAAATTAACACCATTGGCTAGGTTTTTGCACAGAATACTTACTGCATGAATTACTATTACACTAACTAATATTATAGATTACATTTTAGTGTGACTACATGTTTATTTATAACGCGTGTGTTTCCACTGTTAGGTATACATTTTATTAAAATAATAAAGTTTTCCAAGAGAATGGAGTTCATAGCTATTACAATAATAAGTCGTGACTCGTGTTGCTATTGAAACACAATTTATCTCGTCCAGGAATTTTGAAGATGAGGAAAAAATTGTGAGACGCTCGATTTTGTTGAAAAAGATAAAAAAACTATTCCGAGAATTGACAATTATATCTCCTACCCTGTTTTTCGTATGTTTGACTGTTGACATATATCTGATAAGACATTCAAGAGTCATTTTAGGTACTTAATTTGTTTTTATATTTGTAACCTGAGTAAATAATATGTATTTAGTAATTTTTATTTATTTCAGAAATGAAAGAAATATGATAATAAGTAATGTAATTATAATAATGAAAAAAATTAAATTTAAATTAAATATACTGCCAAGATTGTGTGCAATTCTTTAACTGTGATAATAATTTATCAAACTTGTAAATAGAATGAATATATATTTTTCCAAATATAACAATGAAGAAAAATAATTTTTCCTTTATTTTTGTACTATTCTAGTTCCTTTCTTTTCTTAACTTTCTTATTACTTTACTAATTAAAAAGTTATTGCAAAAAAAATGGCAACCTTAGTTACTGTTACAATACAAAATTGTCTCACCAGTACAATAAGGCCGACATCAATGCAATATGGCCTCTTTAGCGCTTGTATATACACAGGTATACATATCGGAACACAGCCAATATATCAAGTTGTATTACTTATAAATGTAATGTGTTTTTGTTATACCTTTATATCGTGTTTAATCTTGTCGCTCATAGTTTTTTTTTATCTATTGTACCCCTCCTTTTATTTTCCTGTTAACAAGAAATAAAAACAAGTTTGACATACGTCAAAACGTACCGGTACATTTTTATATTTAAGAATTTTGGAAATTTTGATATATTCCATAAATCTTCACTAACAAAATCTGGGATTTGTTGGTGAAGTTTATTAATAATCCAAATTATCTGATTCGCTTTAATGTTTGAAAATATCTTTAAACATGTATAGCCATGTTAAGCTTATTTAAATTTATATAAATAAAGAATGATTCGCTTTAATTAAAAAAACTTGTTAATTTACTATAAAAGTTTGTCAACATGACAACCCAGACCAGATTTTAAAGTACCTAAACTAACTAGATGTTATTCAATCGATTCCTGTGTTATTATATAAACAATTCATTATATATATTTTAATACTGTTTATAGAATTATGAAAATATTGTTAAACTTCGGAAGCAATGATTATTATATTAATCAGAAATATAATGCTCCAATCGTTGAAAGAATCTTATATTTTATGTTATATTCAACATCATAAATGATGATGAGAAAACTATTTATTGAAATGTTTTTAAAAACGTGTGAAAAATATTTAAATGTATATTTACACGCAGCTTATGAAATATATCCTCTTTTATATTTATTTATTATTGTGGTATAAACCAATTACAAAATATCAGGTGCAAGGTAACATAAATTTATTCTTAAATAGAAAGCTTAAAGCGAACTTAGTGTATAAAAGCTTCTCGTTTTCTTTCAATTACTAATTGACAGTAATGGGTGTTATCTCTAGCACTGGCAATGATCTGTCTGATTGACAAAGTGCCGATATCAATCCTTCAATAAAAAGGACTGAAATATTGTAAAAAATAAAATGTTGTATTCATGTCGTATTAGAAATAGTTTTTCAGTGTGCGTGCATAGAACATTCACATGCAGTGATATTTAAAACTTGCTACGGTCTCAGCTAAAAATAATTTACCATTATATAGTTATAACTTCAGTACCTACTTGAATAGTATAGTAACTTGAATTTGAAAAGTATCATATTTTCATGAACACATATCTTATAGATTTATTTCTTAAAAGCTCCGAGAAAAATGTATCACGATTAGCCACTATTTTTGTTTTTTCTGATTCTAGGTGAAGGACAATTACAAGGAAGACGTAAGATTTATTTTAAGAAAGAATATTCTGAATACCTACATTCTGAGCGCTTTGTTTTTTACTTTTATTCTTTAATATTTAGTTTAGAATGTGTGTTATGAGTTAGAGTAATAAACAATTTAAATGTAAGTAAGATTGTCATAGTTATAGATAGATACTGCCAGTAGTACGTCTATATCTAAGAACTGTTTATTGATTGAGTCCAGATGGTCTAAATTTAATTTAAATCGGTATAATTATTGTGTTGTTTGATAGCTAAAATCAGATTTTATGCTTTCCATTGATTTTTTTTTTCAGAGTCGAAACTTTGTTGACCGAATCAATAACCTATAACCATACCAAATATTTGTATGATACGTGAATCAAAAACAGACAAACAAATATACTAACAAAATAAAAAAAAATGTCTTAAATTTTTTTTGATTACTATAGAACACTAGCAACTAGTTTATTAAAAAAATATTGAATATACAGATATAGCATCGAGTTTATTTTATTACGTGTATTAATTATTATTGTAAATAATATTTATTACTACTCCAATAAATAATTGCATTAATGATATGTATTAATAATTTATTTTATTTTTATTTTTTCGGCTATTCTTGTAGCGATTTCAATATACGAATTTAAAAATTTTGTTATTAAAGCACTAACAGTTTTATTTCTTGGCAGCAGTTTCCACGCAAATCGGTGCTGAGATGCATATAATGGAAAAATTTAATGGCCTACTCGTCTTCTTTGAAAGAGAATAAACTTAAAATAGTCATGTCCTTAATTTTTTTGTAATAATAACACAAACATACACATGTGCATGAATCCTTATATGTTCATTAGTGTAAAAGATACGTATGAACTACATGCATGTAACACCATGCAGGGTAATAAAAAAACAGCTGTCAATATATAAAGTAGCAAAATGTGTTAGAATAACAATTTAAAAAGTGTTTTTTAATCATATTAATTATTATAAAATGTTATTCCTTCACCTCACAACCATTACAACTAATGTTCATTTGAATAAAGGTTCAATTTGACTTACTTTTTTTTAAATTTCGGAAGATAATAAGGAGTATAGATTATTTAATTTAACGAAAATTTAACGACACGTGAAATCTTATAACACTTATTCTCCCCCTTGTTATATTTTGGAATATTTTCATATACCTACCCCTTTCCCCACCTCGGAGACGGAGTGCTCAATGAACTATCCCATGTAAGAGGTGCCTTAATGTCGAGAAATATATATTAATGTGTCAATGAAAGGTTTTATTGATCTATTAGTTATAATATTTTATTTTACCACTGGACCAGTTCGTATATTAGACCTAAAATTAAAGAAACTAAACATTTTCTTTTACTACATATCTTTATAATGTTTTACTATGTTATTTTGTTAAAATTACTATACACATATTCAGGAGTATTCAAATAAAAAAATATTTTTACATAAAACGTTATTTAAAAAAAATTCTACAAATACAATTTTATGATTTTAAAATAGTTTCCTTGACTTTTTACCTATTGACTTGATATCAATTGTGTAAGCAAAGCTAGTTAATAATATCATAACAATTTGTGTCACAGAAATCCAAAAGAATATTTATCTTTGTCGAAAAAAAATATCCGAATTAATTTCGCAAAAATGTAATTCTTTAACAATACACCGATTTCTCATTGCTATTTTCTATTTAAGGACCTTTCATCATAAAAAAGCTAGCACATAACACTTTGGAACTTTAGTTAACTGCTGCAGCTGTGTATGTTAATAACCGTAAGCGTAGAAATATTTAAAACTGTCCTGAGAGCAGCAACTTTTGATTCTGTTTTAACCAGAACGTGCTCGTATTACCCAATGACTGAGTTCTAAAGACGTCTGGGGCTATACAGTACTAGTAATACATACGATACAAATACCATTTGACAGATTGTTGCCTCTAAATGTTGAGTTATTTTTTGTTATGAATTAACACTATGTTATAGGAATATGAAAACTATGAACTAACACTTTCAAATAATTCTGAAAATAAGATAAGTCCTATTAAGTTTGTTTTAGGAATCCTTCTTTGTTATGTATTTTATTATTTCGTTAATTTCAATTGTAACTACAATATTTCAGTTTTATTGAACTTGTTCAATGACCATCAAAGATTACTCCCACTGTTGTTTTATCTCATCCTGTTTTTTTTTTTACATTTTCAATGCTAAGTATGTATATATCATAATATCGATGTGATTGATGTTTATGTGTTATTTTTTTGATGATAGAGTTATATTTTATGTCATTCGTTAAGTAACTTTACAACAGCACAAAAACTTTTTTGTAAAACTCAGTTCAATAAGGTTATATCAATTTAAACGATAAAACTGAATTAAAAATGATAGAATTCAAATATTCCTTTTTATTTTAGCGACACTAGCAATACCCGCTTTATCTATTTATTTATCAAAAAAAAATTATCAAAAAATGTTTGATGCGATATAAAGACCAAAGAGTTCCGAAAACTTGACGGAACTCTTTTACCTGTTGGTGCCAACTCATTGTATTACCTATATTGTATAATTCCTTACAGTCATTGAAAAAGGATTTATGTTGCCATTGTACTGTATTGATGGCAGAATAGTTCTGGCAGGCTGGGCTAGTCTAGAACTTCCAATCACTGTAGCCAACCACTTATCGGGATTGACTGCTACGCCAAATCTGTGTGACCATTGACTTAACTTATTTAAATTGTTACTTATAATGCAGAAGCTATTTGGAAGGCCATCAAACTTGGATTTCAAATTTAGAAGTCATCGGCATACAAATTATACAGACAGTTAAAATTAGGAACCAGCGTATTTATATACAAGGAAAACACTATCGATCTCACAACCTTCTTGCATGTCCTGGTGTAACCGGTTAGTACCGCTAAGGTAGTCCTAATGAGGTAATTATATGAATAAAATATGTTATCTGTGAGTTTTAATAACTTTAATCTGTTTAAACGTCTTTAAGTAATAATAATGAATATGGTCATTACTTACACTTTGCAAATTAATTGATTAGAAAAATATATCAAGTACAAGTATTAAATATTATTTATAGGATCAAATCAAATAAATTCTAATAAATACGAACCTGTTGCAAGACCCACTGCTCTTTCTTTTCTTTATAAACGTCTCCATCGCATGGCTTTCCATACAACATAAATATGTCTCGGGAATTGGCTATGCCTATTTTTTGCTTGTAGCTATCCAGAGACGAAACATTTAAGCCTTGTGTCTCCAAAATATCATAGTGTTCTATACATTCGCTTCTGTTACGTTTAAACATAGCTTGACCAAGGGGACAACATTTTCTATAACATTGTTTTCCTTGACATAAACAACCATAAGTCTTCAATATACCGGTATCATTATTGGTAAAAACAAAAGCTGGAGGAAACTCAACACCATCACTTATCAAACTACCATTGTGAGCTTTGTTTGCTCTGGTTAGATCTACAATATTTTTTTCATCACACAGCTGTCCATTTACATTAAAAAGCAACAAAAGTTCTAAAAATATAAGCAGCATTTTAGCTGAATGAAATAGTTTATAATGTCAAACGTTTCGCGCCAACGCGGTTTATTTTTTATTTTTCCGCGCAACAAGATTCGCGTAGCTTCGAGTTCATACTGCGCCCACTAGCAGCCAGTCGCCTGTTTATATCGACAGTACATGCGTGTTTTTGATAAATTAAACCGAATTAAAGTAAGCTTCGTACCAAACACTCGTAACTAATTAGTTACACATTTTCACCCTAAAATAAAACTCGTGTACATAAGAGATAAGTTATATACTTATATCCTTTACGCACCTTTTCCAAGACCATAAAATATTAAGATTTTGTAGGATGTATAGTTTTCTTCTACAGGGAGTTACCAAATCAAAGTGTGATGACAAAGGTACGTGTATAAAAATATTGTTTTATTTTTATTATGTATCGTATTTAGTTACATTTTATGAAACACGTACATCTGTTATCTGAGTCACGAAGATTTACCAATATAGTGATTCGTTTTCTAAAATGTAGCCATCGAGTTATTTGCAGGTTTTCCTGTGAATTTATCTCTATCATGCACTATGATACTTTTATTATCTTTAACTGATATAACTTATTAGAAAAGAATATTAGAGTAATCTAAAGCATAAATATATGTAAATAATGAATGACAATACTATTATTGCTATTTTAACAGACGAAAATTTATTTTTTGTATTGGACTTGTACATTAATAATTTTAGTGGAAGAGCAGGATACTCAACTCCACCATCCATGTCTATCCTTTCCTATTCCTGTTCCTCTAAAATTCCTTATACCTACATATTGGATCTTCCGCAAATTCACGAGCGAAATTTTGTAAATTAAGGTAACATAGACCATTCGCTTTGCTAACATTATAAACAAAAAAAAATCATTTTCAAACAATCGCATATGAAAAAAACAAAGGCACAAATATACAACAATTCAAAGTCAAAGTCAAAGTCAAAAATTCTTTATTCCATGAAAATGTTTTACATTTATTTGGACACGTCAAAATAAACAAATGTTGCAAAAAAAATAGCAATATACTTATCAAAAAAAAAAGGAAAATTTTATAATATATCAATTTAACATTTTGACTTGTAAATAAAAAAGCCCGTTCAATTAAAAGAGCTCATGAGAAGATCCAGGCTAAGAAACTCATGGCCACTCTTTTCAACTGCCAATTACAGATTTTTTATGAGATAAGTTTACAATAGTTTAGTCCCAAGCCTTATTTTCATTATCCTTAAATGTATAGTAGGCCTTGTCTTGCAGTTTCTGCTTTACATGCAATTTAAATTTTGAATGTGAAAGTTTTTGAATTTCAAACATTAAATTATCAAATATATATTGACACGGTAAAGTTAAAATTTGAATTTGATGAGAAATAAAAAAAACATATTGAAGGCAAATATAACATCTTTAATATATGATACTCATTGTATCGTTAAACATTTTTACCATTTAGTAAAAGACATGTTTTAAAAGCAAAAACAGATTTTAATTGGAATCTGTCATTATGATGTGTTGATTTCAATGTATTTTCATATATTGCTTAAAATTTCAAAAATGAATACATAAAAATACTAAGGTTTATTTAGAGCTATACTGCATATGTAGGTTATATATGACTATAGAAATATACTAGACATAAAATGTTTTTACGCTAATTGATGTAAGCTTAAGTGAGCATTAACTCACAAAAAATATTCAGAAAACTTACATAGGAAAGTTTACATTGAAAGCAATTTGCTGTAAATGTAAATTTTTCCTCGGCAATTACTTTTCCTGATTGACTACTATTTATTGGTTTCGTATATAAAATATTGCTTAAAGAATTCGGAACACTAATTTCCTTAGGGAGATCTTTAACTAATTGTGATGTTTTGTTTGAAACAACTTTCGGCAACGCCTTCTAATTGGTATAAAAGGAGACATAATATCATTTTATAGGTTAAAGCTGCGACAATTTAAACCTTCGTATAGCAGTCTTATTTCGTTAAATGTATTTATATTAATAAAAGAAGTTTTTCGTTTTCACACACATATAAATCTTGTACTAATTCTAGAAGTCTGGTAAAAAGTAAAATCAATTCTGATTTACAAATAAACAGAACTGAGAGTTTTCAACTCTCATGAAACAAATTTAGCAGTATAAAAGCTCTTCTTGAGATAAATTCTCAAATGTACGATACTGATATAAGTTATTCATTTGTTTATTAATTGTTTTGTTTGGTTTGGTTCGTGAGGCTATTAAAATTAAAAAAACATCCTAATTTTAATAGAGAAGATGATTAGGAATTAGCTAACATCTTGGACCCACTCCTGAAAAATATAAAATCCCATGTCTGTGACCGCACTGTAAGACCTCAAGATACTGTTACTGCGTTTTGTGTCAATCCTGAACTGTACGCCCGGAAACTTAAAAATCAAGATTGAAAAAATAAGACTTCACTTGTTTTTATTATTTAAGTTAAATAACAACTTACAAATTATATTAATCTACATAATGACTATGACGTAATATTAAAATAATTAATAATATATTGAAACCATTATAAAATTAGATTAAATAATCATTTAACAATAATGTAATCTTACACGCGTTTAAATGTATGATAAAAATATTTTATTAGATAGATTGTGTCGCCGTTACCAATTTTGTTTATTATGAAAGTGAATTGTTCAAAATAGTTAAAAAAACTAAAAAACACGCTTTAAAAATAAATTGAACTAAAAAGTATAAAATAATTCGTGATATGCAAAATATAATAAAATTATAGCGGAAAAAAGAGTGGGGCGCTGTGTGCCATATATCCTGTTTCATTTTTAAACTCAGTCAGATCCTATTGGAACATTAAAAATTGTAAAAGATAATTGACAGTACAATAACTAGTACAGTATAGATAAAATTAATTTATTATCCTCGTTATGATCACCTGAGTAAATAATTTTTACACATACTTTAAGTGAGAATAAAATAAAGTCCGTAAATCATGAAGAATCTATTAATTCGAAATTAATGATTATATTTAAAAAAAAAATTTTTAAATATTCAATCAGTACAATGACTTTAAGAATGCCACAAAAGTAATAGCACTAAACGCCCCACGCTTTTTTCCGGAATAATTTTATTATATTTTGCTCATTAGAATATGAGAATTCATATTACGAATTACTTTTTACTTTTTAGTCCGATTAATTTTTAAACCGTGTTTTTTAGTTTTTTTTAACTATATTCATTTTATGGTTTTTATACTTCTGTATCAAAATCGACATGTATTTTCATATATTTTTTTATTATATAATAGAATGAAATTAAATTTTATATGAAAAATATAATATATATATAATTTTATTAAATAATTAAAAAATACTAATTATAAAGCGTGTTAAAAATGACGGTTAGGTTGCTGTCTGTATATATTGTATCATCGCACAAAAGGGCGACTCCGAGAATACGATCTGCTGCTTCATATTCTATTTCATTCTTCGCATGTGCAAGGCGCACGCTACGGATATGTTTGCCTCTTTTTACTTGAAATTCGCTTATCCTGAGGATCCTGGCAAGGATAACGAGACGCATTGATTCAATTATTGAATTGCAAATTCAAATTAATCCGACTTTCAAAGATTCCGTTACATAGATAGATACATCCGAAGCCAATAAAAGCATCTTAAAAATGACTTCTTCGTTTTTGTAAGTTTTGATTTATGAATTATTATTTTATGTTTATATATAAGTAAAGTAATAAATAAAGTTGCTTTTTATATTAAATGCATTTTTTTCCGGATGAAACATTATATTTTCTAAAAGAAGGAAGTGGGAAAATAGACGATGGAATTAGTATTTAGTATTGTTGTAGTATTATCATCGTCTTGAACACCATTTTAAGGAACTTCCGAGGACCCGTGTTCAATATACCGGCATTGGGTGAAGATACTTTTTATGAATGAAATTAGTTTTCAGATATTTTATTATGTAGTTAAGATGATAATGAGAAAAAGAAAATAATAAATGAAAATATTACTAATTTCCGTCAGTTATAAAATTTTATTTAACAAAAATCCAGTTAATTGATGACCACTGAAATGATCATATTTTTTTAAAAGTTGATCTGATGATTAGGTATAAAAATATAAACTACTTTGTATCTACAACTGGTGTAGCGGAGAAAAGGAGACAATAATCTTAGCTCAGAAATAAACAAATAAAACCAATATTCGTAATTATAAATTTAATACTGTTAAAATTCAACAATACAAAACATTAGAAAAAGAGACTATACACTTCATAGATTGAACAGTAACGGATCATAAAACTATTGAAAAGCAAGAATTCGATCACAAATAAATAAAAGCACATTCTTTTTAAGTACATAATAAACATACATGACATATTGTACGTATAATAAGTAACATCATCAAAGCGCTCCAGTGCTAGGTGTGGCGAATGTCATGAAAGTTGCTCCTATAATTACTCTAGTAACTACATTACATAAAACAATATGGCCATGTTTAATAATAATTATGTATAGTGAACATGATTAAGTCATAAAGATGAACTCTTAATTATTATCTTATAGAAGAACTATAAAGTCTGATAATTTTCACACAAGAATAACACTAAGAGATCGAATGTTCGAACAGTTAAATTTCTACAGCGTCAGGAAAAACATGATCCAAGTAGGCTTGGTCAAAACTTTGTAAATTCTTTGGTCTATTCACTTTCACATTCACTGATTGTTCCAAGTTCTCAACACTTCTGTTAAATCTTGACGCAATTTCCTTTACTTTTCCCGGCTTTGGCATCGAATCGTCTTCAGGACTGTCTTGTACTTTATTCTCTACTGTCAAGTCTTCAAACGAACATTCTCTTACATTTTCTTGGATCCGCGGCGTATGTACATCTATATCCTTAACTTTTCTTCTATTTGATGCTCTTTTAACATCAATTTTAATTATATCACCAACCTTTTCATAATTTCTTCTCATAGTATTACTTCTTCCAGAATTATTTCTTTCATACATCCGACTATTATTATTAGCACTACGAATATTGTTTCTACTGTATTGTGCGTTGAACACATCTTTATTTTCGGCTCTAACCATTCCAAATTGTGGGTCTATAGAATATTTTACATCGTGGTTACTATTGCACAAGTAGCTTTTATCATTCTTGTTATTTTTTTTACTTCTGTTAGATTTTCTTATTTTAGGATCATTTTTAAAAGTAGAAAATGTATTGTCTATAAATTTATTATAATTCATTTCATTAAAGTTTTGGGGTTCAAAAGCGTGCTTTCTTTGGTGAGTTAGAGGCTTAGATAGTGATAAGTACTTAGGCGGTTCCCCGTGCTTATTTATAGTTAACTCGTATTGTATATGCGGGTCGAGGATCGCATACACATTTTCTTTGGCTTCTCGCTCCAACGACGACAGTGCTGCCTGATATAAAAAAAAACAAATATTAAAATATATATAATAGTCATAAATATTGCTATACTTCTTTTTAATTAAATTCTAGGTATTGCCTATAGATCCACAAGGAGATAAGAGATTTTAAACCACAGCGCACCTATTTGGCTCTGAATATGTGTTTTTAACCCTTCAAGCTTTATTTTCAAAACTAGGACTACATACTTCTTCTGGGCTTAAACTATATGTATATCAAAATACATTATAATTGTCGCAGTGGATTGGCAGTAAAATTAACACAGACAGATAAACAGAAAAATGTACTACCACATTTATAATATGAGTATGGATAAAGTAATCATAATTGGTAAAAAGTAAAAGTAATTAATTAAAACTATAACATTAACAAATGCCAGTGAATACCCAACAAATATAATACCACTGAAGTTAATCCCTTAAAAGGCGAGTCTTGTGTCGCATGCAGTTAAAAAATAAATGAAATGGAAAAACTTATGTTTTATTACTGTATGTGAACTAAAACATATCGCGTATAGAGCGTTAGTATTTGTGAAATTGCATTGTTATAGAATTATAAGTTTTTTTTAAATAGGTGAAATTTCAAGATAATGTTGAGTTTTATGTCGTTGAGATTTATGATAGATACAAACTTGTTATGTATTATGGGCCATTCGAATTAGGTCTTATTATCTTATAATCGTTAATATGTCATTAAAAAGATAAATACAATTCATAAATATCATTGTTGAGAAAACCTTTCAATGATTTTGTTGTATAAAAATATTTTAAAAAATCTCGTATTGTTATAAATTATAATTAAAGAAACAGTAAATGGATATTTATTTTATTTTGTTGCTCTTGTTTTTAATATTACATAAATAGGTATATCGTATTATTTCTGATTAAAAATAACATTGAACCTAAGTAGCACCCTGTTAGTCATTAGTGTTCACAGAACTTCCCATCCCATACATCCACCTTCTCCCCAGTTAGTAGTGCATCACACCTGTGCATTCACACGGTGGTGGGGGGCTGCAGCACCACTGCTGCTCGCCGCACCTGCAGCGCGCCGGGGGAGTACCGTCCCCCTGCACCCGGGGCTACCCCTGCAACTCCCCCAGCTCGGTCCACGCGGGGAGGGAGTGGAGCGCGAGGAGGGTCACGAGGGGAGTACACCGCGTCAGCTGGTAGGACGGTCTTCTCACTATTGGTTTAAAGAGAAAGTAAAGTTTTATCTATGCATACTATATTTTAAGTGGATCTAAAGTTATCATTCTATAAAATAAAACTTGTCGCTTGTAAAAAGTAGGCGTATACAGCGCTCCCTAACAGTGCCCCTTGGCGAAATAACATGATGACTGATAGCATTGATGACAAATAATTCTTACGTAGATAATTATTTAGATTAATATATTTATAATCCTCGTTTACAATTACAGAAAGTAATAAAAGAAATATAGTAGTGAAATTAATAATTAACTCACCTATCCAAGTCATCAGTCTTGTATTCGACACTTTCTGTAAACAAAAAGATCAACTATATTATAAAGTACTAATATGAAATAAATGTTTACCTTAAACCATCTATATGTTATATAAATCATATATAAGTTCTATGCCCTCATGTGTACCTCTCCTCTAAAGCAGCATATATGTTAAAGTTAATATTGTGACGTACATGTAAATGTCATGATAATATAAACAATAAACCGCTTGCCAGTACCTCCATATTTAATTTAGGTTTTGTTCTTGTTAATCTGTTCGTGCAGTTAGTTCAGGTTTTTTCCTAGTGTAAGAGTCATTTAAAATTGTAGTGATATAACCACTTGTCTGTACCTCACCGCTGGACTCGATTTCCACATTGGAGTTTATTTTTAAAACCACAGATTCTTTCGCATCTGGGTTTAGTTCGTAACTGACCGTTAATTTGTCAATTTAATTTCTATTGCATTATGTTTTAAAACTGTAATGACATAGCCGCTGGCCCGTACCTCTCCGTCGCCTGCAGCGCACCAGCAAACACAGCACCAGCACCAGCAACGCCGCCACTAGCAGCGCCGCCGCGATCAAAGGAGCCACGTGCGCTGTCTCTGTTAGCGAAAAATTATCTGCGTGAAGAAAGGTGGTGTCAGACTGATTTTGTTTGTTTTATGATTACATTCATTATATAATAGTTCTGCTTCGGAACTGTGTTATCACCTCACCTGTTTTGGTAGGAACATAAAAAAAGTCTTTCAGAGATTATGATAAATTTTTATTTGTTAGATTATGATAAATTTAATTTTGCATAACAGGATTCTGACATGCTCTGAATTGAGAAAAGTCCTCAAAGAACCTTATCGGATAATTCTGTTTATTTATAAATGCTATCTCACATGGTGGCCCAAAAACATAAATGAATGTCCAATAAGCTTACATTACGACTAAATGTAAGCTTTAAGCTTCTCACCATGTACAGTAAGTGAAACAGAATGAGATGAGAATCCTCGCTCGTTCTCTACATGCAGCACGTAGACTCGCGCGTCCGATGAGCTGGTGCCACTCACCAGCAGCGTATATCGGTAGCAGCCGTCCACATCGCTGGGCTCAAGCGCTTTGTAGCGACCTAATGATCACCAAGATAAAAATTTGAATGTCTCTTTTTAAAAAAAAGAGTGATAACTTTAGGAAACGAGCTGAGTAGTGATTGAATAACGGGATGCCGGGATCCCGAAAACCCGGGATACCGAAGCGATTTTTTCCTGTATTACAATACCGGTATTAATAAGACAATACCGAAATTTCGGTATTGAAAAAAGGTTTTAAATGACATCTTTTTGTTTGATTTGAGACTTGAGAATGGTTTTCCTTTCATGCATTGTTTTCTGATCTCGTAAAATTTATTTAGTTATTATCTTATTGTTCTAAAAACTGCTGCAGCTGCACGCTCAATTAGGGATCCAAATTCTCGGAATTTCCCACACTCCTACACTCCCACCTCTACACCACCTCCCCTAAAATTTGGTCCTAGCTAAATTTGGAATGCAGCGATTGAAAAATCAGTTTCTTCCGACATTTGGTGTGTTTATTTAATTATCCGAAATGGAAGCTGTGAATGAATATGTTCCACACAAAAAATCGACTGATAAAAATTCGCCGTGGTTTTATTTTCTTATCCGCATTACGGATAAGACTAAAACAAAGTGCAAATTGTGTCATAAGCCAATACAGTGTAACGGTGGAAGTACGAGTGGATTGCATACGCATCTGAAGTCGATTCATCAAATCAACTTATCAACAAAACGCGGGATCGAGGATAAGGAAAACTATGGTCCAGAATCCAAACGACAAAGGACAGAAGCTTCACAACCCAGTATGACGAAATTTGTTGTCAACAAAAAATCAGAAATGCTGCAGTGTGAAGTTCTGGCTAGGATGGCAGCGAGAAATGGCCTATCTTTTAATGTTCTCGCTTCTTCCGAAGATATCAAGAAAGGACTCACTGCTAGAAAATTTGAGAAGATTCCTAATTGTCCAAATACAGTAAAATCTCAGGTGTTCCAACACGGCCGGAAAGTTCGTAAAGAAATGATCGCGGAGTTCAACAAGAAGAAAGCTGAAGGTGAACGCTTTAGTCTTACACTGGATGAGTGGACGTCCAACCGCAACAGAAGATACGTCAACGTGAATATAAATTCTGAAGCAGCAGTGTACAACTTGGGATTGATTCGAGGAGACGGAAGTCTAACTGCAAAAAAGTGCATCGAGCTTCTTCGGAGGAAATTGGCTCAGTTCGAGATAGATCTCGACAAAGACAAGCTGAACCGACCCAAAACAACAAGAAGAACCAGCAGCTTAGAGCAAACAATCCTGCAAGATGTATCCTTCTTCAAGGATCATAAGGTTCGAGGACCAAATCTTCAAAAAGCGTACACCTTTTTGTAAACTATACCGCCAACAAGCGTTGAAGCTGAGCGAGCTTTTTCAACGGCGAATTATTTTTGTAGTACCTAAACTGCGAACGCGCCTAAGCGACGACAGTATTGATAATCTGTGTTTTTTGCGAGCATATTTTTTGCGAAAAGAGTCTGGAAAAAATAAATGTAGATTTTATATAATAAGTTGTAAAGATTTTGTAATTAGACAATAAAATATTACTTCACAAATAATATCATTCGTTCTCTTTTGTTAATAGTTAAGATTATTTTATTAATTATCAGTTGGTTAGGTTTAACTTGTTTATTTGTCATTAAAATTCGATTTTTTTTTGTATTTTAGAAAATTCGTAATTTTTTTATAATACCGGTATCAATACCGGTATCCCGGTTTTGCTTAAATACAATACCGAAATACCGGTATTGAAAAATCGTTCGGTATTGCAATCACTAGAGCTGAGTAACCATCTGCATTTCTTCAGTGTATCTTTTTAGTTCATGTTTGTGATCTTCAGGTATATCAATACTGTAACATGTATTTCTTTGTTTATTTTTTATGTCAACGGAGCATCGGATCAATTTTCATTTACGCTAAGACAGTTTAAAAGAAGTAATATAGTTTAGCTGGTAGTTTACAAAAAAAAAAACAAAAATGATCATAAAATAAGATAAAGACTGATAGCCTAAGCTTATTTCTATTTCTGATAAAAAGATGATTAAAACTTCTAGGTTAAAAATTTTTAGTTACTAATTATATCACTCGAATAATATTCATGATTACTAAATTCTAAAATTAATAGAATTAGAAAATATCCCTGAAGTATATCCCTGAACTGGATATAATTAGGCGTCAACTCAATCTCTAAGTCACTTACTTGCACTGACACTTTGGAAAGATATTATAATTATAATTATTCGTATTGTGTAGAGAAGATTAGGATCAGAGTAGTTTATTATTTTTTGCAGTTTGGCTTGGTTTCAGTGGGGATTCTAAGTATTTCTTGTATAAATTAATTAAAACATAGTAAGTTTATTCAATATTGGATTCGGAGGAAGGTGTTCAGAATACATTTAAATTAAAATAAATTAAAAAAAAGAATAAAAATAAATAAATCTTGTGTAGTAATCGTGAAGAGACTGAAAAAGAGGCAGTCCATTCGATTGTAGAGGGATACCATTTTTCTGCAAATATGCGTGTCTAAAAGATATTAAGACTCTTAAGTAATATGATAGGAGATGAATACGAAGAAAATCGGTCCTCAGAACTCACCAACATGCGACGGCACGTCTAGCCTCAAGCTGCCCCACAGCCAGGCAGCGCGGCGAGGAGGCGGGTCTGCGCACACAGCGGCCTGCACGCGGGCCTCGCCTCCCGACCAAGCATGTGACGCGCCAGACTCAGCACCCACCGGCGGACCCAGCACGTTCAGGGTAATCGCCTCCGATTGATGACTCCTTTAAAGTTAAAAATAATATTGAGACTGTACACTCAAAGGCAAGACGATCGGTTACAGGACCGTACTCAGATCGTCACCATCAATGTTACTTGCCCTTCCATTAGCTTGTCGACAAAACTACAATCTACATCGCTTACATTACATATATTTTAGATATATTATCTTATATTAAAACGACCAAATGACTTTAACAATTAAGGTCATATACTACACAGGTGTTACCTTTCCTCAAGTCCAATATGGTTGGTTGCGATGCAAGTGTAACGACCATGTTGCGTGTAAGACACGTTGTGGAGTAATAACTGCGGAGTTGACGATATCGGATACCCGTCGTCGAGATGACCACTCATTGATGATAGGTTTGGGCTGGAAATATTAACATGAATCAATTATGGAATAACTTTAAAAAGACTTTATTGTAGATTTGGTGATTATGATACTGATTTTATTTAACTTTTAAAAGAAAAAGGTTTAATAGACTTACTTATGGTACCACTGGTAGGATGGTGTTGGGTTGCCCTCTGCCTTACATTCGAGTGTGACTTCCGAGAATAGGTTCGCTTCTACTACCGTATCCGGTCCGATCCATGTCACCCGAGGGGAAACTGGAGTTGACAATTGGGTAAAATTATAATATGGATAATGTGATCCTGATAGTTGAACGAAAGGCTGTGGGTTCTATTCCCACTCGGGATAGTTGTACCATTCATTGTTGCCTCAAATCTAGGTGCACTTGTCTCGTTATTTATATATTTGCGTCACGACAAAAGGGATTACTTAACATGAAATGTGATTTTTTTTAAATAAAAGGGACAAAATCAATTTGACAAAACAAATCGTCAAACTTACATTTAACATCAATTTCTATTTTGACGGAATCTGATGTTCCCAAAGAGTTCCTTGCTTGACATCCATAAATACCTTAAAACAGAAAGTACAATAAAAATTTCATACAGATTAAGAAAATATTGATAATTGAATACAAAAATTACACGTGAATTGCAAAGTTGTAACCTATTTACCGGAATCATTTCTTGAGACAGGAGCCTTTATCAATTTAGGGCCGTTAGTGCCTACAACTTGGCCGTCTTTGGTCCACCACACATAAGGGCTAGGATTACCATCGGCTCTGCATTCGAGGGTTAGGGCACTTGAACCCTCTTCGAGACTTGTGAGAGAACTTGAGTCAGCTCCGACAATAGATACTTCTGGAACGACTGCCAAATAGAGAAGGTTGTAATTTAACGATTACTGGAGTGAATCTATTACGATTTTCAATTATATAAATACTTCTATTTGATAATTATTATTAAAAATCGTCAATAAACGTAAGTAAAAGAAGAGAATATAATTAAAAGTTGCAAAAAATATTTATTAATTCAATTAAAAAACTTTTCCTTTAAAAGTTAATGACAAATGCTTACAAGTTACATCCAACATAGTATAGGAATCTCTATAATATGGTGATGGGTATGAAGGATGGTGAGCTCTACAGGATAATTGTCTCCCGTGAGCTGATCGAGTTGCTCCAAGTTCCAGCACAGATCGCGCTGCCCACACTCGAGGTCGTTCAACTTCTGAAGAGTTTGTCTGACTCCAGGCTGTTAGACGTTCTTTTTCTGGAATAAAAAATAAGCAATAAATAAATACATTTAATTTTTATATATTTATTGCCCAATAAACTTTTTACGGAATAATTTATTTACTTATTAATATATTCAGAAACCTTTATCTCCCAGTCACCTCATTAAAAGAAGTAAAAATATAGTACGGTTAGGCGCAAAAAATATTTACATACTTTAATACAGTAAAGAACTAAATTTATGTCAGTTACGTTTTATATTATTATATAAAAACTAACGCTTTTTCTTATTAATCTTCTATATGCAAATAAAAAATATTCCCGAAAATAAAAATGAGAATATTTGATATACATTTCGTAGAAATCGAACTCTATTAATTAACAGATTGAGAATATTGTTTAACTATCGTACAATTAAACAAATTAAATAGTTCTCCAAAGATAACTAATATTATTTTCTTTACTAGAAATGTCCTTTTCATTTAATAAAGGTCACATCGACTTCGACGAACGACGCATAATGTATTAATGACAGTTATATCGCAGCAAAGTCATAAATTATCGAAGTAACCTATAAAAGTATAAATTAATGATGTCGAAGTTAGGTTAAAGGTAAATAAATTGTTTATAAATATTTAAAGACCCATTAGCCGTAACGCTTGACAAATTTTACTACAGTATATATTAAACGTTTTTTTTTTAATTGTATGTGAAGAAAACTAGACATAACGTTTGGCATTTGACTGAAGCTAAGTGCACAATGTTACTCACCTAGATACCACTCAATATAAGCCGGTGGGTTCCCATATCTTGCTTCGCACACGACCGTGGCTCTTCCACCAACTGGAACCGTGATGTTTTGTCCAGGCATAATGTGAGAGCTGTTGTATAAGATCCTGGGTGTCTGTGGGGGTACTCTGACGGCGAGGGCTGCTGGGGGACTGGAGAGAGCGTCCTGCAATTTTTTAAGGACATTTTTGGTTTAGTAGCTTCTGAAGGTTTTGAGTACTATTTTAAGTATATAAAAAAAAGAACCAAATCAAAAATTATATTTATTAAATATGTATACTTTACTGTATTATATGACTTCAGCTATATGCTATAGAAATATTTATGTCGCAAAATATTACAATTAATTACCGTGAATACAATATTCGTATCGATAATGAAAAACAATTTACTGAGAAAAAAATATGGTCTACAATATTTTTTTCCGATATCTATTATCATTATAATGTATTTGGGTAATCTTGTGACCTTTTTGGGTTATGTTAAAATTTTTGTTAGATGCTACTTTATATCTTTACAAAAACCTTTACAAAAACCACATAAACACCTACACATATATTAGTAAATATCCATGGCAAGCTGAATTCGTCAAGACAAGTGACGGTAGCTCAATTGGCAGAGCAATGGAAGCCGATCCAAAACACATATATATAAGGAGATCTACACACATATATAATACAAACCTGAACATCATAGTTGCTAGCCGTGACCTGGCACTGCCATTGTCCGTCATCCAGCTGCAGCGTCGCGGCTCGTACCCACAGCGAGCAGTCACCCCCCATCGGGCTGTTTTCATTCGCCCATTCGTACTTCCCGCGGTAAATACCGACTGGCTGGAAAACAACATTCATTGATTAAAGTTGCGGTTTCATTATTAATATTTGTGGTTTAATAATACACAGCTTCTTGTTACATTCTGAATAAGGTATTATAGTGAGAACGAGTTTCCATTTGCATGGAGTTTTCGGAGCGAATTTTTCGCCGACCCATCTTATCGATTACGTTTGTCAGCAGAGGACTCTCGATAGAGTCGGCAAAGGAAATGTATGTTCTTTAATGCGGAAGAATTTCTTTGAATTGTTCGGTATTCAGCGGAAATATTTTGCTATTTCCTTTATATCTGTCACTTTCATACCTACGTTTTCCACATAAATGTATCTGATATGGTTGGAACTGGTCAACACGCTTTTATAAGAATGATTGATGAAATCTAAATTAAATTAAATTAGGTTTAATATTATTGCGGTGTTTCCTTAGAAAAATATTTTATGACCGTTTCATAGTAAAACCACAGTTTCGGGCATTACGGCAACAATTTTGTCAGAAATAACAATTACTAAACCAATTTAGAAATAAAATATTGATAAGGTAATCCATTACAGTTTGAAAAATCATTACTAAAACTGGAATAACAAACGTTTATGAGTAATTCTTTAAATATCACAGGTTGAAAAGAATGTGTGTAATATCAATGGCACATTTATGGTTGAATTCCATAACGTACGTGTATAAGAATGCGATAAAAAACTAGCTCGGTGTTCTAATAATACCGCATAAAGACATTTGAATAAGGACTCGCATGAATGGAATAGAAAATATTGTAAAGAACAGGAAGCCGGTAGCTACGCGGGTCACAGATTTGTTTCTCTACTTTAAAAGGTGTTGACAATATAGGGTCCATTATACTTGGTATAATAGTCTATAAATAGGATTAGAAATCAAAGGTTCAGTTTAACGGTCGTGTACTTGTTGTTATTAAAAACGTGGGGTCTAAAGGGAATTACTTACAAATGAAAATGTTTTCCCGTGAGTCTCTTAATTCTATTGTACGTATATGTTGATCTATCATTGCTTAAATACAAAGATTTATAGACTGTGTTGGTTGAATATGCTACATTGGCTATTTGTGGCTATTTGTGGCTATTTCAGGATCACAGTAACAGGCTAGTATGTATGGTCTCGGATAAATGCATACACGGCGGTAAACTGTTGTGATTTACCAAACATAGCCATGGTGTAACGAACTTCAATGCACCGAATTAGCTGAACCAATCACATATTCTGTCGGTTAATGGTTATAAATAGTGAGGTACCTATATGTACCTCTTAGTAAGTATAGGTACATTAAGACATATTAAAACTTTATTTCAGTTTCACGATGATAATTTCAGTTTTAATTAAAAATACTATTATCTTTGATGTATTATATAATGGTTATGAAATAAATATACAAGATTTCAACACGAATATACGCTACTAGCATCAATATTATTTATAACATATGTATGCTGTCAGTCATTGTATTTGTATTACTTTGTTGTGATAGAAAATACTCAAAGTCACATACAGAAAGTACTACATATCGTGTGTACCTTTTACCTACAAAACCGAAATATATACCTACAATCTTTTCTTCAACCACATTTTATTGTACTCTAAAGTGCTTTTTTCTTAACTAACATCTGGATTTAAGAGATGAAAAGTATACTTAGTATAATAAAAACTATTTCAAAATGATGTATTGTCTGGTTTGTTGTCTCTACAAATGTTGTTGTTATCAAACAACATGGCGTTTCTGTTGTTTCTTAATTACCGGCCGTCACTACGTTTTTGTATTCAGAACAATAACATAGAGTTCAAAACAATATTCAAAATTGTGGAAGACTTTTAATTTAATTAAATACCAAGAAGTTTTTATTAAATACAAATACATTTACAGGATATATTAAGTTACATTTAGCTTATATTAAGAACTGTTTTATATTAACTTATTATATATTAAATACTTTTAATTTTTATTTTTCATCCATAAGTTATTACAGAATCGAGATACAAAAAGCAATATTATAACGCGAGTATGTTCCCGCGAGACACATTTTTATCCGGGATGCCATATCAGTTTGTTTTCGGGATATATGTAACAGTAGATTAACACAGAACAATAGCAACATCCTGTAGGCGAGGCTTGTTTTGTGAACCGTTTCATTTTGGTTTATTGCTCACTTCTTGTTTCAATTTATAAGTGAAGAGGAAATAAGGTCTGTTTGACAAAAATAACGTTAAGATAAAGGTAATATTATACGCTGACGAAATGAAAAAAGTTTCTATAAAATTGAGTTCGAGATTATTACACTTGAATAAAGCGTTGCTTTTGAAAACTTTTTCTATCATAATCTTTTGTTATCATACAAGACAATAATATCATATTATAATAAATTAACATGTACAATTTATGCATTCCTACTTTACTTCACGTTTCAGAAGCGCTTGAAGTTTCACATAAAATTATAATATTGTGAAGTTGCGGAACTTTATTTGAAGAGTGACGCGTACTTTATAATTCTTTAGAAACTTCCATTTCATCGCTCATACCATTCCGCGCCATTACCTACATTATATTTGAGTCGCAAGATGTTTTTAACTACATCATCCTAAATAATCGACTCCCCTTCTTTGATATTATTATTTTTTGTATAATTTATCTATACTTATACAATTAATACAACTGTCCTTTAAAAAAATAACCCGCTCACATTAGCTGAATATTGTTAGTAAATCTTACACTTTTAAATATTCTTAGTATTATTTATAAAGATTTAAATTTAATAATCGCATAGAGTCCATTAATAATTCCATTATTCATACAAATGCAGTCTGACAAACAAATGTTCATCAGTCTTGCATAATACAACAGCACTATAATAATAGCAAGCGGTCTGCTAATTAGAGTTTTGATATATGTATTTATATTTAGCAGAATGCTAAGTGAAGCTTTAAGTGTTTTCTTAACACGTCTATAGATCTAAATACATATATCTATAGATATAAACACATACACATATAGATATAAACACATACACATATAGATATAAAGACATACAGGAATATTTTATTTTATATGTCGATAGTTGATTAAAATTGTACCTACATAAGTTCTCTTTATATTAATTTCTTTGTACAGCGATATTTAAATAGTTTGGAGGTTTAATTGATTATTGTACACATTAGGATACCCATATAATGGCGGATATGTTGCTGTTCTTTAATTGCTATAGTATAGCAATTGTAATTACAGTATTATACGTTTCATATCAGTGTTTTTAATAAGGTAACAATTTTTTATTACTTACAACTTATTTTTTTAACTGATTACAAAATAATCCTTAACACGTTTAATCCACGGCTTAAAATTCTCATTACAGTGCTTATCGAGTTTCTTGAGGATCAATAAGTAGAAACATGTGGCACGAACCTCAGCTTATAGCACGATTGGGGTCCAAAAATATATTGATTCTAGATAATCGAAATTGGAAGCGAAAAGGATGAGAAAATGTTATCTATATAAAGACTGTCTGCTGTCTGTTATGATGAACCAAATTAAGTGATGATTTATTCTCCTTAACAAGATTGATGGTTTATCAAATCTAAGCCAGTGGAGTTGATAAAATTATATATATTATTCAATCATTAACAACATGAAGGAAACAAAACAGGATAAAATTCTTTGATCATCGTAATATTCTTAATAATATTCACATACAATATTTTTTACTACGTTCTTCACTAATGAACTCTTCTTTTACTTAAGTTCAATATCAATGTTATCGGAACATTCTATTTGTTATCAATATTATGGTGGCCCTACGTCCTACACACAATAGTGGGATAGGCTGAACGCCGATTCCTCGTGAATTCACAATACCCATTCAATGGTTTACGATACAAGGACGTAAAGTTGGAACTCCCAAGTGATGAAATATGCAAGTGCATATTAAATTCAGGATCTAGCCATCGTAGACTTAGTAGTTCTGTTATGAATTGGTCTATTAATAATAATATATATTTTGATAGAAATATCGCTCCAATTTGTCTCTTTCTCTTCTATATTATTATGATTTGATTACCGACAAAGCAGAAATCGCTTTATCGAAAACAGAAACTTTGATTGGTTAAATTTTCTCTCTGTATTGTCTACTCAGCTTCCACATTCAATAAGATAAAATTGAGCCTATACTTCTGTTTTTTTATGCGAGGGTAAAAATAGATTGGTAAAGTTGGTTGAAGAACTTTCGACAAATGATAACACTTTCTTGATATTAGGACTATTTTTATAGTAACAGTAGCCACAGATGAAGCCTCATTATTAATGTAATAAACTGTCAATATATAAGCATCCAAATAAGATTCCTGTCACGCCGCGTCTGTTACGAGACTTAATTGCCATGAATACTCCCCTATAATCTGTTTAGTAAACGAGGGTGTATGCACAATATAAAGCACCTTCAATTACGTGTTTTATCTCAACAGACATTTAGTTCCTTAAGCACAATCGATGAAACGCAATCCATTGAAATGATTCCCATCCTGAGCGTCTCGGTACAAAGCACTCCCCATTCATACATCACAAAGAGCCTTTGAATCGATCATCAAGTTGTATATTAATGTTGGTAAAGACCCTATCATATAACATCGATTATCGCTGCGTTTCTGAGTGCTCGGCTTACATCGAATAACGAGTTGTATTGATTTAATTTAATTATATTTTCGACAAGCTTTCAGCTGCAGCTTCGCCGCTGAATACGAGTATAAAATGTCATGTTTCTTTGAACATTTTTGTACAAGCTTTCATTTAAGTGTTTTTGTGTCTTCATTCTTCACCTGCTTATGTCTAAGCCATCTGTGCATCTCTAGCACATTATAATTACAGTTTTAATAGCATGCCGTAGCTATTATCGGTGTTTGAACTTAACGTATCTCTTCTTAAATTAACATTACATAATTATTAATTTTAGTTTATCTTGGCATAGTTTATAATAAGTAAATGGATATTAAAAAAACCCTATTTACTCCTTTTAGGATGTTATAATACTGCCTTAGTGAATGACTATGCTATAAAAAGCACCTAAAACCAAAGTATCGTTTTCTATCCCCGCTTGTTTTAGGCATTGATAGTACCTACACTTTGAGGACAAGTCTCGGTAAATGATATATTATATTATGTGTCATATTAAATATATGATTCATGACACATACATTTTTAGTTAATATAATACCGGTCGAAATATTTTTTAAGATGGGGCATTATTTGTTCTAGATATCCATTTTGAATAAACGAAGAAGTAAATTTTCTTTACCATAAATTATATAGCAACTGTGTGGCACAGTCTTAACTTTACTAATGCCTAAGTAACAAATGTTTTATTCGCCTGCAATGGGTATATACTCAGCTTCAAGGGGACTTGAGACTCAAATGCATCTATTGTTAGGTCACGATTCATTTATAAGTATTAATATTGAAGATGATAATTACATCGATACTTATATTTCTTTTACTATATATTTCTTTCTTATATAATATAAGATAAACAAAAGTGTCATAACTTGGGCAACTATATAAAAGATTATCAATATTTATTCAACAACTAATACGAGTATTACAGTTTTATGAAGTTCGCCACAATTGTTATACATGAAAGGTTAGATTAGATACATAGAGTGAAATTTATTCTATTTGTACCTTACAGGGTATAATTATATTCTATTCTAAACTTAGAATTCGTCTATAGATAAAAAAAGTGCTATTTTACAATTGTAATTCGTATCTTATCAACCAGGTTCAAGCATATACTTTGTAAAATTTACATAGCAATAGAACATGTGTTACAAAAGATCCATTACTTATATATTCATATTGAAAAATAGTCTTGTAACAGTTGGTGCAGTACCAGGCACCGGAGCTGGGTGAACCTGAGACATTACCGTAATCTTTTAGCCACAAACAAGTAAAAGACTTGATATCAAATATTGTGACTGACAAAAATTCAATATATAGTTAATTCAAGACAACAAATAAGAAGCATTTTTTATACAGTCTAGAAATAGTACTTCGGTTTATCACCGGTAATGGAACTATAGGTGATATATTCTTGATGGACCTCACACATTGACAAAGACGTCAATAGTAACACTGCACACTAACATTAATATTCCGTTCAGTTACTAATTCGTTATTCGTGACTTAACATATTAATATTCCGACCCCGTTGACAACGCGTTGCTACGATCTGATACATCAATATAATGGTTCTTTTGAATGCCATCACAAAAGATTTTGTTGACTCATTTCGTATAACCTTGTTTTGTTGGTTTGAGTATTTTTGACGTCGACGTTATCACTAAGCCTACAATTTGTGACTTAATATTTAAATAAATTGTTGTATTATTCAGATTTTTACATAATGCTATAATTTATAATCTCTTCAATATGGAAAGCCAAAGTTATTTAAGTGATAACGATTGGGGATCGTTTAATAATTCGTGGTCAGTAATTCTCAAAGACTAAAGTTTTCTTATCATTCCATTTAAATCCCAAGGGCAGTGGTAGTCTTTATAAACCTGTTTGTTTTGGCTCCCACAAATTAGCAGCCAGAGGTCATTATTTCTTACAAACCTCACATAATTCGCAATATAATTGACGTGACTAACATCATCATAGTGCACCAGCGGTCACGACCACCGGCGGCACTGCTCACGAACCTTCGACGTGATTTGAGATATGTGTGTATAATACACTGTGAGAATGTACATTGATTTTAATATTAGAATTAAATAAACCATCATATGCATGAGGTCATTTAAATAATTGGGTTCGAATTATTGCTCAACATTCTAAGTAAAGTGCTTGAAAATTACTTAGTACCCGCTAACCTATTAATTACAGTCATCGACACAGTATAAAATGTTATTATCTACTTTATGCTTCACTTAGAAACATAAAGCGATAAGGTTACTTAGGAGTTACTAATTACAAAATGTTTATTATATTATACCCGCTTTATTCGGAAGCCTTGAATTCTTGATAAGGATTCCTTTTGTATATTTAATGTGTACGTACAATCATTGTTGCTGTGTATTTTCTAAGTATGTTCTAAACGGCTGTATTTTATTAATTACAAGTTATTTTAATTAAGTATCCTTTTCTGTACATCGTACAAGTATTTCTTTCGAAGTCAAAGTTTGTAAAAATCACGGCAGAACATGCACTTATGAATCGTCAAACTCTTCTTGCATGTTTCTAAAGGTTACATCTATAGAAAACAGAACAGAAACACCTTGGAGACTTATTTAATGTGTTTTTTTTAATTAATAATTAGGACTATCCAGTCACAATTACATTACATTTAAAATTATTTTTTCATACATCGGAGATTCATACTTAGTAACTTAATGCATAATGAACATTAATATTATAAAATAATGTTTTTTCTACACATTTTTTAACAGTAATTTCTACTGATAACTTAATGACATGTTTCACGTAGTACTTAATTGCAGGAAACAGTAAATAGTGATTAAAAAATATCAACTATTCTTTGCATTGGTAAATAATTAAATTGTTATAGATTTATTTTTAATATATTTTTGAAAATTTTATTGCACATAAAAGTATTACAAAACAAGATTACAAGAATAGACATAAATACACTCGGAATTTTCGTGCAAAGACGGTCTTATCACTCAAAGCAATCTCTTACTACCTTTGATGAAGAATTACAATTGGAGAAGTCACGGGATAGTGAAAACTACTTTAACTTCACTACATAAATATAAAGTTATATTTATATTTATGTAGTGAAGTAAAGTTAAGTATTATTTTAGAATATTAGAACTTCTATATTACACAAATATATAGTTTTTAATTTTATTTAGATTTTGGATTTTTTAAATTTAATAGATTATGTTAGAGTAATATATATTTAAAGGTAAAAGAGTTCAACTACAAATATATGGTGAAGCTAGGAAGTTTTTGTGTGAGTGAGAGAGAGGAAGATGGATTGTTGAACGAGTGCGAGAAGGAGGATTGTTAACCAACAAAAATGAATCTTTTTTTTTGAGGTACTAAGGAGTTTGAATATGAAAGAAGATAGTAGAAGATAAGTGAAGTGAAGGTAAGTGGATTCATTCGAGACCACCAAATAGGTATGGTTATGTTTACCAACCCAAAAAGTTACAGTCTAGGAGGTCTAAGTTAAAAGTGTCTGTTTAGGTCTAGACGACTCAAATCATATCGTTAATCGTAAGGCGATGTAGTTTACTTGCGGCATCTGTGAATAATTAGCAATGAATATTTTTTATTTTTCCTAACGAAAATTGGTTGTTTTAAGCTTGTTTCTAAAATTTATTTCTCATTGATGATTTTGTGCCTTTGTAACAGAGACTTATTAGACAGGTTTTGAACATTTTAGGAGCTTACGTCAGATTACATTCTTTAGATAGATTACCTTCCTTACATAATGTGATAACAGTTTACTGACAACAAAAACAGAACGGACTTAAAGCAAAATGTTAAAAAGACGCAAATTATACAATGTTTTTATTTTCATTTATAGAAGTACAGTATCGATATGTTATAATAATATTAAAAAAAAAAGTCCCTTCCCCATTAATTTGTTCGGTTCGTTTGTTACATACCTATAAAAAAAATTCTTAACTATTTTTTTATAAATTCTGTCGCTTTTCTGTAAAACAATATTGCAACGGCTATTTTCACATTGTAAGGATTTAAATATGTTCCAATACTATACATTCAGAATAAATTACATATTGAGGTAGCTTTCAGTATGTAAAGGGAGATTTGGGATTTCAAATTTGTATCCGGAACACCATGAATTCCCTGAAATAAATAAAATTTGTATTGAGAAACGAAATAACTTTTATTACTGATATAAATATTTATAAAACTAACGTTTTAAGCAACTGAGGCTAACAATTATATTTACACAAATATTACTTATTCAGCATGAAATATTCCATCCTTACTAACATAAAATATTAGTATTTGCAAAGCATTTGCTTACACAAGATATTAAATATTTGTTGATTCTGTTTAAATATGTATAGAAAAGTAGCAATAAAAATATTGGGGACCTTACTACTCCAATATTAAATAAATATAGTTAATAATAATAATAATAATAAAATGTCTTTATTTCGAGCAACACAGGCACATTTTGTTTACAGTTATGTCAAATTACAAATAAAAATTAATCACAATAAAAATAAAATTAATGATGTCACAAATTTAAATTTAAAAATTATCCTAATATACAATTAATGCAATTATAATAAAATAAATATTGTAAGCATTTCGATTGTCATTTACACTTTAAACTAAGTTACTAATATACTAATAAAATGCTTTAACAAAAAGTTAAGTTAGCTTTGGTACAATTTTTTTCGAGGTGACATCCCGAGTAAACTTAGCCATAACATTATTTTAAATTCATCAGTGGCAGGTTATACATTTATAGTAATAACATTTATTTTTAATATGGCATTTTTTTTGTCTTTCAAATAATGATTTAACTTACAAATAGCAGAATAAATAATATATAGAAGTCATGTAAATAAATAAAAAAAAATCCAATATCATATTTTTTATTCCAACATTATTTACCATTAATTTACTATACTTTAATCCTTAGTATTACTACCTAAGTTACATAATATGATAAAAAGCTTTGTTAAGTAATGACCGTAACAAATGTAATTGCAGTATAATTCCCATGATAATTGTGAACATGAATAGAATTATATATAGATATATCCTGAGACAAAGAGATGCAATAACTAAGCAAACTGTTCCTCTTTGTCACAGGGCACGCTCCAGATGTTCGACTAATAATTTGCTGTCATGCTTTCTTGACTTTGTCTAGAACATTGTGACCTGGCGTTTCCATGTCTTTTATGTTAATTTGTAAATACAGATAAGGTTTCGTTTTGTAGTAATTTTATGGTATTTTAAATAGTTTATTACAACTTGGTCACGTCATTCGATATCGTATTCAAGATTACAGGAGATAATAACTCGTCTGTCAAACTGTCTCAGTGCAAAAAATACGGATTTATTTACCTGTTGCGTAAATGTAATCTAAACTATAATATTCAATTGAATGTTTAGTTCCCATTCATTCTTTCAATGAATGTTTCAATATTCCAATTGAATGTCGTTTTTAAATTGAATGTATCATGTCCTAGTCCGTGCCTCATTATTCAAATGTAAACCAGATCTTCCTCCAGTAACATGCGCAAGTATAATTTTCTGTCATATCTCGTACAGATAAAAAATGTAAAAGATAAAAGCACGGTATAACAGCGTCACGCCAGGTACCGACGTGCAAGGCCCAAAATGTCACATTGCAACGAAAGCGTAGAATTGCTTATGGTACAAGCTATATGATTTTGGAAAAAAAAAAGGATAATAAAGAATTTCGTTCACACTTCATTAATTCGAATAAATTATCTTAGAGGAGAAAAGGCATTTAAAAAGTAAGTTTATAATGTATGGTAAATTATACTGTACTGTATTTTTATTATGTAACTATAATACATTGTTGGCTTTAAAAAAATAATCAAAATGTATAAAATTTTAATAAGTCGAGGTTCACCACTAAAACACCTATTAATAAACCGGCTAATATTTTATAACTTGTACCACACAATGCGCTCACACAGCGTGACCGCGAGGCATGACCGACTGCCGAGCCGTTGTTTACCGCTGTACGATATTGGACCCGACACATGGTAATGGTACTAGACATAATATGTTACATTTCATAAAGGATTTTAGAAAAAAATATTTCGCTAGAAATCTGCATCAAACGAGATCTGAAGGTTCGGAAACTGACAGGTGTCTATGCGTGAAACTTAAATGTAACTTTTATAACAATCAATATAAAATATTATGAAATCATAACAAATAAAAAATAGTACCATATATTAGTAATATCCTATCTATATTTCTATACTAATATTATAAATGTGAAAGTTTGGATGCTTGGATGGATGGATGTTTGTTACTCAAGCACGCCAAAACTACTGATCGGATTTTGATAAAACTTGGCAATATTGAAGCTTATTTACCAGAATAACACATAGGCTATAGAAATACTAACTTTTGCATGTGGTTTTGTCTGTGGGTATAATATAGGTTGTAGCGCGATTACATAACTGTCTTGGGAATTCCTGTTTTAAATCGTTTGGTTCATTGAATTTTACGAGCATCACGGGCCACAGAAATATAAGCCAAATAAATATAATCTTTACCGTCCAAATGGACGGAGCCGCGGTTCACAGCTAGTATATTATAAGGAGGTAACACGAGTTTGTTTGTAACGAATAGGCTCAATAACTATTGCACTGATTTCAAAAATTCTTTCCCCTGTTAAAACTACATTATCAGCGAGTTACATACATTGCTTTTTATTCCGATATTCCCACGGGTAAAACCTGCGCGAGTAAAACCGGAGTAAATCGAAGAAAAAAGCGCTATCTAAATGATTTACGCGCGTGCGCTGGGTTTTCGGTTAATTATTCGGTATAAAAACGTTTTTCTGTAAATCCAAATATCCTATCCTATTTTTGATGCCCCGCGAAGAGGACACCAGTCAGATAACATTATAAGATAATACATAAGGTAGTATAAATAGGAATAAATAAGTATAATCAATGTAAGGTTACTCCTCTGTTTTTTAATCTTTGTCTGTTAAATTCTTACAACCATAAGTGCAAGCTTCAGAAATGAAACACGTAATACATTCACACGTATCGCTGTCTCGTATGATTCGTTATTTTATAACGAAAGTGAAAGTCATTTAAATTACTATAACCGATCACGATTCACGATTAATCTCACTAATTATAAACGCGAAAGTGTTTTCGAACTTCTTGAGATATTATAATTTGTGTACTTAAATTAATTGAATGACGTTATAATCTGACATGAATTATATTTAAATCAGTTAATATTCCAACTAAATAATTCGATTTGTTTGTTTATATAATACAAAAAAAAAACTATTTCCTTAATGTTTAATTTTGTAATAGCATAATTTGTCGCCACTTATATTAAATACGTAAACAACATATCAATAAACGCTAATAATAACAGATTTTAGGACCACATTTATATTATTTAAGTGTTCAGTTAATGTAGAGGAAACATCAAATAAATAAGTGTTCTCTGTTAGTAATTGTTGGTATTGTGATTAGGGTTTTAAAGTTGTCGATAAATAATTAATTCGTATGATTGGATCCACACCAAAGTTACAATCAAAAACAAGTGAATTATCTACTATTACAAATAATTACAGAGTGTTAGGTTTCATTATATCATCGTAAATAATAATTAGTAGATATTTAACAAGTGAATTATTCTAAAGAATTTCTTCTTAATATTAACAAGGAAACAGTTGTATTCTTTGAAGTAAATCCTTTTGTTACTAACAGTGTTTAATTGCCAACAAAACTTTCTGTGCAGTATTTAAAGTTGTCATGCACATGCTTTGTTTGAACTGAATAGTTTAAAGGCTTCATACTCCTCGCTTGCAACTTCAATTTAAATGTAGATACTATCTGTTAATTGTGACTACGACCGTAATATTTATAAATCCTAACGAGCGTTGAACATACCAACACATACAGGAATGAACTCTATTAATTAAAAAATGTATGGTATGTCGAATTATTGGACGTAGGAATTGTCAAACCTTGGTATTGTTATCTTCAATTAGTAATATTTTTTATGAAGTTGATAAAAATAATAATAATATCCTTTTAGATTTAATTGAATTCTGTGAAACGTGGCTAATATGTTGCAAATTCGCTCAGCTGTTTTATGCAATGTTTTATTACTAGTGTAATTAAAAAATAAAACAGAACCTATTTTTGTTGGTCATTTATTAAGTTTTAATATGAAAGAAATGCATAGATATGCTAAAATATATTTTGATGAACCTTTGAAATGCCAGTATTCAATATAAGTGCTACACTGTATCAGACATAGTGTAATCAGTGCCTCTATGGATTCAATAACAAAGTACGATGCTACACTTTGTGAATAGCTGATAACTACCAGTAAACTATCATTATCTACCTGATTTCAGCTGGTACTTCTAGTTATAGTATATTAGTATACATAACAGTTTATTTATTGGTTATAACATTGCATTTGTATTTAAGTTCATTAACAAAATAACCCCTTGATTTGCATAAAATTTAGCGGGATATTTTATTGAAAAATCACACATCTCTACTAAAAATATAAAATCTCTCATTTTTACAACAATTACAATAAAGCTAGTCATGTATTTTAACAAAATATAATATGGGTCATTGTGCCCAAGAAATTATGAGAACCGCAAAATTAAATTTGTAAAACATTAAATGTTTTAAGATTGGAATATGAATATGATGAGAGTATTTCTTAGAAAAATTCAAAAGGCTTTTGAAGGCAGACCGTGACAATATGCAGCAGACAGGTACTGGCTCATCGGCTGAATCACGAATAATCGTGACCGGCGTACTGAGACTTATGACTGCTCTCCTTTGTTTCACCGACACCAAATAAACTTCACATCATGTGAAAGTTTTAGGAAACGAAATACGGAATTTATGCAACTTGATAGGGATGCTAATTGGAGAACTTTAGTTACAACATTGTTTTGTTTTTATTAATTACGCGTGGATGATAAATATCATTCTCAAATAATCCATATCATTTTTATTTAAGTTGTAAAATAATAAGATGCATTTCAATTAAAAATGCCAATGTACTGTAATTTACGAGACACTTTGCGTTTTAATTGGGTTATTACCAGTACAATTAAATTATTTCCCTCTTTTAATACTTTTTATATCCCATCCTGTCTAGACCGGAGACGAATATTATTTATTGCACTTGAAATGTTTATTGAAAGAAAATATTGGATGAAAATTTGTCGTTTTGCTCGCATTATCGGGAAGTTTTATATAAACATATATGTTATTTCTTTTGTATAATATATTAGAATTAGACTATTATTAATATTAATCTTTAGAAACAGTTTTAAGTGTCGGGATGTTTTTGTTACATTTATATTAATAGATGTTTTTATTTTGACATCATTCATAGATCATTTACGGATCACGGAATCTTTATCATATTGAAATAAATATATATCTCATGCGATATCATGCTAGTAACTGTCACGTAAGTATATAATATTACACATTAAAAAAAAATCACAGTCATCTTTTATATGTGATGCTATCAATTTAATAAGGTCATGAATAAATCAGATCTTCAATAAAGTTTTTGATCTTTTAATACTATACAGAACTCGTTGGATGTTTTAGTCCAGGGAATAAAATACATATACCGTCTCTACGTGGTGAATATTATATTTGAATCACATGTAAAATATACGTATATAAACAATTTTTCTATAGGTGTTAATAGATAGATTAAAGATCTATCTTTAGTCATTCAAAACGTCATTGAAAGTCAATTTAACGCTACTCTTAGTTCATAAATTTATACTTGACATCATACGTACATCATAACAACATAATATCATAACTTCATAACCTTACGTAAGTATGAATATAATGAGTAATAAAGGAGTAAATTCATACGCCACATATAACAATTTTCGATGTCAATCGGATGTAACAATGTCATAAAATCGTTTACTGGGTGATAAAGTTTTTTTAGTATAATTTTTCACATAGCAGGAAGACTAAAGAGGGTGTGGGTCACCAAGATTACCGCCGCTGAATGGCCCTTGCAATCAGGAATCAGGGCAACAAAAAGCGTTACTAGATTTTGTAAGTAGAAAATATACCACAATTTTGTTAAAATACATAACAAAATAAATTAAACCTTCGTAGCATCTTTCCGCATCTGGTAGGGAGATATTGAATTTATTGTCCGGAAATCGTGCAACCGGAATTCAATGGCTTTTGGGATAATATATTAGCTTTTTATTAAATTTATCTTAATATAGTTGTTGTTTTCTAAATATGAATGGGGAATGGTTTGGAACTCGGGACGTTGCTGTATTTTGTTGATTATAAACGTTATAGTTTATGACATATATTTGGCGATACATTTAACACAACAAAGGTTACTTTATATAATTATAGAATAATTTTATTCTCATATTATTCAGATTTATGATATCATAAATAATTCAGTAGTATTTACCGTATATTTATATTAGATACCAAATAATATTCATATATGTCCTTCATATATTATTACTGTTAAACAATTCGGATTTATAGCAATATTGTCTAAAATTGTATAAAATGAATGTTCGTGTCGTGAATGCATTAATAAAGTTGTTGTAATTACTATCTGTATAAACTGAATATAATATTGTATACAGGCCCAATATAATAAAACATGAAACAGGTTGAAATAAAACTACGGTTAAAAGAACGTGACCAACGTTACTTAAGATTCAGATCTCGTTCTGACGATGCGATTGTTCATACTAAATAGAGCCTGGTTAAGTTTAACCTCATGATAACTGACGGTTAAACGTTTAGTTTTATCTGTATGCTAAATGAGTTCTGTATCACGGAAGAGTTGGGATTTAACTTTCAAATGGACTGCTTTATCGTGTGAGTAATTTGCTTTTGTTAATAATTTAAGGATTTTAAAGTAACTTAAAAGAAAAGGAACTAAACGGAAACTGTGAATTATATTAAATTAAATTTACCTTTATAAACATTTATATTAGGGGTTGTTTTACGAAACCGTGTTAATAAAATGGTCCAGATTCCGGTTTTTTGATATTTTTTTTTATTATAGTACTCAGTATATAGTATAGTATATATATGGAAGTATATAATCAGTAACGCCGGCTGTCATATTTGAAAAACACAAAACACTGCATTTTACACAGTATTTGTTATTAAATTCAAATAAATTTAGTTTTCTTCTAATTCAAACAGTTAAAAATCCCTAAGAAAAGGGTGGGTGAACTTGAGACTACAATTTATAATGTAAAAAAATAACCAATTAATAAATATGACATATTTTTATATCTTTTAAGTATTAAGCCATTTATATTTATGAGTTATGACTACAAAACAAAAATACTCTTTTCAAATTCCCCTCACTGAATATTTTACATTATTGTTAAATGACGCAGAAAATTGTTGAACCACGCAATGCATATCATTTAAGTACGAAATATTCCCTCAATTTTTTAAATTCAACATAATTACAAAGAAAACAGGTTAAAAGAGGATTACTGAAGAACTTGATAAATGTGATATAACACGCACCCTTCTGAATGTAGGAGTTCTTACTTTTATGTCTTTGAGACACATACTTATAGGCCCTTTTTGGTATTAACTGAATTCAAAAGTGTTCTTAACAAACTTTTGTTTTACATTGCATCAATATTTGTCAAGTGCTATGTTGGTATTTGTCCTAATTTTTAAATGTTAGAGAGTTATTTTTTAAGTGGCATTATTATATTAACTTGTAGTATTTTAATTGATAAAATCTTAATTGTACCTTATAATAATATATACAGGAAATAAAAGGTGTTAAATATTTTATTTATTAATGTAATATAACATTTCATACATATTATGAGAAAGTAGTTATTAAATAGTATCAAAACAATGTTATAATATATCAAATATATGCCAACCGCTTGATACAGATGCGATTACATTCTCAGAACCAACTGCTATCCGAATAGTTAACTTTCTTATATTTGATATCTGATACATTGAGAGACAAGACTCACTGTTCTTATCATATTTATAAAGACTTATGAAGTTTAATATACGGCACAATATGTTTAGATTATTCTGTTGGGAGGTATTAATTAACTTGTAGGTACTAGAAATATCAACAAAAACCATTTTTACGAAAAAATAAAAATGTCTTTTATTATCAAAAATATACTCCTCAATAATATAACTATTGAAATCAATAAACCAATGATTAAAATCTAACAAAAATAAAACAAACACCTGCAGTGGAACCAGTCATTAATCTCAGAAGTCCACTACCTACTGGTTGTTTTTCTCTTCATTATATATATAAGTGTGAACACGCAATTTAGTACTGAAAGAAATTGTATGTGTTTGTACATTCATTTTCACGATTTATATAGGTTTATTTTTAAAGAACTTAGTTTTATAATAGTTGTTTTTCAATCTTTCTTGTTTGTATTAGTAAAAAAAATCAAAATTATAATAAATGTAGATGTTTAAATAACATGCCCCTGCTGATATATATATATTTATATATTATTCTTATTTACATTCCTAATCCGTTCCACCGATTGCCTCGAAACTTTGGTGAGCATCTTGAATAAGTAAAATATTTTACATAGTCCACAAGAACTCTGTGGATCTAGACAAGTAGTATTATGGCTAGTAGAATAGAATTATAGTTGTTTCACATAAAGTATCTTTTTACACCTTGCTTTCAGAAGATTTGAGCCGAGCGCTATCTTTTTGACAACAGGCTCCGATTTTTTTATTTTGGTCTCATTAAAAGATAAGAACCATTTCCTTTTCCAGCTGTGTTTAAAATGTCCTTACCTATATTATTTTACTGATAGTTATTTATTATTTAATTATTTATTATTCGACATATTTGTCTCACTCGCTAGCCTTGTGAACGAGTGCGCTGGTTCATTTAAGATGAATCTGGGTTAGGGTTTTCAACCGATTCTTGATACAAACAGTTTAGGGTTTTCTCTCTGATCAGACTTGTCCATCATGGTCATTTCTAAAAGTTTATTTACTTACGGTAGCAATTTGTAGCCTTAATAACATTATGTATTTAAAGTTTTAAATAAATATGAAGGAATAGGACTCCAACTTGGTAACATCTGGGAAAGTGTCCCGTTCAGTGATGTTTTTTTTCAATAAATATTTACTAACAATTTTATATGTAATAATAATAAAGGCTAATAGTTATTGTCAATTACAAAAATGGTATTTAATATCATCAAATCATTCCTCAACAACATAGTTATTAATTTATTAGATTTGATTAGATATCGTTTATTAGATACAGAATATTATATGAAACCGACATCAAAGTGGAACAAAAATATCGATTTCTATGAAAATTACACGGTGTAGCAGCCCTATCCCCGGCTGGCCACAAACCGCAGCCCTGTGGTCTATTTGTTCTCATGTGTCGCTGTTAAGTCCGTATTACCTGCTTTGATTAGAGATTGTCACTAAATTTGTATATTACTTCGGATAATTGCTTATTCATTATTTACTATTCAAAAAATATAAAGTAATATATTTTTATAAAGTTTAAATGAAGTTAGGTTTTATCAATTCTAGAATATCAATGCTTATTTTATCTTCTTTTGCAAATAGCTCATGAATAGAACATTTATGTATCTCTAAAGGCCTCAAAGAAAACATGTAAGACTCAAAAGATACTAATTAGTTATTACCTTCGTCAGTTTCTTTTTATTGAATATATATGTTTCCCAACTAATAAATTTGTATTTTGTCAGTCTGTTAGAAAATATATATTGAAGTACATTATTAAATCTAGAAAACCTAAGTTAATACTTAACCCATATACAAATTCTTTTATATTATAACTAAATAATCTCACATGTAGCATACGAATAGCTTTCATAAGTGGTTCGTTAGTAATACAAGTCTAGATAAGATTGAACAAGAAAAGAGAAATAAAAAACTGTACCTGGACACGCAAAGATAAAAATATGAACTCGACTGCAACAACTTCATATCTGAAATAAACTGTATAATAACAGAAATAAAACTTACTTTAATTACTAGTACTTCGAATGTTAATTAAAATTTAAATGAGAAAACCAATTGAAAAGCAATCCAAGTTTTCTTCGTGTCGGTTTTTATGTTTAAATTAGTACTCGGAAGCGGAAGGTGACATAATGATTTTGTCATTACTTACTCGTACAAGCGTTTTAGTGTTCGGTAATGACTAAACTAATAAAATATAGTTAGTGAGTAGTTCACAACAAAAAATGTAGACGTCATTAAGACATTTTCTGTAAAATACAAAGTTTTAAATGTTATTTTAAATTTAAACGGACACAATGTTATCATTAGATGGTGTTACAGTTCAATAATTATTTAAATGATATATATAATAATACTTTTGCACATTATATATGACAGAATACGTAAATTTATAAAACTATACTATTGGTATACAAAAAAATAATAGGTATATCAAATTACAAACAGCTTTCATGCAAAATGCTGAAAATTAAATAAATCCCTTGAGTTCTAGTTTTGTATAACTCTGTTATAACTTAATTATTGATGAAAAGTAATAAGGTAATATTACTGAAGTATTCAGTGGCTTTGTCGGAGTAAAGTACCTCTTATATGGATCTTTTATACATTTTCTTGAATACATTTTAATGACGAGATCCGAATTGTCTGTTGTAAGTTAATTTATTTGGGTTTAATTAAAAAAATGTATATTATTTTTGACTCATAACGTTGTAATGATTTACGTATACGTAAATATCGATAAGACATCAATTTATGTATTCACGAAATTTGTGTGCGTTATATATTTTAAAATTAATTCCAAAGCATCGTTTGTACAAGGGTAACATGAATATGACTTAAATATTCACATATTTTAACCCGAGTGTCAGAGAGCGATATAAGCCTGCGGTAATCATCAAAAATTATGAAATTTATTAAGCTTTGTATCAATTATAGAATAAACGAACATAATTAACCTTTTTCGATAATTAATTTGATATAAATGCGGTTTTGTTACCAATTATCTGTGTGAACTCAAACATGTGATACGTCGACTAATGTAGTTGAATTGTAAATAATTAATATTTATTTACGCTGCCTTCGTGATATGATTACAGTACACAGTTAATTAAATGAATTGTTCTGCTGTTAATTGCTTTTGTTAAATGTACAGTTTTTTACTATGTTCATTTTGTAGGTGGTAAAGACAACCCATTTAAGTGTAGGGCGTATATGAGCTGGATTGATTAAGTTCTTTTCATCTTCTCAAAGAAGATTGGGATGAAATTGCTACTATAGATACTCTTATCATGAAATCTCCTTCTACATATCCTAGTGTCCTGCCTCTATATCTACTCCTCAAGAGTAACTAATTGTAATTCTTCATATTTGCAAGTATCAATGGGTGACGGCGTTCCTACCTCTTGAACTGTTTAGTAACTTCCCATCCAATATACAAAAAGCATTAACTGACAAATACCTTGTTATCCTTCTGCCAGGAACACACGCCTTTCTTATCAGATATCCGGCACGTAAGTAAACCATCTTCTCCCGGATTCACCTCCGTGTACGTGGGTAGTTCGATAAAGCGCTGCACAGCATCTAAAACAAAGTAGAATGATCTTATTTAAAATTTCTACTCATTACATATTCAGCACACGTTGGGTTTTATATATCTTGATGTGTATCACTTAACAAATGAGAATCATTTTTATCTTATACTCCATAGATTGCAGAGATTATCGTCAAAAATATAATTAATATATACAGAACTCTAGATAAATAATGTTAAAACGCTAACAATATATCAATTAGCGGTTGTTATAAAATATAATGCTTTATTTAAGGTTCATCAACTTTATTACTTATTTAAATTATTGAAAATTTAAATTCCATTTTACTTGTATATAATTTAACTTTTTGCATTTGCTTTATTCTGTTGCTCATTAAAAAAATAAATATTCGTGTATTTTTTATATACGAATATTTATTGTTATTATATTGTACGATCTTAACTTATTATTCTTCTGTATGGTTTAAGGACTATCAAATATAAGCCAAGGGTACATGATAGCTCAGTGGTCTTATTGTATTTATTTTATATAATTTGGGAAATAACTTTATATTTAGAGAAATATACAAAATACAGGGAGATTACTTTAAAATATGATTACGAAACATATATTATTTTCTTCATCTTATATTATATACGAGCAAACGTATAAAACCATAATATTTTATATCACGAAAAAGGCTTAGAATAATATGAATTTATTGCCCCAAAAGAAATAGGTTTATATTTAAAAGGTTACTATTACAGTAAGTAATAAAATGTATAATATTTCCAACCACTTATATAAATAATAAGATAGAAGTCGGTAATTTATCGAAACTATATTGTAATCGTATTTATAGGAATATATCACTTAGTAATAAAACACAAGCAGCAAACCAATTACATTAAAGCTGTTTAAGAAATAGTTCCACTGGAACTAAAAGTCAATTGACAATCACATTCTAAAACAGTGAAAAGTTCCCGAAGCTATAGTTGAAACTTAGGCTAACAATAAATTCAATATTTGTTCATTCTTCAGGCTTTAACTTGGCAAGATTTAGTTAAGACTTACAGTTCAAACTTATGGGTACTTAAACTATCTCGGTAACAATTTGCGTAAAGAGGGATGACTGAAAACGGAATCTTTTGAGTTAGTTTTATTTAATAATCGAAAGGTGTACAAAAGAATTCTCTGTCAATTCAAATTTATATTCTTATATAGTTAAAAGAGCAATACTTATTTGGTTATTTATTTATTAAAATGTTTCTAGCCTTATGTACATTTGATATGGCATGATATTATTTATTTAGTAGGTACTCTAATAATTATATATTATTTATTAGCGAATAAATATTTCATGTATCGCAGGATTCACAGACACATCAATAACGCTCATAAAATTAAAAAAAAAAAAACAAGATATCTTTATATAAGTAGCAATTTACATGCACTTTTGAATATTCAGTCATTACAGTAAAAAGGTATAGTCAGTCTGTGGTTTTGCTGCGAAGAGCTGGTCAGCAACTCAACAATTCCTCTTTTTAAATGAAATTTAACAATGTTTGACGTATACGTTACGTTATAACATAAATCCTGCAATTAAGTCAACAACGCAAGTTCCACACATTTTTAACAACCAAAAACTCTTCCATAAGATTTATTTAATACTACACTTTTAATCTTAAATTTAAAACTAAGAAAATGAAGATATAAAATATTTTATAAAACTGTAATAAATATGCCCACACTAAAGAAAATGAAGGATTTGTTAACTTTTGGAAGTTAACAAATCGAACCCGCAACTTGAGATTCAACACTTAGGTTTACTAACCATTAGACCATATAGCTTACATAGTATTAATACTAATTCTGTTCTTAATGAAATATATAATCAGTTAAAAGTAGTCAATTATGTGAATACTCATAAAAAAGGTAATAAAAACACAAAATCAATTTAATTGTAATAAATGAAATATTATTATTGTCAGCGTGAGTCCGTCACGTCAAAAAACCGTGACGTGTCACGCGTTTTAAGCAGCAGCTAGTCAGCAATCATTGTATGTTTTACCATTCAGATTTTCGATACAATTTAAGCCTGGGATAAATCACTTTTTTTATTGACAGCCTGTGTAAATATTTGAATTGATGTTACCGTGAAAATATTTTACAAATACATTTTGTTATTTTTTTTTAAGCTTAGGGTAAGCTGGTATTTACAGTTTATTTGTCATAAATGCAATTGTAACAATTTATTATTATCTATAATGTTGAAGAGGCTTCATATGAGTGCTTTTAAAAATGTTCTTGTATTTCCCCTTTTTCTTTGATACTATTATAAAGAGGATTTTAAAAAATAAAATTGAAGCCATATTGTAGCATTCGCCATATTGCATTTAGAACGATAATACTTACATATTTTAATTCTCCATAATGAGTTCTAAGTCTCATGTTTTAATATAAATAGTTGTTTATGTGTTTATTACTAATTCATAATCAAAAGTTACTACGAGCGTTTAACTTCTCATAAGCTAACCTTTTAGGATTGGGTTATAAACTTTTAGTTAATTCATAGAGTTTATAAACGTAAAAGTTATTTTGGTTCATTAAAGTTATTCTTCCGATATATTGTGCTAATGATTATTACCGCAATTTATTTGTTGGTTATTAAGTGGTGTAGAAGATGTATATTGATTAAGGAATCCTGTGTAAGGTCTGGCACTGCTTTAACTTGAACACAAAAGCTAGATTGATGTAAGTTTACTAAGTTTCGTGTCCAACTGCAGCTTTGGGTACAGAGCAAGTATGGTAGAGTTAGAAGTAGTTAATGTTAAACTCTGTAGGCTCTATATTGTACTTGAAAATAGCTTTACAATTATAATTATTATATAATTACAAGTAATTCTCAATGGTCATAATATTAACTTGAAGCTCTAATAATAACATTTATTCTATTAGTCTGTTTGATAAACAAATACGTGTATAATAGTGTAATATTATAGGGCATTCAGCAATTAATTGAATAAATAATGTAAAATAATTAATGATAGTATCGTTTATTTGGTAATGATATAAATTAAATGAACACAACCATCAATTCTTTTTTTTATTACTACATATAATACTACATATAATAAAACGAATGAAACAATAACAAATCTAAAAATAATTTTTTTAGCGACATGGTACAACAACGTGACGAAAGTCATAGGTTACAGATTCGAATCCTTTCCCGTATTATTTTATTTTTTAAATGTATATTCGTTTACTATTCAACAGTTTTTATCAAAACCACTTTTAAATATATATGAATTCAAAAAGTATTTGGAGTTTTTTTGAAATACATATATTTATAAGAGGTTTTAATAAACGGCTACGTTCGCCGTTCATTTTTATTACTTGCTCTTGCTAGCGGCTACATCTTCATCGACCAAGTCACTTAAGAGGAGATAAATTACACACGCATACCGGAATTTAATATATGGCGACTAGACTTTTGCCGGCATTTTAACCAGTGTAGAGTCAAAAAAAAAAGATAACGCAGAAACTTTTAATAACCGCCGGCCTGTTGGGGTCTCATTGTTGTCCCTTGTGATAGTCTTTTATAGATAACCAAGAGTAAAGGTTTTATAAATACCATAACGCAAGATTATAACAACCGAACTGTACTTTTTTGACAAAATAATGTAATATTGTCTTAGAACAAATAACATTAGTTAATACAATATTTTTACGATAACAAAACATGGTTTTCAGTAGATAGAGGGAATTAAAAAGTAGACATCTTGCTAGATAATTTAAGAAGATACGAAACGAATATAAAGCTTTTTGGAACACCTTACCGTATCTGATTTGCAGCGCGAGACTGAACCAAGATCCGGAAAGATTATAAAAGATACCTTTTTACTGCAATCATATGCAAGTTTCTAAAACTCATGTAAAAGTCTAATTAGAAAAGAAATGTCTAAAGAAATTTACCAGTAACAGAAAATATTAGGTATATCTACAATTACGAGTAAATTGACGATAATTTATTATACCTACAAAATACACTTAAAATAATTTTATCGTCATCGTGTTATATTTTTCAATTTAACTTTACCTGCCTATTTATAACTCTAGCCATATTAATATAATCAAGCCACTGAAAGAGTAAAACCTAAATGACTCTTCAAACTTATTCCAACATAAATAATGTTCCGGGATAATTTGAAACCAAAATGAATTACTATCGTGGGAACTGAACAAATTTCAATTTAACACTATTTAAAAAACTACTTCGATGTAGTAAATTGCATCTATGCATATTCAAATTACATGGTAAAGGGAGGTATCTTAGGGAGTTGATCGTTCAAGTGGAACCATATGGAATGCGATAGTTAAGTCAGGCGGTGCTTAGCATTTGCAAGCTTTTAAAATATTTCTTGTTGAAAGAATGACTGGTTTGTAAGCGGTTAATGGCTTAAAAATGATTTATGAAATAGGATTTTGATGTTTATGTTGCAATAGCCCATATATATTTATTACATTGGTTAGGGTTAGATAGTTACATTGGTTCGAAGGAAGAATATTAGATGTCGTCCCGATAAAGACAATTTTATATGAAATTATATAAAAAAAAATCGGCTAGCAATTGGATAGCTCAATATGCCGTGCAACATGTGAATGTCTTCTAAAAGTCGCAGGTTCGAATCTGTCACGTGTCACTTAGTTTTCCATTATATATTAATTATATACTGATTAAAATCAAGAAGGCCTTAAACAACTAAGCATATAACATACAGAAAAACAAATCAAAAACATAAACACGGCAAAATTAGTAAAAAGTTATAGAACATACTTGGAAGTTTCAAAAATTATCTATTACGAAAGCACAATTGAAAACGAAACAATGCTATCAATGATTTGAGACTCAAACAGAATATTGTATGAAATACGGTAAAACTGAAATTGAGTTTTCCCTACAACTAAATATTCTCATTCGGTGTTATTTATTCCGTTTGCAATCACAGCGTCACATGTGGGTCGGTAACTTTACTGTTACTCATATATTGTGTATGCAAATTTCTATTTGTGATTTTCTGTTCGCCTGAGGTGCGGATACAGTCCAGATAAAAGGACTGTTCGGTCCTAATGAGCAACGTTTTACGATTATTCTAAATCACTTTCTATATTTACGTCAAGACAAATATAGGGAATACAATTATATAATATTAGATTCCTAGACACGTTAACTTTTATATATATAAAACATAAGACTATTTGAAGGTCATTCAAAACAAAACAAGTTCTTTTTCTATTGTGGAATGGAATATTCAAACACACATACACCCATAACTTACTTTTATGAATTTTAGACAAGCTTATCGTCTGAAGTTACTCGTGAAGTTCCAATTCTATTCTCATATATCCAACTTAGTTGAAACTGTAACTGATAAGCTAGTTCCCTTCTGATTTACGTTTTAAGTATGAACCATGTTTTCATGTTTAATATTATATGAACTGTAAAGACAAAAATAAAGATATAATTCTAGTAATTCTATATATAAAGTCAAAGATATATTTTTATTTAAATTTAAATAATATACAAAAGCTTCCATTATTCCTTTAGAAGTACTAATTCATTACCGACACAAAAAGTTAATTACGAACAAACTTCTCGTTTCGATTAGAACTTGAGTCCCGGCGGATCTCAGTATTGCTTATCAGAGAACAGAGTAGTCTTGAACAATGTGTAATACCTAATGATTGTATAGTCATGATTATATTAAGTAGTTTGTTGGCACAACGGCTCAAATGAACCAATTGTTACAAAGGAAACCTTGTTTATGCTCGGTTTATTTGATTGTTAATTTAATTATACCATCTGGTAGGAATAATAATTTTGACGAATGATATTATTGAGATTTGAATGGTTGTATTTGCTTCTAATAAACATTTACGAAATTTCATTATTCAGATGCTGTTCCATATATGCTACATGGTAGCTAATTAGAAACTCAAGAATATAAGAATCCTTTGTTAATCTGTTTTTTCTTCAACAATTTGCCTTCTTCAGCATTCATCTCAGTGCAGCGTTGTTTATTGTTTTATGCCGGAGTTGCGCATCTTAATTAAAAATCTCTATGCTATATTGAATATACTTTACACTATAAACTACTTCCAAATGTTCTGAGCTAAGATTATGACTTCATTAAGAAGCGTAATTCTAACTTACTTAAGTAAGTACTCAAATAAATAAATGTAAATAATGAACAAGGCCGAAAACAATTTGTGTATCTCAAGAGGAAGATTTATAACATATAATCTTTCACGTATAAGATAAGGTACTTTGAAAAGTCATACTTATACATTCCTCAGAATACTCAAATCATAGCAATGTTGTTTACCTCATTTCTTATTCAATTACCCCGGGTATAATCTATCTCCAGGGATGCTCCCTTCGAACAAATAAGTAAATTGCAATCCATATTTCCATTTATGAGTATTATTATGGGTTCTCTTTGAAAATACTATAGAATATAGGGATTGAATCATTTCAACAAAAGCTCATGCTTTGTCCTCTAATACGGAGCAAAGATCTTTTTTTAATCATAAAAGTTCTTTTAATAGTTTAGGAAATGAAGTTTTTCAATCACTCTATTTTTCGTTTGTAATATTTAATTGTTACCACGAAAAGCTGTAGCTTTTACTTGCTCCCGCGGATTATTCCTTTATTATACAATAATCTTAAATAAAACCAGGTCATCTAGAACAAGACCTGGTAGTTGTGTGTAACTTTCTTATCCTTGATTTTGTGTGTCGTATGCCGTAATTGCAAGAAGTTAAATAGTAACTTTCATTGAAGGAATGAAATGAAGAGATGAAGAGTTTGAATTTTAATTTGTCTTCACCATAAAAGTGACATAAAATGGTTATACAATTGTCATGTCATTGTGTAAAGTTAACTTGTGATAGAAACTGCTTACCGTTTAAAAATATTTGAGAAAGTCCAAACCTCCCTATTTTTATTTTGGCACTGTTGAACAAAGGATACTTTAAAAGTTTTGTGAACTATGCGATATCAATTTTGCGAGTCTGGTTCTGAGGTGTTTTTATTTTTATTCTCTTTACAAAGTACGGGTTCATGTTGTCTTATCATTGTTATATTATTTGTTTGTGTTTCGGCTATTAATTTAATTATAATTCCTTACAAAAACTTAACTCCAGTTTATTGTGACATCATTTAATTACAGTCATATTTTCGGCATATTTTCAGCGATGGATGTCATATGAAAACGCTTTACAAGTTATATAATTTCACAACAAATTAATTTAATTAAAATGAATGAAATTCTTCTTTGATTTATTGCGGAACTGAAATTAATAACAGTTCATTATTAAAATATTTTACAGTTAACCATTTAATTATCATTATCTTGCTTTGTCAAAAATTCTACGACAGCCAGTAATGACCGCAATCAGAGGAACAGAAACACTGCAATTCATACAAAAGCATCAAATAATGTAAACGGTGATTAATCATCCGACAAAAGGTTAAAGTTTATTGTTTGAGAAACCGTTATTTTTCAAATTTGGCGTCCGTATATGTGGCCGACTCCATTTTGCATGTTTTGTATTATATTTAAATTTGGAATATTTGTTGTTGGAATAGCGAACAATAACAAAAAATGCTATACGTCACTCTATACATGTCGGCCTATATTCCTGGTATGCAAATTTAAATTCTATCAAATTCATGCGACACTTTACACAGTTAAAATTTACTCCATGAATATGATGACCATAAATTTACTAACAATATCCGTGCGTAAAAAAGTGACCTTTTAATTCTAGAATAAATAGCCTCACATTATTAAAAAAATATATATATTTTTTTTATTATTTTTCCAAGTGCCATGATCGAGGAGGAAAGTGTTTCGGGTAGGTGTTTAATATTGCTGGCACATAAATGTATCTACCCTCTTAGTAAACAAATAACAAGATAAAAGATAAATATTAATAACTGTAAATCACCGTGTTAGTTTAAAATCCTATAAAGCAGTTTCTTGGTTTCTATTCATCGATACCGCACTTCAATGGTTCTCAAGCAACGCCAGTCATTGTACTTATAATGGAGTCGTGGGAAGTGGACAACGTACAAATATGCGATACTAATAGTTTTCATCTTTGTAGATTGATTCAGTTTATGAGAATTTAATTTTACATCACTAGTATTTTTGGTACAAAACATAAGAATGAAGTTTGTTTTACTTAAATAAACACAATAACAATCAAAACGGGTATGTTTTAATTTTCATACGCCATATTTGCAATTGCATATAAATTACAATTTTAATATTTTTACTGAAAGCAAATAAAAGTTGCATGGAGCTCGGCTAATGAAATAATAATTTACAGCATTAATTAGTACTATTATAATTCATGAAACTCTATTTTACAGAAAGAAATATTAAGAGTACATTTTTAAGTGTTTTTTAATTTAGTTCTACTTCACTTCTACTATTTGTTTTGTTTTGCTTCGAGTTATCAAAACGTAAAACAGTCATCTTTATGTTATTTTCTTAGAGCAAGCTCAAGTAAATAGTATTTTTATTCTTATTCAATCAAATAAAAGCTTATACAAAACAACAATAAAAATATAAGTGATTACATATCAGGAGTTACCAGTACAGAAATTATGTCAAAAATATGCACCATCGGACGCTTACATGAAACTAAATGTACGCATTATTCAAAGTCCCTAAATAATATCGATAGCTTGGATTATGCTCGCACTATTATTGGTTTCCTTTCGGATAATTTATTTAAATAGCCGTGGCAATAAATATATCCCCTAAAGACATAACCGAATGATGAACTTTGATGATTCCGTATATTTATCCTAATATTTTTCGCATGCTACAACATACTAGACCAATTTTGATGTAATTTAATATAATAAATCTACCTGTCTAATAATGTACATTGTTCGATTCATACCAATGAATAAATTCTCATGTCTCTACGAAATGCAAATAATATTTAAAGCTATAATTATAACAAAACTAGTAAATTATATTTATTTCTACAACACAAACATTAACTACCCAGTGGGGCACAAAAGTTATTTTTAAATAGTTATACCACTATTTTGTCAATCCATACATACTTTACTTTTATTTAACAGTAAATCTAATTGACGTCTGAAAGCCTGAATCCACAGTAAATAAAATTAGTCCCTTGAACAATTGATTTTTACACGGCGATACACTTATAGATCTAAAAATAAGGATACAATTTTATAAAATACACGATAGAATTAAAATATAAGAAAGGAATTACAAAAAACGTGATAAAAAGTCCATAAGAGGTTCCCTTCGCAGGTCCAATCTTTTGTTGAAGGACATTTCAAAGGTCCTCAATTTGAACGGCGCTGTGACAATAAAAAGAAACAGCCATTTTCTTTTAGGTTAGTATTGTAAAGCAATAATCGAAAACCGACTAACGCCGTAAAACATTGCATAGAGCGTAGTTTCGAAATCCAAATGTATTTTTAATGGTACCCCGCGGGCAATCAATTTTGGTTCAGAAAGCCTTCGAGTACGCCTTGCTGTGCATTGTTCGTGCTCCGTTGTTTCTTATTTTTAATATGCATGCAATTTTAATATTTGATGAAATCATGAATGGATGTTTCATATATAGGTTAATGGTTCATTTGCACTAAACAGCTGAACTTAAATCAAGTCCTTCTTTATTATATTGGTACGACAACGAGCAATCCATCTAAATGTTAGATGACATCACTATCCCCTGTAGATTTTTCTTAGTAAAGGAAGCTACAGATACCTACATCGCTCTCTTTAATTAACTCTCAGGGAGGAAGAATAGTAGTACACAGGCAAGTAGTTTTAGCACAAAGGCTTTATCAGATATTTTAGATAATTAATCATTTATGAATAGAAAGTCAAAACTACTTTTGAGGTAAAGAACGGTTGCATTGTCTGACTAACAAAATAGGTCAAAGTATATTTGAGCAAACCATTCTTTTTTTTTATTATCATTCGTTCGTTATTATACGAAGTTCCTATAATTAAAAAGATTATTGGCCAATATTTTGGCTTTTTTAATATTTTTATTAGTCAAAAGTACTTCAATATATGAAGAGTTTGCCTAATATATACATCGAGGTAATAATTATGGTTATCAATGTCTCCTGATATAACGAGTCATATAATGTAACGAAGAAGAGTCTTAAGTATTTATGTGAATGATTATAGAGAAGGGAAGGGAAGTCAGAGAAGGGAAGAGAAGTCAGAGATAAGAATAGAAGTGTAAAATGATATGGCAAAAGAAACAAGTTTGGACTTGAATGAAATATAGTAGCAGAACGTGGAAGGTGACATTCATATATTGTTATGACTTTGAATGATTTGGAACTGGGTAGGTGGGTGTTGGTAGTTGTAAGTGTCTCGTCACATGACCCATAGCGAAAACGAAATTGTCATAACAAATACCTAGACTATACCTACTGGTATTAACACAGACAACTTACATGATATATGTAACTATATATTCTCAAAACAACTCGAAACGTGAGATTTATGATTGTAGTAACGAAAACCATTCTTATCATATGATGTAAAACAATACGTAATTCACCGAAGTGATATCTAAGTCTCTCCTTGAAGATTGGTGTGAATTTCACATAATAATATAAACAGAATAATAACTTCAAACGGAATGAATCAAATTACAACTAAATAAATAAATCAATACATTCCTGACCACAAACGCCTGAATTCATTTATTTTAAGTGATAGCTTTTTAATGTTAAACATAATTTTGATAATCCAAGATAAGTAAAACCAATGCTCGAACAATAATTGTCTTAAAAGATAATTTTCGAGAATTCAAACGAAATTAAAATCGGAACCATAATTATCTACCAACTCCTCGGAATTTTAATTGTTTCACAAAACAAAGGGATATTATTTGTTACGTGATTGCTGTTAGCTATATTACAAATACAGTATTAATTTAATATTTCTCAATGTAATACAATCAGTTTATTTATAGAAGTAATGATATATCTGGATTATATAAATACACAACTCTTTAAAGCAAACGCAAGATTAATGGATATGCAAAAGTTTTCATAAACTTAAATTATTTACTTCGAAGTTCAACCAACAGGTCTAGATTACGCCAGCAGCAGACCACAAAGTTTAAAAAATTTCATCCAACACATGCTATGCAAAAACTATACTCAGAGAACGAGGAAGTATGATAAAAAGTGGTTATAAAAAAACAGGAAAGACACATGTTTATAACGTCACAAAAAAGTTAAGCGTTGCAAGTTTTTGTAATAAAATGGCCTGTCAGTTGGATCGAAGGTGCCATACGATGTAATAAAGCGATTCAAATCATTGATCTCTTTGGCAAATGTGTTAGTTTTTTGTGAGAACTTCTCACCTATGCATGAAGTTGTGAAACAAAATTCCTCAAGTGTACGCTAAATGCTGATTTATTGTAGGTTTACTGAGCGTAAGAGGAAATAATCCCTTTAAGAAAGTTCCAAATGTATATAATTTGTACAATATTCAAGTATATAACATTTCGGTGTTCATAACTTAATCACGTTGAAACGGCTCAGTGGCTTACTCTTTATTTTAGCACAGACAGATTATAACCCGATTGTTATACATAATATTTTTTATGTTTAATTCTACCTGGACGGTGCCGAGGCACGTATCGGTCAACATAATAAATTTAAGAATTTGAATACTATTTCAGTAAAAAATATTGAAATTAATATTTAACAATTTTATCGTAATATGATACTGTAATGTTTTTTTTTAGAACGTCGTAACAATAACAATTCAACAAGTACCTACAAAGTGAGATGAAATAAGTACCCTTATGCACATAGTGTTCACACCGAACATGCATTGTCACGGTCACGAAGTGCAGCTATTACCGATATTAAAAAAAATACCACAAAAAGTCGTCGATGTCACGCCTATGCAGTTCCAATGGTTCTCACGGAGTGCCGAACAAATAACTCTCACTCCGTAAGCCAACACGATACTTAACGCCTGCTTTCTTATTCTACGCGTCCACTTCTCGACACGAATGAAAACAGTGAACCTTAGTCGAAGAAAACGATCAGTGGATGTAGATATTTCAAAACTATTGCTGACTCTCATAATATAATGCACATAATGAAAGCCGCGAGGTTCGACACGTTTGTATGTGAGTTTACAATTTGACCATCCCGTGGGAAAGAGCTGGGGGCGGTGTGATAATTGGCCAGTTTGCGTATATCCCAAACCCTTCGGCGAATGGTAATTACAGGCCTACGAAAGGGTAAAACAAGTAAATGGTCAAGTGATAACCTCCTTGGAGATTTATTGAATCGTGATTTCAAGTTTCTATTGAATTTTTAAAACGAATAGGGAATTTTTCATATCTCGAGTGACGGCTTTATAGCTCGAATTTTCGTATCCGTTCAGGCTGTACGTAAGCGAATATTTCTATGTCAGAAATGAAATGGTTTGTTTAGTTTATAAGGAAATAGTATAATATATGGAAATTGTGTTTCTTTATCATTCTAAAAATACAATTTCAATAATAAAACATATAAATCAGTAGAAAATACCTATAGTAATAATAATAATAAGAGTATGTAAAATTTTGGAAAATTTATACTTTTAAGACTGATTGAATCGCATCTGACCTTCTTAACGCAGAATCTTAAAATAAATTATCGAAGTAAAAACGAATAGAAAAACTCTAGTTTCCTGCACAACCCCGCAATCAGTCAAGCGTGAGCCGCGCACGTCGTCACCTCGTTGGGTTTAACAAATATTGGCTCTACGGTAGCTTAAAAAAGGTCAGAAAAAGGTAATAAAAGATTATGGAACGCTTTTTACGCCGACTGTCGGTCAGTCTAGCTGTTTATGTAATTTAAAAGTTAATTAAGTTTATGTAATTCCAGCATTTGCGATTATGTAAATTTTTATATTATTTTTAAGATTAGGTTAATGAAAGTACATATTCAAATATTTTCTTATTTGAGATGCTTCGTATGTAATAAAATTATGAATATGTATGGTACGCCATGTGTGTTGAGATATTGGCTCTTGCCCATATCCCTGAAAATGCATAGTAGCATGCAAATATTTTAAAATTACATATTTATTCCGTTGTAATAATAAGTAGGTAATATAAAATAAGTAATACGATACATAACATATATAAGCTATAATTCTTTAAAAACATCAATAACTTTTTAAAGAACGTAATACTATAAAGAACTTTTTATTTTTATCAGCTTATAAGATTATTAAAAGATATATTTTAGATTTAAAATAATGGCAATTCGGATAATATTCTTACTTCCCGACACTGAAATTTATCAAAAAAAAAAAGTTCTGAAATAACAAGGAATACTAAAAGTTCTTGTTATAAAAAGAAATGCCGTTTTAATAAAAATGCTGTAAAATAGTTTCCGGTCAGTTATAAAATACGTCCTTAAATAAAACTTCTGTTTTAATCCCGTGGAGGGTTAACAGACTAAGTGCTTAATTTATAATTTATACAACGCTTCGGGAGAAAAACTTCAGGGGATGGATAAACTTGAAACTGTGACATTAGTATGTCTTACAAGGGGTTAGGATTACCCATTTTAATTACAATACAGATTTAACACACACAAGCAAGCTCTGAACTAAGTAAACTGATCACAATGACATGAAAATTGATTACATCAGTTTTATGCTGAAAATATATATAAATAGAAAAAGGTATAATAAATTGTAGTCAAATTTGTAAGAAAATTATACATTTACTATTTTTTCCACTCATCTGTATTTTCGTAAGCTTTTATAGGCTCCAAGATACATCAAACGTCTGGCCACTATGAAAATAGTCGTATGAATAAATAGAACCTTTGCCTGGAGTATTTGTAAAAGATCTCGGCTTTCTAAATGTAATATATATTATATTAAAATAAAACTATTCAATAACTGCTTTTATTACGAAGTAACGTTGTCATCATATTTCTTAATCAACATTATTCAGATAATTTAAATTACTGTTGAAAATTTACTATATTCATGTTAATATTTCTATTCTATAAAGAAATTGCATTTATGTTTGAAATGGTCTATACGTTAACATTAATTTATAAATTTTATAAATAATTTCGGTTTTGGCAACTTTTCAATGGTAGTTTACTGTGCTAAGTTAAAAACAATGATTTGGATTTTTGAAAGACACCTAATTCTTATAGTTGACACCGTCAAAAAAAGACGATTATAGCGACATGGTAGCTCAATTGGCAAAGCGACGGGACGGTATTCTAAAGGTTGCAGGTTCTAGTTAAAAAAATCATTATCGTATTAATATATTTTGCATTCCATATTCATATTAGGTATAATAAAAATTACTTTACAAAAACCAAGCAACTCAATTTAGCGTCTTAAATGCATTATTCCGTGGTTCAAATGATATCCTCAGGAGAGATTAATGTCACATTGAGGTCGTAGTGTATTTATGTGTATCATATTACGTAGGGCAACACTACATACTAGTTAGATGCTTTTTGGAGCGAAACCCACAATACTTTCTTCTACCATACTCTTACAAAACCCCCTCGTCCGTGACTACACCGTCCATTATATGTCATTCTAATGACAGGAATAACATATACAATTAATTACCACTATATTTAAATTATACTGAAGACAAAGTATACATATAAATATTATATTTATGTTATGCAAGATAATTACAAAATATAACCATGGTGTGAACGCACCGTATGAGTGTGTAATTTTGGTAGATTATCTATTATTACTGATCTTAACACGAGATTATAAAACGAAAGGAAAATCCATTATGTGTGAATTTAGAATTTCCAGATAATCTTTCGTAAAACAATACATGTGGTAATCGTAATATACTTAAGTATAAGTGTGATAAATTAAACAGGCGTTTTATTGAATCAGTGGAAAACAAAAGCGTGTTTTTTTATAATTTGCCGATTGTTATCCTTCACGCGCTGTAAGTTAGCTCTTGCTAACATTGTGAAGTAATTGGCTATTTAAATTCAATTGTATAGCAATTTAAATTTAAATATATAAATAGCTTAATAAGGTTACATAAGCTAATAAATAATTACTAATTTTACAACTTAATTTTATATTTACACAAAGAAAACACAAAGTATAGTACTACACCGTGTTTAGTTTGTCAAAGAATAAAGCTAATAGCGTAGATATCAAGAGGTCATGATCGTGAGAAATTGTTAACATAGATCAGAGGTCTGGGTCAACCGCCATGTTAAAAATATTAAAGATTGATTACGTAAAAACTTTTTGGTTGCTTAAAAATAAAAATGACTTCATAAATGGTGTTCTGACCTCCGTTATGTACAACTATAATGTATTTAATAAAAACAAACTTTAAGTTTTAATATAACTGTTATTTAAATATCATTATTTATATTTATTATTTTGTAGGATCGAAATATAAATATAAAAGTAGGTATAGGATATACATTCCTTTGATGCTAAATATTTCATTTATTTCATCGTGACATTTACATTTATCAGAGCTACAAATATTGAGTTTTTTAATCCTCATACGAGTTCGACATTGCTAAAGCGGTAAAATGGCTTGAATATTTCATATAACATGTTAGTAAGGAACGAATTGAAAAAGAGAAAAATGAACCTATCGTTAATTCTTTACAAATTGTTATTGTAGGTTTTTAATTGTAAAATAACTAAAAATAACTTAAAATGTTATTACAGGTAAAGTCATAAAATAAATATGTAATATTGAACAAATATACGCGATAAAAGAAAGGAAACGCATGTTGACACTGATTGCATTCCGGACGAGTCAATTTGTATTAGATACAGACAAAACAAACATAGATACTTCAGTAAATATATTTAGGTTCGATTATGTGTCTGTAAGCCGATTTTATCGGGCACGAGACTTAAATAAGATAAATACAGAAAGGTATACGAATAAATCAACGCTGATAGCAATATTAACTTAGAATTTCAATTTCAGATCAGTGTTTTCATGTGCTGCAAATTGGATCCAGAGGCAATTATGACGAGACGCGCGCAATATTTAGGTGTCTCGTATTTGGTTGTACGAACGAGCTACACGGAAAATACTTAATATAATTTCAAATAAATTGAGGCATTCAAAGAATGAAGTAAATATATTAGTCTAGTTGTATAATATATTATAATAACAGAAATATATCAAATTAGCTAAATTAGAACTTTTTTGACCCTCAGGGCTTAAAACATTTTGACCTTTAGGATTTCGAACATTTTGGACTTAGATTTTAGAACATTATGGACATAGATTTTATTGCATAATGGACTCAAGTTTTAGAAAAAATTTGGTTCTCTAGTTTTAGAACATTTTGGATTCAAGTTTTAGAACATTTTTGACTCTCAGGTGTTAGAACATATTCGGCAACTTACAGGTAGCAGGTTCATGTCCTACTCAAAACAGGACTCGTTTGTTTAACATACACCAAGTTTATTAACATCATGCCCAAGCCCTTACTTACTCTTACTTTTAGGAACCAAGCAACAAGACCGAGTTTTTAAGGTCCTAAGAGTTTTCATTAGGACTTGAAAGTTTGTAAACATAACAGTTACTTTGTAAGTAAACAGCTTTAATGACAGTATTAATGTTAATATATGTAAATTACATTTTCAGTGTTTTCGAAAAGTCAAAACATGAGGTGTGTGAAAGTTTGTTCGGAAGCGAGGGCAGCTGTAGGGAAAAGTTAGCTTAAGTAATAGTAAAATGCTAATATTATATTCGGGATTCGAACTTGGTCAAAGACTATATGGACTATGTATATAGAAACAATATATTATTACCTACATACTTAAAATTAGTAAAGTTCATACAAAATATCTATAGCTATATAAATATTGTAATATAAATCTCGTAGCAAATAAGTAAATTTGATGACAGGTAATATCCAGAATTCTTAACAGATTTATCCTTTGTATCATTTTTTAAATTTTTCGCCGTGGCTGGGGAAATGCTTTTTAGCCATTCACGGAGAATGCTAAATGCAATTACCTTGAAGCGATTTAACTCTCTTAACTAGTTTATTCTGAAATAAAATTATCTCTCTGTATGTGGTTTTGTAGCTAATTTTATAATGAATTTAAACGATCCTAAAGTATAAAAATTTCGTTTTTAATAACCATTTTAAAACTACCTTATAAAACTGAAATTAATTTGAATTTAAAGTACTTGTATAAAATTATCATTTAGGTTTTAAATTCCAGTAAACCTTGTTATCTCAGCTTCCGCAAGTATATACGAATGAAGTTAATTCATTTCAAAATAGTAATATTACAAAATTTATTAGGGCGGTGTACCAACTAGAGGTTTTTCATTTACGATCAAATATAAATAGCAAGAGGATCAATAAGAGTAGTGGTCAGCTGTGCTAGTTATCTAACATGCCGATATTTTGTTTATATAGAAATAATTTTGTATATTTACTTTGGTCACAGCCTAACTGCGTTATGATTGCAGCTTTTATATAGATTGATTCTTCAAGGCACTATCTAATAGAAGATGAGCCAGCCTACTTAGCTCACTTGCGTTATACTATCTATTTGTTCTTCTCTATTTTCAGTGTCCACTAGTAAAAGTTCACCATCAGGTCACCGTCATCATCTTCACATGACTCTCAGAGGTTCATAGGTTTTTCAATAACATACAAAGAACAGAATCACCAATGCAAAGGTACAAATATTCAGTTTAACATTTTGTTTCTTTGTAAAAAACTCGAGTATTTACAATATTGGCTGAACGCTATGGCTAGTTAATTCCAACAACAAATAGCAAATAAAAAATGCAAGGTTTTATTTATGTACCCTGTTCTAACGTTCACTTGTTTTATTCACATTACAATTCATGTGCTAATGGGTTTCTCATTTTCAGATTACATATTTTCAATATTAAAAACAATACCATTTAGGTAATAACAATCGAAAAATAAATAAATTCGTTTAGTTCTAAATAAATAAATAGTAATATATTTAGATACTCCAATCTATTATACCATTAACCAATCATAACATTATATACAACATCAAATAAAGAAGGTAAAACAATATTTCTACAAATAACTAAGCTCTCAAATTTAATCAAATACCTATATAAAAGAAATAAGAAAGTACGAATGGTGTCACAGTACATTAGCAAACCAACACTCATTTATTTGCTACCTGTATTTGATCGCAAATAAATCATAAAAATAATATTCTTAACACATTAAAATATTTCTTTTATTTATAACATGGGAAAATATATATCAGCTTTATTCAAATACATTTGCAAATTATTAAACATAACTTGGGCATCGACGCATTCCTAAGAATAGACTTTAAGAGGAATTATTGTGGAATGTTTGCTGAACCAATTGATTTGATTTCTTTATTTGTTTGTCTGTGTTATTCTGACTTTATAGAAGGGAAAAAAGAAATAAGTATTTTTATTCCTTACTCATAGAAAGTAATGGACTTCTTCGATCTTATAATAAGATTTAAGAGTTACTGCCATATAAGAATATTTGTGAAGCTAAAGTATGATACACATTGCCCGGTCTATAATTTGTTGATTCTATGGTACGATTTTACTTGCTTTGAAGTTTAATTGGATAATACCTATTTGTTAATTAATTGTTCAAGATTTGTGAATAAATAAAGTAAATTCAATTATTCATAATTGTATTACAAAAAGTCATTTGTAAGATATATTTTTGTTATTTATTCCCACATATATACTATTAGTGTTTAGCTTATTACACATCACGTTATCTCCAAAACTCCAAATCCTGAGCAAGTACGTTACTTAAACCTATCCTATAACATTTTAGGTTAATTGAAATCACTCAAGGTGTAAAATTGTCCTTTTAGGCAAATAATATTTCTAATAATATCTTCAATAATAAATTTATAATGAAGCAAGCAGTCTTCGAGAATACATCATAAAAATCAAAACTACTCTATGCAAATTCTATTATAATATTATAATAAATATTTATATAAAACCATCCTCCAATCCTGCCACTAAAATAATATTAACAAATAAAAATGTCGTGTTAAGCTAATAAATAAATAAAAGCAAACAATATAATTCTAAGTAAAAAGCAAAATATATTTATTACAACATTAAAAAGTAATCAGAATAAAAAACTCATCTTGACTTACCTGACAAATTCACGAACAAGAACAAAAACTTCCAAAAGCAATAAAAATTCATCTTCCTCATTTTCTAATTTTCGTGCACTAATTACGAATATCCCGCAACAAGAACTATTGTCTACTTAATTACAGCCAAATATTGGCTCACTGGTGTTAATTTTACTTTCATGATAGACCGACGAAATTATTACTTTTCAACTTATAACACTTAAGTCAACAAAATATATAAACTTTTACTGTTATATATTTTTATTAGAGTTTTTATTAAATAAAAAAAATAATTATTATATTTACGCGCGGTGCGTCGTACACACGAGTGAACTTCAGAACAACTACGCAAAGGCATACACTGCCCGGTGATCGACCCTACCGGAACCACAGTCGATGGGTTCGCGACTGCCGACTCCATGTGCACTACACCGAAACGCGCTCGCTGCCAACTTACTACTTACACCTCCCCCACACCTGTAAGAGCTTTGATCTTAAGAAAATAAGGCTCATAATTCAGTAGCAATTGTTTTCGGGGAATTTAATTATTATGATAATACTAAAACCATAGTTTTGTGGAGCGTACGCGCATAGAAAAGCACGTTGCCCCATTGTTAGTATTGTTTCGGGCAAAAGTAAAAACAATACGGTAAAAAGGGGACAGATAAAGACAGTTACGCAGGAAATAGGAATGTGGATGTTTATGCGATTATTCATAATAATCACATGACTCTGAATGCATAATTGAAACTCAATTAATATACACACGGTACATAAATATTGAATTATTTACGAATGCTGTTATGTATTATACTTACAATTTAATATCTACTCATTGAAGTAGGAATAACTATAAAATAGTTAAGATCTTATTAAATTGAGTTACTTTTTATGTTACCCTTTTCCGATACCACTTAAGATAAAAGGAGAACACTAATAATTCCGAGATAATATAAAGTTAGAGTGATACATTTCTAGAATGTTTATGTTCTTTTACTATATAACTCAGAGTGTGGTAAAAATATGATAAAACAAATAATTAAATCTCTTGTTACTTGTTTAATTTAATTAAATTTTAAAAGTGTACATAAAAGGTATCCCATGAAATGAATTCTACTAGCTTCTAAGTACCAGAACATTTATCTGATAAACATTTTATTATAATTTATACACAATTAATTAAAAAAAAAATATCAAATTATCAATTATCAAAAATGTTATTTATAGTTAATTTGATGATTTATTAATTGTAATGTGATGTTTACTACAAACTATTTGAATGCAGTTGAATATTAAAAATCGAAAACATTCTTCAAATATTTGTTTCCAACAAATCTTTTATAATATACATTACTTTTATAAATTGACCCAAGGTAAAAACCCCGTTAACACTTTTAAGGGGCGAACTCTTCACAAGGGTCAACTTGACCCTTCGGAAGAGTTTTCAAAATATATAAGAATCAACAAGAAGCGGTTAAAATAGTAGACAAAAACTCAACAACACTTTGGTCTTAATAAAGAAAAGATAATTTGGAAGTTTAAATCAGTTTTGCTACAGGTAGCAAAATTTTCGGATTGGTTATAAATATATTAGTTATGCGTACTTTATTTTTTATAAGAAAAATTTGTTATAAGGAATAGGTTTTAGCTCGCACTTGGACGCATGTTGAAGTGACCGTGTTGATACATTTTTCATTGTTTGTTTATTTAAAAGTAAAACAGGAATATCTTAAACGCGGTACTGTACTGTGTACTCTTTTTTAGATTAGACATAGAGTCTGTCAGCTATTTCTTAAGGGGGAGTTCATAAAGCACAAATCTCTACTGAACATAAATGTTATATAGAGCAAACATAGACCTGTTAGACACCCTTAATGTTCATATCTGACAAAGATATAATTAAATATAATTATCCTTGTATAATATCTAATAAAGTATACAAGTTAAGTTATACTTTTGTTTGCGATAGTAGAACTATCATTTAGCATCAGTTTTTGTGCAGTTTATTTATCTACTGAAGTAGTACAGGTACAAGAGATAGAAAACTTTAATTACAAATTCATTGTATTTTTATCAGAGATCAAATATTATTCATCAAAAATATTTCCGATATTAATTTGCAGGTTTCGATTTAAACCAACCATAAAAAATGCGTTATATTGGGCGTCATTTAACTTCATAACAGCCAAGAATGCATTAAAATGAAATATGTTAAAACATTCAAAATTACATTTTTATGTAATAAAAAACCTCGTTTGACACTTAGCGATGAAGTTTTTTTTGTAAGTGAATTTTACTTATTCTGTTAATTTTATTAAATATTGCCTAAATTATATGTTAGGAGGCCTTTACATTTGAACTATATTTACATAGGGAGACGAGGATACAGAGGATCACGGATGCCATTTCCCTCCCCTCCCCGCCCTCCCCACTTACTCGAGGAAAACCAACTAAGTGAAGCAAATATATTTTTTTAAAGGTTATACATAATACAAAATCTGGTAACATCACAGATATTGTTTATTAGTTTTGGACACAAGTGCGGTTCTATGTTGGTACACTTATTTTTTGTTTTATTATATAATAACATAAGTAGTTCCCCCATCTTAGAATTATTTTTACTACTTTTAAAAAAGTATTATCGTATTTTCGTCCACATTTTTTAATCGCTCTAATCCCATTAAAGATATTTAGTTCAAATAAATATAATATGATAAAATATTACTTTGGCAATATAACATATCAATATCAAAGTCAATGTTAAATAGTATGAAACTCATGTACAGAATATATATATTTCATACATAATTATTTGTGGTATTTACGTGTTTGAATTTATTAATATAAACATTACTATTGTAGGAGAGATTTTTAAAACGAATACCTTACCCGCACTGTCATGTGTTTGATGTTAGGACAAAACATTACGACATTGTTTTGGAAATTCTATCCGAATACCTTTGTGCAATATCGCCTTATCTCATCGTATTATATGTATTCGTAGTTCTATTTTGTCCGGTGTGAACTTAGTTTAATATATTTATGTACGAGTAAGTTACCCCTAATGGCTTCCTGATTTAACTCCGCTCTTTAAAAACACTTTACATCAAATCCGAGATTGATATGATCCTAAAGTTTATACAAATTCTTTAAAGGATTATACACAAGAATAATGCATTAAATATAGAAAGAAAAATACTCGAATTTCATGTGCCGTTAAAAGGACTCTAAACATTGATTTGTGTGTCTCTAGAGAACTAAGTTCATAACTTCATAATAATATAGGACTTGTCACATTACTATTACTCGTATGGGTGTTATGATAAATATATACCATAATAACAAATATGACCTTAAGATGTTCAAATGTTAACGATCAATAACAGACCGCACACAATACATTTTTTTTCAAAAAAATAATCTAGACAAACTCATGACATAAATACTACATTCAGCAAGGACCAAAAATATATATACGTATGGCCAAGTTTCATATCATCATTCGAGAATAATGTATTTTAAGGTGTATTCAAAACATAAAACGAAGCTATAATAGAAACAAAATTTCTTCTCGAGCTTAAAAGCAAAAAAAAACTATACTCTACCGTAGAGTGCAAAACGGGAAGTGGTCGTAACAATTAACACGGGAATTGATGTCAAGAGGTCGGTGGTTTGAATCTAGGCGAGTTAAGCCAACCTGAGAACGTAATTAGTACTAATTTAAGTTTTTCAAGAAATGCATTATGTTTTCAACGGAACAGAAAATCTTGTGTTGCTAGAGTTTTAGCAGAGGTTGCCTAATTATTATATAGTTTTAAAAGCAAAAACGTCTTTTATTAAAAGATATTGTTAACGATAATTTGAATTATATTAGAGATTTTTTATATGATAAAGAATATATGTTATAACGACACATAAAATACGTAACTATTATAACTATGACCAATACATTAAAGTTGGTCATCTCAAATAATGTTCATTAAAAGTTCATAAAAGTTAGTCACCTCAAAAAACAAAAAAAGAATTCGATACTGGTTTTTATTATACATCCTAGGGCTTGGAAATCATGTTCAAAGTGTCATACATATATTTTTACAAACATATATTTTATTCTTCTCCATGTTCACAATAAAAGTGTTTAATAATTGTACAGACTACATAAATTTCAATTCAATAAATATTATTTGTGAAATTCCTAGCAATACAGTATTAGTTTTTAAAAATGTAAAGCTCCTCCCAAGGTTGTGAAGGATTCACATTTTAATTGAAAACAGTATATTTCAATTTTATTTAATAAACTCCACTTCAGTGGCAAATGGTTTTTGTAACAAGGAATATTTTATTTGTAGTTTATGTTATTTATAGAAACATCCACAGTCCACAGTAAAGCATTGTTTGTTTGAATTCTGTAAAATTCTCTATCATTATTAACGTAACGTTTCATTGTTTTATACAAAGGATTTACAAAATAACAACATAGATAAATTTTATTGAAAATGTAAATTCAATTTTTATTTTCAATAGTCAAAAAAGCCTTCGAACATAAAGAACTTTGAATCCTATTTTTGAATTCAATACTTTTTATAAAAGGGCGCAGTCTCGGCATAGCCTAAAATATATAGCTTAAGGAAAAAAAATACAGAAAGTGTAAATTGCATTAAAAAACTTTAGGAAATATTTTTTAAATCAATTTATTTAATTTAAAAAGTCAGGAATAGTAATAAATTATTTTAGTATCTCAAATTTATAACGATCCTTATAATTTTATAAAAGTAAAAGTTTTATCTCAAGGCTTTTTTATTTGTCTAATACGAGAAATCGATGGTATTGCATAATTTTGCACATAAACAGACAACGCCCTACGAAAGAATTGGGACTATATTTTATTTCATTCATGTAGAATACTAAGTTCCCATGGAAAAACTGTACTACCGTTCATCCCAGAGAGTTTTTCTACTGTTTTACTTAGTAGAGTTATTACGTATTAGTATTTTTAAGTTTTTCTTCGCTTTTTATTAACTTTCAATTAAAGAATTAAAATAGATAATTTAAGGAAATGAATTTTAGTCATAAATTTTCATTAACTATTATTATAAATTTGATTTATCTATCTAATTATTAATTGACAATCTATCAATTGACAAACAATTTGGCTGCATACACACTACATTTGCAATGTCAGCAAGAGAATGCATCTGCAGGAATTACATGAATATCGATGTCTACTATTAATATAACACACGATAACCTACACAATAATACTATTTTCCCCAGTGTTCTGATATAACCTTTTGCTGAAAATAAATGATTACCTAATTCGATGCTTATAGTTATATATAATATAATATAGTGATGAGTGATGATATAGATGTGGTAGGCCATACAGCCAATTGCCTGGACCTTCTGTTGACAACTGATCCGGACAGGTATCGTGTAGAAGTCACCTCCCCCTTGGGAACCTCCGATCACTGTCTGGTGAAATCTGTGTTTACATATTCCCCACCAGCTTTCGAACCTCATGGTGTTAGGCGAGTATGGAAATACAAGTCAGCAGATTGGGATGAGATGCGACACTTTTTTGCGTCTTATCCTTGGCGGCAGGTCTGCTTCTCTTCTTTGGATCCGTCGAGTTGCGCGGATGCTATAACCGATGTGGTGCATCAGGCAATGGAGTATTTTATTCCTTTTGCTGACGTACCCATCGGTGGCAAAGCTCGCCCATGGTTTAATGCCGAATGTGGTCATGCTCAAGACCAAAAACATTCGGCATATCTCCTTTGGGCTGATGCTCGAACCCGCAAAACTCCGGATGTAAGTTTGAAGAAGAGAGCCTTTAACCAAGCTGCCAAGTCCTACAAAAAGGCATTGCGGAAGGCTCGTCTCGATCGAATCGCTAAGAATGGCGAAAAGCTCTCTGTCAGACCAACTGGCAGTCGAGCTTTCTGGTCTCTTGCGAAAGCGATCGAGTCGAATTTCTGCCAACCCTCACTGCCTGCTCTGCTGAAGCCGGATGGATCCCTGGCCCACACAGCAACAGAGAAAGCGAATGTATTTGCTTCTCTGTTTGCTGATAATTCGCATCTAGACACTGGCAATGCTTCTCCAGCACATCTTCCTCACTGCGGTATTTCGATGCCTGAAATCCGCATCACTAATAAAGAGGTATGGAGAACATTGTGTCGTTTAGATGTGAATAAAGCCAGTGGTCCTGATGGTATACCAGCCATTCTGCTCAAGACATGCGCAGCTGAGTTGTCTCCTGTACGGACACGTCTGTATCGTCTCTCTTTCATGACTGGAATAGTGCCGAAATCCTGGAAGCTTGCTAATGTGCAAGCCGTGCCCAAAAAAGGCAGCCGTACCGACCCTGTCAATTACAGACCGATTTCAATCACCTCCATACTCTGCAAGATTATGGAGCGTGTATTGAACTCGCGCCTACTAGCATACCTAGAAGGTAACGATCTCCTTAGTGACCGACAGTACGGGTTTCGCCGTAATAGGTCTACTGGGGACCTCCTAGTGTATGCTATTCACATTTTAGGTGAGGCCATCGAGAAGAACGGAGAAGCGGTCGCCGTCTCTCTGGACGTCTCGAGGGCATTTGATAGGGTCTGGCATGCGAGCCTTATATGCAAGCTTTCAGCGTACGGTATATCTCCTGGTCTGATCGGCTGGGTAACGGACTTTCTGAGCCACAGATCTCTCCGAGTAGTTGTCGACGGGTGTTCCTCGGAACCCTTGACAATAAATGCCGGAGTGCCTCAGGGGTCCGTTCTTTCTGCAACTCTGTTTCTGCTGCACATTAATGATCTGTTGAAGCCCGGTATCTATGGGTATGCAGACGACAGCACAGTTGTGGAAAGATATCTGCCGAGTACTCGGGCTAGTCGAGATCAAGTACAGTCTGAAAGAGAAGCCATGGTACAACGTTTGAATGACAAACTTCAGGGAGTCTCCGCATGGAGCAATGTCAATCTTGTCAAGTTCAACGCCACCAAAACGCAGACGTGTCTGTTCACCGCCAAGAGGAGCCCTTTCACCTTGGCTCCTACTTTCCAGAATGTATCCTTGGAATACAGTGACCGGCTTCAGTTGTTAGGCTTAGAGATTTCCTCGAACCTCAACTTTGGTCGGTTCATTGAGTCCAGGGCAAGAGCAGCAGCAGCAAAGCTTGCCGTTCTTGCTAAGGTTTGGCAGTACTTTACACCGGGACAGCTTCTTGTTTTAAACAAAGCACAGATCCGGTCGTGTGTAGAGTACTGTGGACACATATTTGCTGGTGCCGCAAAGTCTCATCTTGCGGTTCTGGACTCAATTGAGAGGCGAGCAAAGAGGCTTATAGGCGATCCCGAATTGGTCGAAGCCGACCTCCAAAGCCTTGAACACAGGCGTAAAATTGCTAGCCTCTCAGTATTCTATAGGATACATTTTGGTGAGTGTGCGCAGGAATTACACGAGTTAATTCCCCCGTCCCCCTTCCATCACCGGACGTCCCGACGCACGGCAGGTATCCATCCTTTTGTTGTGGACATTCCACCTGTCCGAACGAAGCACTTTGCTTCCTCATTTTTAGTGCGTACAGCGAAGGACTGGAACAATTTGCCTGCGTCGGTATTTCCGGCCAAATATAATGTGGGTGTCTTCAAGAGAAGAGTGAATAGGTTGCTAGGGCAATGCGACTTACCATCTAAGACTACATTTCACTTACCATCAGGTGGAATGTAGTCAAGCATTGCCCTAGATCATATAAAAAAAAATAAATATATATAATATAGTATATAATAGGCACTGCCGTTACCCTCAGGTTTTACCGCATGTTGTTCTCTATGGACTCAAATTTGACTTTTTTGAAGTTAATTTGACTCTTTTTGTGTTTCAATTGTCTCAACAGTGGAAACATTCGTTTCTAAAAAATATCGGATGTAGCTTTATTTTACTCTTTGGCATAGATTTCACCACGCAAAATTGTAAAATAAGTTTCTAAAGAAACGGTCTGTTTAGGAATGGCATGCATCCTGGTAGTAGAGAAGGTATTGCAGACGGTGGCGTATAGTAGTGTGCGTGCTCTGATATTGTAGAATGGTGGGCAGCCTGTTTCCATGGTCGTCCATAGAGTATGCTATTGATTGGCACTGCACTGTTTGGTATAAAAATATCCATTCATTTTAGTATCACTTCAGCGACGTCGGCAGCGCATTCACTGCTGTTTGCAAAAGAGAAACAAACCTGCTCCCACGGTAGGATGCAAAGAGAACCCCACTCTATCCCAATCTGCTGACTTGTAATGCCAAACTCTAAAGATGATATGTGTCTTGAGCGTGTTACAGCCATTGTACTTCGTAACGAGCAATGGTCATACAAACCCCATGCTGTGTAACCCGGTATTCTTAATTTTTCAAACAATTTTTATTTTAATTTTTGAATTGTGTAGATGTATCATTAGAAGATCTAGCACAGAGGGTATCCTAACTGGACTGAGACAATAAAACTAAGAGGATCACTATTTATTACAAATAATAAACAACACTTCAGTTTTATCCTAAGCAGTAATTTGCATAAGTATACCAAACACAACCGTGTACCTATTTCCGTTTGGTCTGCACTAACATAATATCAGCATATTATTAAATTCAATATCTCGACAACTTCTGACCCGATTTTGAAAAACCCAGTTATTACCCGGAGGATTCGTGAAGACTAGTTTAGTCTGATACCAATCACAACCCTTTAAGTAACTTAGTATTTACCTTTATAAAGTACGTATCCAATGAGAAGTTCTGATAAAAATATTTTAATATTTTCCTTCTAGATAAATATTAAACTAAACTATACTGACGACAAAGGATCTTGAATGTGCTAATAGACAACATTTAAGTGTTTTGTTTTTTTTTATTTTAATCGTTTTCATCAAATATTCAATAAGTTTAATTAATTAATTTTCCATATAAAACTTTTGTATTTTTAAACGAGTGGAATTGTTTCTTCGTCGAAATCAATCCTACCATCACTCTACCTAAATTTGACGGGTAATGAGAAATGATTTTATTAAAATACCTGATACACTATTTAAATGTGATTTTTTTTTTCATTTAGTGTCCATTATGTATCTATACCCCTATTTTATAATTTTTAATATTAATAGGTTAGGAAGAAATAGTAATAGATGGATATATCTACAAATATATAAAACCTGTTAGACATCTGAAATCCTCTGTCGCCTGCAGGTATATTACTCACAATTTGATGGTATTGATAGAAGCCTAGAAATATGTTTTGGCACGCGTTTTCCATCACAAATCTCATTTTCTTTTGCACTAGCGGCTTTTCAATGTAGTTATCACATATTTTTATTTTTTTTGTATCGTCACCGAAATGAAACGTTTCTCTTGACTTTCACGTTTATTATTTAAATGTAAATGTTTCCATATTTAGATCGTTCTATCTATTGCAGTGTTCAAACAATCGATTCGATTAAATAAAGATCATATAGAGTGTTATAAAATTCAGTTGAAATAAATATCCTAGTAACTATTAATTTAATATTTTGTTATTATCTTCATATATATGACTCTTACTCGATGGGTCATAATAGAGAACACTTACTCCATATATTTTGTATATTTTGTAAGATATCTTTGAACGTCTGATTGTAAACTAGAATTTATGTATATCGTTAGTCGATTTTGATGAAATCTTTGCAGCTCTGGTCCATATAGAGTTTAGCAAAGGCATAAAGTGCGTGTCATGAATTTTTGAAATGGGAAATCAAACCGGAATGAATAGTAGATTTGGAATATAGCACAAATGCGTTGCCTTATTACCCAGGATTTCAAAATGGTTCAGAATCCGGACAAATCACAAAGACAAACCAACATAATGTTTGTCTTTCATAACCACATGAACTAATTCAAGGGAAATCTGGTTTTTTTTTAATAATAGGAAACCTCAAATTACTTCTAAATGTGTTTTACTTAAAAAACTACAGACAACATAAGGAGTTAGAGAATACTACAGGTTGTATGGAATCATGGGACATAGTAATATACATCGCTGCTAAAATAGTGATAAACTTTCCGGTAATTACTGATGATTCCAGGGGAAATTGAAACTGAAGCGCAATCTTAAAGTTAGGGACCCAACATACTGCTCTAACGAAACCTACCTGCTTTATTCTGGAATATAAATAAGATTGTGATTCAAATATTTTTTTATGAGAAAGGGAAAATTTGGTACACGTTCCAAGGGCACTTTTTGTTAAACATAAATCTAGAGTTATGATTGGAGCATAGATCAGATAAATAAAAGATTTGACGAATAACTTTATACTTGGTGTGGATGAGAATAAACCAAATAAAACGAAATTTCAACTAATATTTATTAGAAAATCCATACACTCCACCTGCAATACTTTTGTAAGGAACAATTTCAATTCACTTAAATTTTTCGCCAGGGGTTCTTAAGTTATAGGTACAAAAATGCATACGGTCCTAATGGCTGTAGACTACAGTTTTGTGCCTAAGTTTTTGAGTGAAGAGATAAAAGACTCCAGTCCACGCACAAAGTACGCTAATTTCTTGGCTCATCATTAAATTAAGTTTTTAATATAAATTCTGTTCATATGACCAATGAATGTAATAGATGGTCCCACCGATCCACGTGGTAATATTATATAGAAAAACTTACTCTCTACTGAATGCCGTTGCTTTTCCTCATTGACATGTTCTCTACGAATCAACCCTGTACGTGAACTCTATAAAAATACCCTACCCCATTAAAAGTTATTTAAAGTGAAGAATAAGTTCTAAGTAAAATTATAGATGTTTTGAGAGTTCCAAAACTTTATTAACCAAAAGTTTTTAGCATATTGACAGGAAGTAAGGTGAACAGATATTCTATTACCACCAACACATTGAATGATATCAGTCTCAAAGGTAAAAATAATAATATTATATAAAAACTATTCATTATACTTAGTCAGATATTTCAAAAGTGACATGAACAATAAAGTGACCCTTATCAACTAATGTTGATATCATTATCACTTAAACACTTTTCCTAGTCTAATGACTAGAATCTACTACTCTCGAATATCGAAGGATGAACGTCAAGAACAAGGTCTGAAGATTGGTAATTTTTTTTCTAGATCTGGTGCCCTGCAGATCTAGAAAAAAAAGGTTCCTGAACAGGGTCGAAGTCATCACCAAGGCGTTTGTGAGAGGAGGGAAGAGCTAAAATAGACGAAAAGGCTTAAGAGTCATAAACAACTTTCCGGATTTGAGGGCTTAGGGGGAAGAACACAAAACTTTCGGTATTCATAATTACAACTATATAGTTAATGTCTAGTTTCTACAGCCCGGTAAACACATACAATAATATATATTATATTTAGTAGCGAGAAAGCTCCTATAGCTTCTAGCCGTTGTGTATTTACCATTTTATTGTGTTACATATATATTTTATAAAAATATATCTTTTCAGATTTTTGTTTATATTTTTCGAATTAGTGTTTTCTAAGGTTTTCACGAGTACTACACAGTGAAATAAAACTATTTTTACGGATTTAATTCGCGTGTATTGAATTAAATTTTAAATTTACATTTTAAATCTAACCCGACATTTCGAATGCGTTGCAGCAATCGTGTTGACGGTAAAACGAGATGGAGGTGTCTGTCAGTAAGTCAGTTACTTATTCATCTACCTCCAACGGTTTTTAAGTTGCCGGTCGTACAGTTCAGGATTCACACAAAAAGCACTAATACTAAAAGCACTAAGCACTAACAGTATCTTTAACATTATCTTATCCGGGATAATCCAGGTGCGCAGCGCTTAAAGAACATTGTATGTGGGTCTCCGTCAAAAAGAACAGGTGCGGTTGCTCTGTCTCCAGGTGGTGATGGACAGGTAAGATATTAGAGTGTAAGCCTCTGATATTACTGAGGTGCACTTTAAATGAGGAGGAATGCAACCGCTGGACAAACTTCGTGGGTGGCAAACCCACTAATTGGGCCCCAACTATCTGCGGGCGACCAGCGGAAAGCCGTCGCTTAGGCTCCCGCTACCCTCCTCGACTAGACACCCGACAAAACAAACACCAACTCGACGTCAAACCGGTTTGCCAACGTACCGCAGCTGTTCAGACCCATTTCCCATAAATGGCTTCATCGAGCTACATGCCGGAACACGACTAGGTCGCTTTGCGGCACGACTTTGTCCGATGGGTGGTAACTTTGCCGGCGCGGCGACCCGATGTTATGGTCTACCACTTAGAAATTTTTTGTGCCTTCTATATGTTTTTTTTATTTCTCTATTTCTTGCTCTTTTTTATTTTCTACGTGCAATAAGTAACAGGTTTACTTTATTCACGCTAGTTACGAATTTAAATATGTAATAGTATTCCAATTGTTGTATGTTTGCGCCCTTTTTTTTCCTTTGTGATAGTTTGAACCTTCTTTTTTTTTGTTTATAATGTTAGCAAATGAGCGAATGGTCTATGTTACCTTAAATTACAAAATTTCGCTCGTGAATTTGTAGAAGATCTAATATTTTGATAAGGAATTTTAGAGGAACATGAATAGGAAATGATAGATATGGAGTTGAGTATCCTGCTCTTCCACTAAAATTATTAATATAACAGATAGTTACTTGATTCAATAATATGTGCTAGGATTTTGCTGCACCAGTTGAGCCAACCCGCATACGAACTGCATCTTTAGTCCCAAAACCTACTCTACTACAAAATTTACAAAGTCTTTTGGTGCAGAAGCTCGAATTATAATTTCAGTTTACAATTCATAAATTAACTAATTTATAACTAATCACGGTGAATCCACGGAATGCTAAAAAGCTTCGTCGTCTTATATAGCCCGAGAACGTCGTCAAAAGCTACAAGTCCAAATAAGAAAAATACCTCTGGGTCAATCGGAAAATGGCAAGAAAACGGAACTGAAATGCCATTCGTGCGGGAAAAATTACAAAAGACGAGCCTGGTGTCCTTAATATCTTAAAACACACAATGGTGCTGAAGTGCGGCAAGCGTCGGTAAGATCTTCAGTTTTCACTGCGGATAGAAATTACTCTCATATATCTGATGGTGAGCCATTGAGTGAAAACTACCAAGAGTCCTAAACCAATTCATTTCTTAAGCAATTCATGAATTCGTTTTTTTGTGAAAAACGTCAAAGTCAATAATCAATAATAAAATAATAATTTCTGGATGCTTCGAACATAATATGTTAATATCGGAAAGCCTTAGAGATGCTAAAACTAGCGCTAGACAAATTACGGTTTTAACTTTAATAATTTAAGTAATAACTAGACAAATTACGGTTTGTTGGATTGACTTAAAGAACACTTTTGGGTCAGTACGACATGAACTAATGATGTTTGAGCTTAGACGGTATACCTTTCCACGGTAATTAGTGACATTATTGCATTACAATTAAAATTCTCCATACTTTTTAATGAATTCCATTCAAAACCACTCAATTATAATATAGGTTTATTTCCGGGTTGTTGTATTTCTCAGAGACGAAGCTTTTTAGCAATCCATGGATTCACCGTGCGGGTGCCGGGCCCATTGCGTTGCAAGGAGAGGAGTGCAAGCAGTGCCTGGGACTTGCGACCCAGGAGTAGGTTTAAGGGGCCCCTTTATTATGCGCAAAAACGCTCACCTTCACCCTCCACACTCCTCTCCCTACCTAAACAAATTTGGAAAGAACCTACTAATGCCGCCTTTGAAATACGTTCTAGAAATGAACCGATGCTTGTTCTAGAAAAGCCAAGATCTTTAAGTAGGCTATAGAGAGATTTAGCTGTTATACCTCTCGCTCCCACTTCTACCGCGTACAAACTAACTATAACTAATTTATTCCTGATCAGTTCGTTGGTTAGTTCGTAATACTTATTGAGCTTGAATGTGTGATCCCTTGGGATGTTTGTTTCCCAAGGAACAGTAAGCTCCACAAGTATCATGCGTCTCAGATGTTTCGAATACAGGAATAAGTCCGGTCTGGATGACGAAACACCAACATCCCCAGGGATTTTGTAATGCTTTTCATACGTGTCCATCATGAGAATCCAATCAGGAGCCGCGCCTAATATTGAATAAGGCTTCGCTTTTGATTTTTTGGAGGAGCCTTCTTTTACGAATTCTATAGATCGTTTGGTGGTTATTATACCCTTCCGCGCTCTTGCTACTGAAAGACTAACCGCTTCCCGTATAATTTCTAATACCTTGTCGTGGCGACGCGAGTAATGACCTTTATCTAGAAGTACCCTTCACCCTACTAATAGGTGTTTCGCGGTTCCTATTGCCTCCCCACAGATGTTGCAAGACTTTTCGGTGGCTTTGCCCCATCTTACTAAATTACTTTGATCTGGGAGAGTCATTTGGAATGCATTAAGATAGAATTTGAATAATGCTGGGGACCAATCATAAATTAAGGTGCGCCATTTCAAAGCTAGTGGAATACAAAAATCTCCTATGGTCACCCATTCGTTTTGAATTTCTAGGCTCATCGCGTGGAGTCGGTAATTATCGTTTTCGTCTTGTCGAATAAAAGATTTTGTTATGTCTATGTCTTGAACTTTCCTACTTGATCCTAGCCCTACTTTATTCGTTTGAGCACCTATCATATTTTTTTATGGAATTGAAGTCGTGACTCGAGCTCTGAGGCAACTTTGTCTTTTGGGAGAGAAGTTACAGTATCATCTTTAGATTTTCCGATGATATGTCTTTTGGTAACTCTTAGATGTTTTTAGAGCTCCGATGGTTTCTTTAATTTTAATCCAAAGTTGTTTCGGTCTCTAAATAAGGTTGAAGAGTCCGCTGAGTGCGCTAACCCGAGCCATAACTTCAATGTCTTTATGACGCTTGCATCTAACTTTGACAAAAGGGTTTTATTAATATCATAAACGAGGAAAGGCCAATTTAGACGTGATGTTAAATAATTATCGTAAATCCAAGCTTTTTTGACGTTACTTATTGGTTGGTTGTCTACCTTTTTGAGATCGTTTAAAAGCTATTGGCTATTACATCCAACGATGGAGTACGGCCTTGGTAATCGATTTTTTTACCTAAAAATTTAAACGGAGCTGCTTCCGTAACCGTGCTAACGCACTGACCGCCTATTATAAGACCCGGATCGTAAGAGGTATATTTGGTATTCCGTCTACCCAAACACAGACTAAAATATTTACTTGGTTTTGTCCTCAATCCGCCGGTCCACGTACAGAAATCCTCAACTACATTTAAAAGTACCTGACATTGTTTCGGATTACGTGTCAGTATCGCGAGATCATCTGCAACAACAACAATAATCATGCAACAACAACAATCTGCAACAACAACAACAACAATCTGCAACAACAACAACAACATCTGCAACAACAACAACAACAACAACAACAATACACGCGAGGTAAATCCGTAAAAATAGTTTTATTTCAATTTTCGAATTGTTTCTTATTTAATAAATTTATTGGAAGATAGTGTTTGTAATAAGGAATATTTAATTTCATGTTTTTTATTACTATATATTTTTATTTACAAACATATACAGCTCAAAGTAAATAAATATATATATATAACATTCCAGAAATCCTTCGACCATTAATTACTTTAAATCGTATATTTGTAAATCTACAGTTGAATTCAATACATGTTTATAAGTAGTGAATTTATGCAAAAAACATTGCTGACAGAATGTGATCTGCATTAAAAGATAATCTAAAAAATATTAATAAAGAATAAATATTTAAACACCAGTTAAGTTTTAAATAAGTTAAGTTTTAAGGATCAAACTCTCTTTTGGAGGTTTTAAAAAGCCAGAATTTTATTTTCCAGATTATTTTTAATTGGATTTCGCGATAAAAGTATTTGATAAATTTATAGAACTTTGAAAATAAATATACAATAATATACATAAGGAGTTAGATTTTTTTTATTTCTATCGAATCTTTTTTTTTTTTTTTTTTTTTATATATGATCTAGGGCAATGCTTGACTACATTCCACCTGATGGTAAGTGGAATGTAGTCTTAGGTGGTAAGGCGCATTACCCTAGCAACCTATTCACTCTTCTCTTGAATGTGACCACATTGTATTCGGTCGGAAATACCGACGCAGGCAAGCTGTTCCAATCCTTTGCTGTACGCATTAAAAATGAGGAAGCAAAGCGCTTCGTTCGGACAGGTGGAATGTCCACAAGAAAAGGATGAAAACCTGCCGTGCGTCGGGACGTCCGGTGATGGAAGGGGGACGGGGGAATTAAATTGTGTAATTCCTGCGCACACTCACCAAAATGTATCCTATAGAATACTGAGAGGCTAGCAATTCTACGCCTGTGCTCAAGGCTTTGGAGGTCGGCTCCGACCAATTCGGGATCGCCTATAAGCCTCTTTGCTCGCCTCTCAATTAAGTCCAGAACCGCAAGATGAGACTTTGCGGCACCAGCAAATATGTGGCCACAGTACTCTACACACGACCGGATCTGTGCTTTGTATAAAACAAGAAGCTGTCTCGGTGTAAAGTACTGCCGAACCTTCGCAAGAACGGCAAGCTTTTGCTGCTGCTGCTCTTGCTCTGGACTCAATGAACCGACCAAAGTTGAGGTTAGAGGAAATCTCTAAGCCTAACAACTGAAGCCGGTCACTGTATTCCAAGGATACATTCTGGAAAGTAGGAGCCAAGGTGAAAGGGCTCCTTTTGGCGGTGAATAGACACGTCTGCGTTTTGGTGGCGTTGAACTTGACAAGATTGGCATTGCTCCATGCGGAGACTGCCTGAAGTTTGTCATTCAAACGTTGCACCATGGCTTCTCTTTCAGACTGTACTTGATCTCGACTAGACCGAGTACTCGGCAGATATCTTTCTACAACTGTGCTGTCGTCTGCATACTCATAGATACCGGGCTTTAACAGATCATTAATGTGCAGCAGAAACAGAGTTGCAGAAAGAACGGACCCCTGAGGCACTCCGGCATTTATTGTCAAGGGTTCCGAGGAACACCCGTCGACAACTACTCGGAGAGATCTGTGGCTCAGAAAGTCCGTTACCCAGCCGATCAGACCAGGAGATATACCGTACGCTGAAAGCTTGCATATAAGGCTCGCATGCCAGACCCTGTCAAATGCCCTCGAGACGTCCAGAGAGACGGCAACCGCTTCTCCGTTCTTCTCAATGGCCTCGCCTAAAATGTGAGTAGTAGAGTAGTAGTCGAAGTTCCCATGAAGAGAACGTCGTCGTTCCTCCCCAAGACGCTCAGAAACTACTTGGCCAACTGCCTCCGTGGTACCTTCGGGCTATAGATCGGGGGATCTATCGCACCACATTACTCGGGCCCATGGAAGGAGCCTGACATAACCCACGGCTCCCCCAGGTCGTGCTGCATCCATAACGGATTTCCAATGAGTAAAAAAGAAAAAGAAAAGACAGCGCAAGGGAGTGCAGTTACTTAAAGGATTTTGTTTTAAAGTATTTCTCTGTGGTTATAAGCTTTCACATAAGTGTTGCCACGTGCAAAAACTAAATTAAGATGAGATATAAGTTTTTTGTGTTATTAGATATACCTAAACGAGGAAACTTCTGTAACTGGATTTTTTGTAACTGCTAACGGCTTTCTTGATCCTGCATACAAAGAAAACACTTAAGAAAAATATGCACGCATGCTAAAATGCCTTAATATAACATTTTGAAAATACTGAGACGACTCCTGCCATAACGTAATAGCAAATCATTAGCAACGCTAATAAGTGTAATGATGTTTTGCATTAGGATATTTAATTGATTAATTTAAAGGTCAAGAAAGGGTCTAGTCATAAAATATGTCTTAAGTTTGTGTTTTTGACCTACACATTCGAATGGTCACTCACTTATATACCTAGAACGTTATGTTCAGGCATTGTATTTGGGTCAAAAGTACAGCCTTTAAGTGATTATATTATAGTGAGGATATTTATAAACAAGTAAGAATCAGTACTTGCTTGACCCGCTCTGAACTGTGCATTAATACACACCAATATAGAACAACGATTTGGCTGCATATGCACTACCATTACTACACTGCACTACACTACATACAGCAATGTCAGTAAGAGAATGCGTCTACAGGAATTACATAAATGTTGATCTCCATTATTAATATAACACACACTCATAGTATCCGTAGTCCTCAGATAAAACATTTTCCAATGTTATTCTATTTATCTCAAACTTATTCAATTAAAAATATTTTCTAATCGCTTTGTTATTATAAATAGGTTTTCATGTTGTATGTGTGTATGTTTTACATATGGTATTAATTAATAATTGGTTTCAATAAAACTCAAAAATAACAATAATAGTCCTAAAACGTTTAATTGCCTCCCCGTAATTAATGGGAATCATTACGATACGTTGGGTACATTGTGATAAGCTAAATTATTTTAAATGAGCCGCTATTATGTTATTGTTTTAAAAGCTTTGTTTTTAAGACCAAGTAACTCATAAAACTATTCTTTAAAATCAAATTTACTAATGATATATGTCGAAAGGATTGCGTTATTTAAGAAGCACTTACAAGATTTATTCACAGCTATAAACTTTTCTCAACTAAGACATAAAAACATTGAGTCTGCAAGTAATTTAAAATAAAATATAAAAAGAAGATTTTAAAACTATGATAATATTTTATTTGTTCAAAATTTTGATCAACTACTATTCGCTTACACTTGATTAACTGAAATTTAAAGCCAAATGTGTTTTACAAAGAGATATGACTGGATTATCTCATAAAAGTGACATAATGATAAACTATCAGCTTCATAAAGCAATTCCACTTTTATCTTCCTTCAGTAAATTTATACAAATGTTTTATTTCACTAGTGAAGATAGATATTACGAGAGAAATAATTCACACCTTTTTTTTACTTCAAATATGTAAGTAATGGAGAAAGTATTTAGTTTCAATATTAACATTATCCATAAACTACTTTTTAAAACGTAATATGTCCAGTATTTTCAATATACCAATAAACTATTTGGCAAATATAAACTACAGTATATTTAGTTTTATCTAATCGGTATGTTGTCCCTGTCAATTGTCATGTCGATCTCCATTTCTGTGTAATGTCGTTCTGATTGGAACCTAGAACATTCCGTAATCAGATGGATTATTTCCTCACCAGTCGTGTCGTCACACTTGCCGGTCGGATTTTTAGTAAGTTCATAGTGGTGCAGGTATTGCGCATATCCCCCGTGGCCAGTTAAAATCTGTGCAGTCAAAGAATCGACCTCCTGTTTCATCGTTATTTTGGCTACACTGATGACATCTAGCAGGAACGTCTTAGTGACCTCGGCTGTCTCACCGGTCGAGTAGCGCTTTTTCAGGTATTTATTGTATCCTAACGTAGTTGCAATGATTACCACCCATCGAGTTTCCTGGTGGTAGATTATAACATCGAGTCGCCGGCAAGTCGTGCAGCAAACCGACCTAGTAGTGTTAAGGTACGTTGTTCGATGAAGCTGTATATGCTATGCTCGATGCGTTGGGTTGCCTAACCAGTTTCGCGTCGAGTTGGTGTTTGTTCTGTCGAGTGTCTAGTCGAGAAGGGTAGCGGGATCCTAAGTGACGGCTTTCCGCTGGCCTCCCACAGATAGTTGGGAGCCCAAATAGTGTGTCAACTACCTACGAAAGGAGCTTACGCCTACGATGAGGAGCCCCGATGGTGATCCTTGGGGATCCCTGGGGGGGTAGGAATGGCGAAAAGGTCTTTATCAGACCTATTGGCAGTCGAGCTTTCTGGTCTCTTGCCAAAGCGATCGAGTCGAACTTCTGCCAACCTGGAAACCGGAACCTGCCAACCTGGAAACTTGCCAAACCGGACCGATCCCTGGCCCATACAGCGAAAGAGAAAGCGAATGTCTTTGCTTCTCCGTTTGCTGATAATTTGCATCTAGACACTGGCAATGCTTATCCAGCATATCTTTCTCACTGCGGTATTTCGATGCCTGAAATATGCATCACGAACAAAGAGGTGTGGAGAACATTTTGTCGTTTAGAAGTGAACAAAGCCAGTGATCCTGATAGTATACCAGCCATTCTGCTCTGTTTCTTTTTCTCTCATTTTCCAAGTTGTACTTGTGACGAGACCTGGAATTAGAAAGAGCCAGTACTGTTTCGTACAGAGACTGCAGGCTTTTAAGTGCCATGGCTTTGCACTCTGTTTTTGTTTTGACAGCAGTCTCTATAGCTTCTTTTCCCCGCAGAAACTCTGTAATTACTACTTCCTACTAGGGCTCTAGCCTCGAAGGACGTTACCGAGGCTAGGGAAATTTCATGATCCGATAAAATTGGCCGAGGAGGGGATGTTCTCCTCTCGGTAATGATGTTCATTGCCACCTAAGCTGCCTCCTCCGTTCTCCTCGCCGTTCTCTTAGCAGTTAATGAGGGCGAAACCTTCTTCGATTTAGTTTTGGTCTGCTTGGTCATGACTTTCTCCCTCAGCGATTGCGTCTAACTTACTAATACATAATACATAATATATATATATATATATATATATATATATATATATATATATATATATATATATATATATATATATATTATGTTTGCACTTTGCACAGTTAAAAGATATATACATATACATATACATATACATATACATATACATATACATATACATATACATATACATATACATATACATATACATATACATATACATATACATATACATATACATATACATATACATATACATATACATATACATATACATATACATATACATATACATATACATATACATATACATATACATATACATATACATATACATATACATATACATATACATATACATATACATATACATATACATATACATATACATATACATATACATATACATATACATATACATATACATATACATATACATATACATATACATATACATATACATATACATATACATATACATATACATATACATATACATATACATATACATATACATATACATATACATATACATATACATATACATATACATATACATATACATATACATATACATATACATATACATATACATATACATATACATATACATATACATATACATACACATACACATACACATACACATATACATACACATACACATACACATACACATACACATACACATACACATACACATACACATACACATACACATACACATACACATACACATACACATACACATACACATACACATACACATACACATACACATACACATACACATACACATACACATACACATACACATACACATACACATACACATACACATACACATACACATACACATACACATACACATACACATACACATACACATACACATACACATACACATACACATACACATACACATACACATACACATACACATACACATACACATACACATACACATACACATACACATACACATACACATACACATACACATACACATACACATACACATACACATACACATACACATACACATACACATACACATACACATACACATACACATACACATACACATACACATACACATACACATACACATACACATACACATACACATACACATACACATACACATACACATACACATACACATACACATACACATACACATACACATACACATACACATACACATACACATACACATACACATACACATACACATACACATACACATACACATACACATACACATACACATACACATACACATACACATACACATACACATACACATACACATACACATACACATACACATACACATACACATATACATATACATATACATATACATATACATCTACATATACATATACATATACATGTACATGTACATGTACATGTACATATACATATACATATAATTTTTAACTGTGCAAAGGACCCACCTGCGCTGATATTTTGCGCTTTTTATGTATTTCCTGCTGATGTTCTTCTTCGTTGATGCGAAGTGGTGAATTGTGTATCTCGTCTTGAAGTTGCTACCACATGTGAAAATATTGGAGCCGGAATATTAAACGTTACCACCTGAGATATGGCTGCGGGGATTCTCGGCGAAGTAGATACCAGAGTCTCCAAGCAAATCCGTTTGCAAAACTTGTATAGATCTTTTTGGTTTTATTTTCAAGCCCTGTGTTACAAGATTATGTCGTGACAGAATTTTTGTAAAACTTCTCAAAGTCACGTATGTGTGGAATGTATGACATGACTATCGACCGAAGTTTCTAGGTCAGGTCGTGATGGAATTTTTTCAATATTTTTTATAGTCACGTACCGTTTGGGATGTATTGTGAATTTATTTGTTTGATTGCCTAAGACTGGACCCACTGTTACTCTGAAGCCTGAGATGATAAGGATAGCTCTTTTTATAATAGCACTTTAGCTACACTTTGGAGTACTTTTCACAAACGCGGAACGGAACAAAAGTTATCTCTTTGACTACTGAAGATAGACTCATAACTCATCTATATTTACATCATATGCTCCAGAGTCTCCGTTGCTTTAACGCTTTAACGTTGCCGTTCAATCATAGTCTGTCTACTGGTATTTTTCCGCAACTATTGAAGACCGCTCACATACTGCCATTAATACAAAAATTAACAAATCTGACAAAGACAATTACAGGCCTATCAGTGTACTGAGCTGTTTTGTAAAAAAATATGAAAGTCAGTCAGATTTATGGTGTACTCTCAATAACATGACACTAAGTACAACAAAATTGTCATGTTCCACATTCACAAAAAAAATAATAACCTATCGTCAATTCCTTTAAACTCAAAATGGTTCTTTTGAATAGAATTATTGTCATTACTAACAACAAACTATCTACTATAAACTATCTAGCATTGTCACTGTATTTGTAGCACTTGAAGTTTTGTAGAGTACGTTTCGGTTATATGGTTTGTATAAGTACTAGCGAACCCAGCCCGCTTCGCTGGGCTAACCCTTACTTTACCTGGTGGCGAGTTACATCAATGGGCATAGCATATTCGTTTTCTTCGAGGAAAAATACATGGTCATACCAATTTTTATGACAATCGGTTGAACGGGGCGAAAGTCTATATTTGACAGCGCTACCTGGTGGCGAGTTACATCAATGGACATAGCATATTCGTTTTCTTCGAGGAAACATACATGGTCATACCAACTTTTATGACAATCGGCTGAACGGGGCGGAAGTCTATATTTAACAGCGCCGCCTGGTGGCGAGTTACATCAATGGGCATACCATATAAACCTTCTCCGTAGAAAAATACATACCAATTTTCATAATCATCGGTCCAATAGTTTCTGAGTTCATCGATTTCATATATACAAACATCCTTCTATATATATATAGATATAGATAATGTGTATTTTTCGCCTTCTTTTATTTTGTTAGTCCTAAGAGTTTTTTGAACGAAGTTCCTTATTGCGCGTTGTGAAACCCTTTTAGACGGCCCCTGCTAGACGGTAAAAATTCTCACCAAAAGTTGGAACGACATGTTTTGCTATCTCTCTCTCTCTCTTATAGAAAGCAAGCGAGATATTTTTATTTCTATCAATATAATTGTTTGTATTATGTTAAATTGCTTAGTAGTTCTTTATTTTTTATTTGATATTGGAGTTTGTTCTTTTAGAATCAATTTGCAAATAAGTCAGTTTAAATGAAAATAATAATACAAATTTGTGATCAAATATACTCGTAATGTTTTGTAACAACGCCATCTATTTATACCTTAGCGAAACATAACTACATCTGTTATATAAACATAATGAAACCGATAGGTGGCGCGACAATAACTCGCAGGTTTATTGATTTTACCACTTTTTAATTTAGTTATTTTGTTTTTATGTTTATAAAAAAAAATTAAAAGCTTTTAAGGTTAATTTTTTTTATTACGATTCCTTCAATAATTAATTGAAAGAAACTTCGTTCCATCCGGGTGTCCCTTGACACCTCTTAGTTGTTTTTGATTCCGTATCGGCTTATGTATAAGCCAGCAGTACACCTCTAGCAAATTTATTGTAACTGTTTTTAATTTCATGTTGTGCGTAGCTGTTATCGGGTTTCAAACTTATCAAAATTATCGGGGTTCAAACTTATAAAAACTATCGGGATTCAAGCAAGAGACATCTTGTTTATATTGTATAATTTTACTTTTTTAAGTTTTAAATCTGTAGTTACGCCTAATGAATAAATGTTCATTTAATTTAATTTTGGTTAACTATGTTGTTGTAGCAACCTTCTTAGCTTGTTTACCCGTCAATATTAAACAGAACGATATTAGAAGATTTTTACCAATTATTCGTTCACTGTATCATTAGGATCTAATATATTCGGTAGATACAATTTAGTACCACGAAAGCAATCCCCCGTAGTGACCAAATATGATTTGAGGGTAAATATTTCAAGTTAACGTGACATGTCGGTTAAATAAGGTATTCTGTATCGCATTTTGGAAGGGATCGATTTATTGCTTATATCAGCGCAAACAATACCAGCTATTGTTTTGAGAAATTCATTATTTTATTCTCATTACAATACCTACCTACCTACCTAGTCTTAGTACACCTAAGTAATAAAAATAAATAAATAAAATTCAGTTTTAGGTATGAAAAAGTTTTTAGTATCGCGTAAAGTACGTGAAGCCATCAAAATCTGCCGTCTACCGAATTTCAATAGAGATAGTGGTTAGATGCTACCTACGGCCTGGGTACCGGTTGTTCACGCTACAAAGAACATTAACAATAAGTTACATACATTTAATAGTGATACAGTGAGATCAGTGTGTTTACAACGGAATATAACGACGAGTAACGAAGACCTGCACGAAACCTCTGAAAACGAAACTACATCTTTCCCCCCCACCCTCAACATCGCGACACGCTCAGCGAGCTGCTGCACGCAGTTCATGCCGCGAGTCCGCCATGCTTCATTTCATGAATGGGAACCCCGAATGGGTTCGTAAATAGTCGGGCAAATTCCGATTAAAATTACATTATTATAGCCGGGTAAATATATATACCCTTTATAATCATAAAATTAAAGAGTTATAAATTACTTATTAACTCAATTAATTGTATACTCAACCTTAAAGATCACAACTTGTTATTAAATATTATTGGATTACCTAATATTTAAACTGATTTATCTAAAAAATGAATTTTCATAGGCAGTAGGTACTTATTTTACTTGTTCCCATAAGATATTATTATTATTAAAATATACTTTTCCAAGAGATATTCTGATAAAATCGTTTGATAGTTTTCATCCTAAATAAATATTACGCATGATAGTCAAAACGAAAAAGGACCGCGTCTATACTAATAGACGACGTATAAATTAATCTTCTAGAATTGTAAAAACTTTTTCGCCAAATATTCAAATAGTGAAATTAATTAATATACCGTATCATAAAATTGGTGTATTCGAAACGAGTGGAATTGTAGTGTTTCACCAAAATCAATTCTCACTCCATCACTCGACCCAAATTTGACGGGTAATGAGAAATGATTTAATTAAAATAACTGAGGTAATATACACCATTTTTATTTATGAGGTGTATATTTTACATTTATATTCAATTTAAATATGAGTTCTTTATTTCTTTATTTGCTCTCCGTTAGGTACATGTATCTCGTTAATATTATTTTAAATACTTATAGCTTTGGAACAACTAGGTATATCCGTAAATATAGAACATATTACATATTGAAACAGATATATTGCTGGAAACAAATATATCTATATATATAAGTAGGTATGACTATATGTTTCATGTTTTCCATCACAAATCATATAACTTTTTTGTTGCCTACGGCTTTCAATGTTGTATTACTTATTTTGTTATTTTCCTCTTCCGTCACCGCAATGCAACGTTACATATCCTAAACATCAAATACAATTATTATTTACATATTTAGATCGTTCTGTCTGTTGCAGTTTTTGAACCATCGATAAAATAATATTAAATGAAAAGCAACTTTCAAATAACTGAAGCTAAAGCTAAAGCGGAAAAATCTGTACATTCTTATTATTTTTAACGATAACCTTTTTTGACCCCCAAAACTATAATTTTTAACATTTGATCTTGGTTATTACTTATAACAGAATCAATTTATCGTAAGAAGTGATTTCAAAACATTGTTAACACAACAATTATGATGTTACTAGACTTGTTTATGTCAGTTGTCATTTTAGTATAAATAAAGGCAATCGACAGCCCGAGGAGCATTCCCCCGCTCCATCAGGGCGGGTGTCCCCCAGGGTTCAGTTCTCTTGCCTATTCTCTTCTCTATCTACGCTAGCGACATTCCTAGGCCGCGATCCAAAGTACACCTTGCCATGTACGCGGACGATACCGCGCTTTACACGTCCTCTAAGAATCATTGTGAGGTATACCAACGTCTCCAAACCGCAGCCGACTCCCTCGGGAACTGGTTTCGGAAATGGTGAATCGAGGTAAACCCGGAGAAGAACGTTTCGGTGCTCTTTGACTGGGGCCCCAAAATTATTCTTCCGCTAGTCAAACTCTTTGATAGAGATATACCTTTAAAGACAAGGCAAAATACCTGGGAGTGACGTTAGATAGAAAGTTAGTTTTCATACACACCGCACATTCACACACCGTCTATACCGGTATAGACAAGGTCCCAACTGAGTAAGTGCTCCTGACTAACGACGCCCCGAGCCGAGGTCCGTGTCTCACCTGAAACGTCCTCGGAACGTTGTTCCTCATGGGGGCCCATCTGGCCCCTCCTTTTTAAGGGTGAGTCTCCCAACCCGCCCGCTCCTCCGGTGACGCTGTAATAGCCGACAGGGCTAAGAGCATTGACATGAACAAAAAAAAAAGCCCGAGCATTATTCTTGTTCGAGTCGTCGGACTGTGCGGATCTCTATAAGGAAACTGTGATGCTGTCCATTGGATTAACGAAGCTATAAATATTTGTAAGGTTTTTTTTTAAAACGTCATTATGAACCACCATCGCGAAGACTATTACAGTGACTGCAGCAATGCTGACGTCTCACTTTTAAAAAATACTAACGGAGGTCTTCTCTCCGATATGTATACATATTACATATTGCATTATTATTCGATTCAAAATAAATTACTCTTTCCGAATGAGTCAAATATTAAATACGTTTTTTTTATTTATACGAGAATAAACTATTTTTAGAAAGAGAGCATAGTCCTGAGATAAAGTTTTGAAATCAGTTGAACTGGAACTAATTGTAGATAAGGTACAAAAATGTCCTGCCTACATTAGGCCGAATCCCAAAATATCTGAGAATACCTATGAGACATTTTAACCCATCTGCCCATCTTGCATAACTTTAATGAGTTTTTTGGGTTTTGCTGAAGTTGGTCAATACAATAGACTGTTTGGGATTATAAGACAAAAAAATAGAGATCGCTTCCAGAAAAGCAATAGATTCTCTGGTAAATACTGATGATTCAGGTAAATATTTAAATAGATAAATCCGTTGAAAGCAACCGACGAAACTTATTTAGTGCAAGATACTAATGTTGTGTGAGATTAATAAGGATCGGTTCATATCAAAGTACGAAAAAGTATCAGATTATACAAGAATAAGCATTAAATATTAACTCAAAAGTGTAAATTTAATGATTTAGTGTTAATCAATGTGAAAAGAACCAATAGGAACACAAATATCGGCGGCATCTATTGTACGGATGTATCGTACACTTATTGGTAAGTCAGTCACGCAACGATTACTGAAACGATCTTACGATACTAATACTAATATTCGATTTACTAAAGTATAATTTAGTAGTAGTAGTAGTAGTATAAATAAAGTAATCAACCACTCCTTTCCCATCTCGACTCCTCCCTCGGGGACTACGTCTGGTCCCCGAGGGAGGAATCGACCCAAACCCACCTATGAAAAATATAATAAGAATAGAGAAAAGATAAATAAAATATATTATCTGTATTGGAAATTATAAAGCACAAATCAGTATACCCAAGGATCCAGTTTTCGTTTAATATGTCTATTTGAGGCGAGGGACTCATTCAATATGCACAAGAAATTACCTGAAATTTTGAAACACTACGTTCAAGTTAAAATCAAAGAACAGATGGACATAGATCTCTCCAGATTTATTAAATTACTATATCTGGCGTGGAAATCATTATTACAGTCACAGAGCATTACGCAAATCTAAACAACCAACTTTATAATACTCTTCCAACCTCTCACACTTTCACAAAGCCTGAAATTCTAAACAAATAAAGAAGAAAAACCCAAGACCAGACGGAACGCATTAACCACCAACCAACGAACCAACGGAAAGCATTAAGTTTTAGAGAACTCTATTAATGACTGCAGTGGCTCTACTATGGAATGAAAAACTACACGAAGAAACTGTTCCGCACACACGTACCGAATCTGAAATTACCCTACCTTATAAAGAAGCGTTGCATGACATATCATGTCTAAATTTAAAAATATTTATTCTAAAAGTACCAGTAGAGCCAAATAAGATAGAGTAGGAAATAAAATTAATATAAATAGGGATGTGTGACCAGATTACCCAGTTTTCTGAAGATCGTTATAGGTGTCCATTACAGTAAGAGTACATTATATAATATAGTGCCATGGTTCTACGCAAGGCATTATCCTATTCTCGGAATCTTCACAACAAATAAAAAGCATGATGCTTGAGCTCCAGCAGGCTAGTTTTAAAAAATAGTACGTAGTACTTCAGCACAAACATAATTAAATTGCCTCTAGTATAACTATTATAAAGCTGAAATCTCTTTAACACATTCGTTAAATATAAGTGATGGTAGTGACTCACTACCGACAATATTAATAATTTTAAATATATATTATTTTCTTATAAATATATGTATTTTACTTAAAAGATTGATACTTTTTTATTTACATGCTATTTTCTGAGCTTTTCAGTTAGTTTAACTAAATGTTTTAAAAAAGTAGCATAACATAAACTATCAGCTTTCATAAAGCATTTTCACTTTTATCTTCCTTCCGTAAATTTATACAAATATTTCATTTCATTTGAGAGACACATAATTCACACCAGGTGTTGTTTATTACGATTTTGAAAATCTTAGTACCTAATAACAACTTGTTAGTATTATTATTATCCATAATTTAAATATTGCGCGTAATTTTGTTACTAAATGACTATTCTTTGTATATTCAAATTAACTATTCGGAAATATAATAATTTCGGTATGTAAGGCTTATCTAAAATCAATAGATACTCGCAACTGCATCCTCACCTATATCTAACGAGTTTTTCAGCGCTAACTTAAGGGTTAATATTTTATTAATATGTGCTATTTTAAGTTTTAGAAAACAATATAACGGGTTTAAGGTACATTGAATAATAAAAAATATTCACACTATAAAGGTGTTTTAGTTGTCAATTAGGTTTAAGTACATAATGTGAGATGCTATTTAATTCATAATATTTTTTTTGTCTTCAAAGAATTTATTTGTATGGCCATTAAGGTTACTTGTAGGTGAATGATATCAAATATTATTTTTCAATGAAAGTTTTTTATATAACTTTATTATTTGTTTTAATCTCTAATAAATGTTACGAATAATACTAATGGCGAAAAAGGATCGAGTTATACCAACTAATAGACGACGCACGATTTTATCTTTTAAAATCTTATATGTTTTTCATCAAATATTCAAATAGTGAAATTAATTAATATACCATATCATAAAACTGGTTTATTCGAAACGAGTAGGTATAATTGTAGTTCTTCCCCGAAATCAATCCTACCATCACTCGACCCAAATTTGACGGGTAATGAGAAATTATTTAATTAAAATAACTGACCACTTTTATTTATGAAGTTCATAGTTCATTTATATTTTATTTAAATATGATTTCCTTTTTCAATTACTGTCAGTTGTGTATCTACTACTTTATTTTATAATTTTAAATAATAGTAATTTAAAAAGAAAAAGGGATACATGGATATATCTACTGATATGTAAATATGTAGAATCAATTAGATAAGTATTTAAAATCCTTTGTCGCCTCCAGGTATATTACTTACAATTTGATGGTATTGATAGAAACCTAGAAATATGTTTCGGTACACGGTTTCCATAACAAATCATATTTTCTTTTGCGCCCGCGGCTTTTCAATGTAGATGTCACATATTTTGGTATTTTCCTGTTTCGTCACCGTAATAAGACGTACCTCGTGTTAAGAATTTTTACGTCTACCAAACACAAAATATTTATATAATTAGATCGTTCTGTCTGTTGCAGTTTTCAAACAATCAATCAAATAATATTAAATGTAAAGCTACTTTTTAATAACAGGATTGAATAAAGATCCCATAGAGTGTTATAAAATTCAGTTAAAATAAATATACAAGTAACTTTGTATTTTATATTGTTTTATTATCCGACTCATATATTATATGACTTTTACAGAGTGAGTCATCATATAGGATACTTTTTTTCGTTCATACGAAAAAAAAACAAAAACTAGAACTATTTATTACAAGATAATAATTTTACGGATTTTGAAACATTATCTACTGAGAGAAAATTATATTAATTATTTATTATTGGAATCGTACGAAATCGAGGTTAGGGGATATTTGTTACAAGTCCTATAATATTATATTCTTTATCGGACCGTTCCCTGTTATTAGACGTACTTAGCAAGATAGGAGGCAAATGTATTTTAAATTTAAGAAATGTGATCCATATATTTTGTAAGGCCATATGCACATACTTTAATTTTTTCTTTCATCAGATCTAATATTAATATATTAGTTTAGATATAAACAACTATCCGATAAAAGTAGTTTAGAAAGCAGTAAGCAATCAAATTAAAATGTTTGTTAACGTGTTATTCAGATACATTTTCGTACTGTATGTTTTAAAGGAAACACCACTGACATCTTTGAATCTCCGATTGAATTGTAAAATTTATGTTCATCATAAGCCGATTTTGATGAAATCATTCCAGCTCTGGTCCATATAGCGCTTAGCAGAGGCATAAAAATCATGTAATATTTTTTTTAAATGAGAAAGGGAACCGGAATGAATAGTAGATTTGAAATATCACACAAATGCGTTGCCTTATTACCCGGGATATTCGAATGAGAATCCGGACAAATAGCAGAGACAAGCCCGTCTGTTTGCATAATTGAAGGGGATTTCAGATTTTTTTTAATAATAAGAAACCTTAAAATACTTCTAAATGGGTTTTGCTTAAAAGACAACCTAACGAGTTAGAGAATACAAAAGTCTGTTTGAGATCGTGGGACATAGCAATAAAGATACAGATCTTCTATTCCATCAACACTTTGAATTCCATCAGTCTCAAAGTTAAAAATATTGAAATTGTTTAAAAACTATAGATTACACGGAGTCTGATATTTCAAAAGTGACATGAACAATAAAGTGGTCACTTATCAATGAGAGTCTAATGACTAGGTCCACCACTGTTGAATATCAAAGGATGAACGTACACGGTGTGAAGAGAGAGAGAGAGAAAGTAGAAGTTGTCACCATGAGGTTTGTGAGAGGAGAGAAAAGCTACAATAGACGAGGAGGGTTAAGTGTCACAAACATAACTTTCAGGATTTGAGGGTTTGGGGAAAGAACCTAATCCATTTTAAAATAATCTACGTTATACGTTACCCACTTGTGAATTAAAATGATATTACTAAAATGGTTACCAAATTTGATTAGATTAATTAAATTTCGTACTAATCTACACAAAAATAAATAATTGCCACTATTTGAAACGGTTATATATAAGTTCTTATCATATCCTAAGGTTTACGAATAAGTTCAAAACGTCATTAAAAATGAAAATATGTCAGCTGACGGCTATCGTAAAAATTAAATTTTTAATAGATGTTTTATTTAATTTAATAAAGAAGTCTTGCGCTGTATTTGGTGTTATGTATGTTATATTTTATAAATAATTTTCCAGTTTATTTGCATTGTTGTGTTATTTATTTATTAAATCCTTACTGTACAGAGAAATTTATACAATTGGTGGACTTAATGCTATAACACCAGTCTCTACCATTCAACCGATTAAGTTAACAGAAAAATACAAATGAGGGGTTCAATAGAGAAAAAAATAATAATAATAAAAAAGCGACAAGATTAAACACGATCTAAAACTATAACAAAAGAAAACAAAATACATTTATAAATATGATATGTTCCACATACACAAAATATATAAAAAATACATAAATATACAAACATATATATAAACTATAAAATATATACACAGACAAATGGTATGACGATTGTTTAAATGTCAGATAATAAATTAATTATGAATATAATACAAATATCACTACGCAAGGTTGAACAAAATAAAAATAGATTATTTTATTATTTTCTCGTAGAGTTACAGACATGCTTTTTAAAAACCTGTTTATTGGGGGCACGTCGAAGCAAATCATGGAGGCTGTTCCAAAGTTTAATAGTGTGTATTGTGAAAGAATTAGAAAGAACACCAGTATAGTGTGAAGGTACAAATAAACTAAGGTTAGAAGCTAACCGGAGATGAAAATCATGAGATGAGCTCAGATGAAATTTTGATTTTAAATAACGAGGAGAAGTTGGATCGTTTAGAATGGAAAATATATAGCATAAAGTTCTAGACTGTCTTCTTTCGCGGATAGGAAGCCAATTAAGCTTAGCACGGTACTAAGAGATGTGATCAAATTTACGGAGACTAAAGATGAAACGAATGCAATTGTTAAGAAGTCGATCCAATTTATTTCAATAAGCTCCATATATGTTATCTCACAATATATTTTTGTATTTATACTTGCGTGTTTCTCAACTACCACTCTATATGTTTAGTTATTACAGCACGGTAAACTCATGCAATAATACTATATTTAGTTAGAGCTCTTGTAGCTTTTAGCCGTTATGTACTTACCATTTTATTGTATCATATATAATATATATTATTTAACAATCACTTCGAGAATTTAAGGAGATATTATTGGAATATTTCCATACATTAATTATTTCTAAATTTAAAGTTTTAAACTGTTATACATTTAAACGTTTTATGTTCATGCAAATATACATAAAATATAATTGAAAAGTGTATATAAAATTCAAAGAAAAACAAACTATAGTTTATAGTTTTGTAATTACATATAAGAATTTTATTAAATAAACTGGGTTTTTTTAAATTATTTTTACTTCTATCCAGGTACACGTCGCCGTGCACTTTTCGCATTTAGTCTGATAGTAAGATTTATCGTTAAATTTTGAGATAACATGCTCAAAAAGGAGTCTGTTAGCACAGGTGTCTTAAAAACTATATTAGTGTGTCCTTTGCACAGTAATTACATATTTATATTATTATTATTAATTATTATTTTTTTACTTTATTTATTTTTATATCCATATATACAATGTTACATAGTATTTCAGTATTTGATATTTCCAAAATATTTTTCTCTTTTTTACAAACTAAAATGACGCAATTCATGATTAACAATAGATATTTTAGGCCTAATCACCAGAAAGGGTTTTTGCCCGGAATTTCTGGATGCCTGGAACATAATACGTTAATATCGGAAAGCCTTAAAGATGCTAGAACTAGCGAGAGACAAATTACGGTTTGTTGGATAGACTTAGAAAACGCCTTTGGGTCGGTACGACATGAACTAATGATGTTCGCGCTTAAATGGTATAACTTTCCTACGGTAGTTCGCGACATTATTGCAACATATTATTCAAAATTAAAATTCTCTATAATTTTTAATGAAAACCATTCAAAACCACTTAATTATAACGTTGGTTTATTTCAGGGCTGTTGTATTTCTCCTATTATATTTAATATAGTTATTAATATTTTAATAGACAAATTAATTAGAAATGAAAAAAAGTGGGGCTATCGGTTTAAGTACAACAACAAATACACAGAATCCATACTAGCTTTTGCAGATGATCTCGCGATACTGACACGTAATCCGAAACAATGTCAGGTACTTTTAAATGTAGTTGAGGATTTCTGTACGTGGACCGGCGGATACCAAATATACCTCTTACGATCCGGGTCTTATAACAGGCGGTCAGTGCTTTTAGTACGGTTACGGAAGCAGCTCCGTTTAAATTTTTAGGTAAAAAAATCGATTACCAAGGCCGTACTCCATCGTTGGATGTAATAGTCGATAGCTTTTTAAACGATCTCAAAAAGGTAGACAACCAACCAATAAGTAACGTCAAAAAAGCTTGGATTTACGATAATTATTTAACATCACGTCTAAATTGGCCTTTCCTCGTGTATGATATAAATAAAACCCTTTTGTCAAAGTTAGATGCAAGCGTCATAAAGACATTGAAGTTATGGCTCGGGTTAGCGCACTCAGCGGACTCTTCAACCTTATTTAGAGACCGAAACAACTTTGGATTAAAATTAAAAAAAACCATCGGATCTCTACAAACATCTAAGAGTTACCAAAAGACATATCATCGGAAAAACTAAAGATGATACTGTAACTTCTCTCCCAAAAGACAAAGTTGCCTCAGAGCTCGAGTCACGACTTCAATTCCATAAAAAAATTATGATAGGTGCTCAAACGAATAAAGTAGAGCTAGGATCAAGTAGGAAAGTTCAAGACATAGACATAACAAAATCTTTTATTCGACAAGACGAAAACGATAATTACCGACTCCACGCGATGAGCCTAGAAATTCAAAACGAATGGGTGACCATAGGAGATTTTTGTATTCCACTAGCTTTGAAGTGGCGCACCTTAATTTATGATTGGTCCCCAGCATTATTAAAATTCTATCTTAATGCATTCCAAATTACTCTCCCAGATCAAAGTAATTTAGTAAGATGGGGCAAAGCCACCGAAAAGTCTTGCAACATCTGTGGGGAGGCAATAGGAACCGCGAAACACCTATTAGTAGGGTGTAGGGTACTTCTAGATAAAGGTCAATACTCGCGTCGCCACGACAAGGTATTAGAAATTATACGGGAAGCGGTTAGTCTTTCAGTAGCAAGAGCGCGGAAGGGTATAACAACCACCAAACGATCTATAGAATTCGTAAAAGAAGGCTCCTTCAAAAAACCAAAAGCGAAGCCTTATTCAATATTAGGCGCGGCTCCTGATTGGATTCTCATGATGGACACGTATGAAAAGCATTACAAAATTCCTGGGGATGTTGGTGTTTCGTCATCCAGACCGGACTTATTCCTGTATTCGAAACATCTGAGGCGCGTGATACTTGTGGAGCTTACTGTTCCTTGGGAAACAAACATCCCAAGGGATCACACATTCAAGCTTAATAAGTATTACGAACTAACCAACGAACTGATCAGGAATAAATTTATAGTTAGTTTGTACGCGGTAGAAGTGGGAGCGAGAGGTATAACAGCAAAATCTCTCTATAGCCTACTTAAAGATCTTGGCCTTTCTAGAACAAGCATCGGTTCATTTCTAGAACGTACTTCAAAGGCGGCATTAGTAGGTTCTTTCCAAATTTGGTTAGGTAGGGAGAGGAGTGTGGAGGGTGAAGGTGAGCGTTTTTGCGCATAATAAAGGGGCCCCTTAAACCTACTCCTGGGTCGCAAGTCCCAGGCACTGCTTGCACTCCTCTCCTTGCAACGCAATGGGCCCGGCACCCGCACGGTGAATCCATGGATTGCTAAGAAGCTTCGTCTCAATAAAGATTTTATTATTAAAAGTTAGCATACATACATTCCTTATATTTTCTGATTAACGCTTTCCTACTAAAACTCCGTTGTGGTGGCCTATTACTCTTTTTATTTTTTTCATTCTTCACGAGCAAGGTTTCCACGATAGCAAAGTTTCTGTCTTTTATAGCCTATATTATATTCTATAATGTTATATTGTGTCGCCTTCATCGCTCGCCCGATGAATCTGCCCGTCGCGTCGTCCTCGCTGTCGGTAAAATACACACAGCTCTCGGTATGACGCGTGCTGTTGCATCTTACTCCTGGTGTTAATTATAAAAATGGAGCCGAAAGTACGTCCTTGTGCTTCGTGTATGGTTAAGATACGCGACCCTTCGCCTGATCCATAACCCTCGTTAGACAATGTTATTTTCTCTTCCTGTGTACTAAGTAGAGGGTATTGGGTTGGGATCGGGGTATTTTCGATCTTGTGTAATTGAGCATTGTTTAGGACTGCACTAGTTTCATGCTAGTGCACTAGTTAGATGCCGGAGTAGACCTCTTCTAAGGCATACGCGCATCTAAGGGATTCCGATGTGTGCACAGTAAGTTCATCAGCCAGGAGCTGATGAACGTTATCAGGGTGGGCGATAGTACCTCATCTCGAATAGATTATCTCTATCGATGTAAGGTAACTGGTTCACGTCACCGACGAGGAAAATTTCGCCAGCGACGGACAACCGCGTAGCCATTGCTATGGATCCGAAATGGTTCATAAGAGCCAAGTCTACCACCAAACGGTGATAGTTTTCTGACTTTTTGAATCCATTCACTAATACAGGGGCCATCGTACGCAGTCGATTTTTTGCTTCGTCGCCTATACGCTGAGAGATCTTCTCTCTTAGATCTTTAGCTGCCTCAGTTGTGGTTGTAACAATGACGTCCTTCTCCGCGTCGAAGTGCGATATTACCCACGTAGTTTTGCCATATCTTGGAACCCCGTTGACCCACTTCGAAGTTCGTTAGTGTGCTGGCTTTGTCTAGGATCATATCCTCTAATTTAATCTTGGTGCATTGGGCCGTGACAACAATTGGGTCTTTAGATAGCGTCGTGTATTTGGCTTTGCTTGTTCGTTTCGTTTCTGAACTCTGGTTTAGTCCAAGGTGGTTTATGTTACAAGGAATTTTTTATCTTTAGTTTATGGTTTTTTATAGAAACAAAGTAAAAATATAATATTTCATTCATTTTTATTTTCATATTCGAGAAAGCCTTCGACCATCCACGTACTTTTAATCTTATATTTGTAAATGTGTGTGTGTGTGTGTGTTAGTTGAGTTCAATACATGTTTATAAGAGGTGGATTTTCGGGAGCCTTCAAAAAACATTGCTCACAGAGTGTTATCTGCATTAAAAGTTCAGAAAAATATATATTTTTTACACTAATGAAGTTCTCTCTTAATTCTTGTAAGAATCAAAAGCTCTTTCGAAAGTAATAAAAGGCAGAAAAAAAAAATTCTCGTTAGGTTTTTTTTTGGTTGGATTCGTGTATCATCAATCACGATAAGAATATTTGATGGATCATAGAATTTTGCACATAAAAATACAACAATACACATAAGGACGAAGACTACATTTTATTTTAATCCTCAATAAAAAATCTAATTAAGTCAGAGTTCTATGATGAAAAGAACGTCTTCACTCGTCCCCAAGCAGTGCAAGAGCGCACGACAGAGGCGCGTGTGAGGGGGGCACAACCTTCGCCAGAAGAGGTGGTGCAATAGAGAAGTGCGTCTGTGCGGTGAGATTGAAAGATTCGGTGGAATGGCGATTACGCCATGCCTGCGTGGCTGTGTCGAAAGAAAACAGAGTGCGGTGTCGTTCCACTCGACATATGTATAACCTGGCACGGATGCTTCGGCTGCTATTGGTACAGAGCACTGGGGTGGGAGACGACGTCAAAGTGTCATCACTGTGACCTCAGTGCCGAAGATACGGCGGAGCACACGCGCGCATTTTGTTCTTCGTGGAGCGAAGAGCTTGTTGCCCTTAACAAATACCCTGTTACTTATAAAAAAAATATATGCAATGTTTTTTGGTGGTAGAGCCTAGCTGTAGTTATCTGGCTGCAGCTCGTATTGGGCTGGCTCAACCGGGGAAGGACCACTCTCTCACAGAAGACCGACGTGTAGTAACCAAATTCATTTGGTTATGTTCCGTCGGTGAGTGAGAGAATCCGGAAGCCCAACCCTCCCCCCCCCTCCCCACGCCAAACATGAAAGCGATGCTAAAGAAAAATACCCCAGGAGTGTACCGGCTTTGATGAAGCCGGGGACCCCCTCCCCGAGCAAAATCGGGGAAATGATTCTCGGATTTTGCTCGGGCTGCCCGTCGTATCTGGGGCGGGCAAAGTATCGCCTTTTGTGTTTTTTGAGGGCAAACGACCGACCCGACCGACTTTAACTGTAGACTTTTGCAACATCCGGGGACTTCATTCCAACTTGAACGCCGTCCACCATCATCTAGAGACGGTGCAGCCGGCCTTGTTGTTTCTGACGGAGACGCAGATATCTCAACCTAGCGACACAGCGTACCTATCATAAATACCGGGTATAAACTAGAACATCATTTTATACCACATGTCGGGCTTCAATGCGCACCATACCGATTGGCTAGGGTCACGTGCCACCGACTACGCGGGGAGATCTGTGTTTGACTTTGCTCTGGCAAATGGTCTGTCCCAATTGGTAAAGACGCACACTCGTCTACCGGACGTGGACAGCCAGCCCTCTTTGTTGGATCTTCTGCTGACTACACATCCCGGAAAGTACCAAGTCACTGTCGAGGCTCCCTTAGGGTCCTCTGATCATTGCTTGGTACGGAGTGTAGTGCCCATGGAACGCCCAGCTCGCACAAGACCTGCGACTCGACGCGTTTGGCACTACAAGTCAGCGGATTGGGATGGAATGCGATCCTTTTTTGCATCCTACCCATGGGGGCCGATTTGTTTCCCTTCCAATGATCCTAGTGACTGCGCTGCGGCTGTAGCTGATGTGATACTTCAGGGCATGGAACTATTTGTACCATGCTCTGTGGTACCACTTGGTGGCAGATCGCGGCCTTGATTTGATGCGTCTGTCAGGGCTGCAGCAGCTGACAAACGGCAGGCTTATCAGGCTTGGGCTAATGCGTTAGTCACTAAGGATCCGAACTCTAGAGTTCTGAAGAGGAAATATAATCGTGCCTCCAGATTCTTCAAACGGAAAATCGCTAGAGCAAAGTTCAAGCATGTCGTCAAAATCGGGGATCAGTTGGCAAAGTACCCACCTGGCACGCGCAAGTACTGGGCGCTTTCCAAAGCCAGTCTGGGAAACTTCTGTCGCCCATCCCTGCCGCCATTGCACACTGGGAACGACTCTTTGGCCCACACGGCAAAAGAGAAAGCCGATCTCTTAGGCACTCTTTTTGCCTCAAACTCGACTTTGGACGACCAGGAGAGGGCACCGCCTATCATCCCGCGGTGTCCGAGCTTTATGCCGGAAATAGTTTTTCGGCAAAAACTCATCCGAAAAACCCTCCTTTCCTTGGAAGTTCATAAGTCGAGTGGGCCAGATGGTATCTCTCCAGTTGTGCTACGAACATGTGCCCCTGAGTTGACACCAGTGCTAACGCGTCTATTTCGGTACTCTTACTTGAAAGGCGTAGTCCCGGTCTCATGGAACCGTGCCCTTGTCCATCCGATCCCTAAAAAAGGCGATAGCTCGGACCCAGCTAACTACAGACCTATCGCCATTACCTCTCTTCTCTCCAAAGTAATGGAGAGCATCATCAATAAACAGCTCCTAACCTACCTTGAGGATCACCAGTTGGTCAATGACCGGCAATATGGCTTCCGCCATGGTCGATCGGCTGGTGATCTTCTGTTGTATCTTACACACCGTTGGGGAGCTGTTATTGAAAGCAAGGGACAGGGTCTGGCAGTTAGTCTGGATATGGCGAAAGCCTTTGATCGTGTATGGCACAGGGGGCTTCTTTCGAAGCTACCTTCCTATGGGCTTCCCGAGAGTTTATGCAAGTGGATCACCAGCTTCCTCACTGGGCGGAGCATACAGGTCGTTATCGACGGTTTTTGCTCGGACCCTAAGCCCGTGAACGCTGGTGTACCCCAAGGCTGCGTGCTATCCCCAACTCTGTTCCTACTGCACATCAATGATATGCTGGATATCTCCAACATACATTCTTATGCGGATGACAGCACTGGGGATGCGGTATATTCCGGCCGTGCAGGTCTCTCTCGGGAAAACGTCGACGAGTGCCGAAAGAAACTTGTGTTTTCTATAGAGACTTCCTTGGGGCTGATCTCTGAGTGGGGTGAACTGAACCACGTACAGTTCAATCCCCCGAAGACACAAGTTTGCGCGTTTACCACTAAGAAAACCCCATTTGTCGTATCACCGCTCTTCGAGAGCACTCCCCTCATTGCCTCGCCAAGTATCAGAATACTGGGTCTTGACATTTCGAGCGATTGTCAGTTTCGTGGTCATCTGGAGAGCAAGGCCAAGTTGGCCTCGAAGAAATTGGGAGTGATTAATAGAGCGAGGCAGTATTTCAAACCTGGCCAAAGACTTGCGCTCTATAAGGCGCAGGTCCGGCCACACATGGAGTACTGTTCTCATCTCTGGTCCGGATCACCCCAATATCAACTTCTACCATTTGACCGCGTACAACGGAGAGCCGTTCGGATTGTCGGGGACCCGGTGCTCTGCGAACGGCTGGACTCTTTGGCATTGCATAGAGACGTGGCTTCTTTGTGCGTCTTCTACCGCATTTACAACGGGGAATGTGCCGTTGTAAATGCATTAAATGAATTAAAATTAAAAAATAAAAATTAAATTTAAATGAATGTTAAATTAATAATTTAAAATAATAAATGAAAAATATCTGCCCCACATACCTCATTTATAAATTTGTAATGAACATTTGTTACTATCTTAAAAAAACAAAATAATAAAATCATCAAATGATCAATCGTGTTCAAATACCTTCCCCTTCAAATCCCAATCCCGTGGATTTTTTACACTAGCTTTTACGTTTTTGTCTTTTTTAGTTAATAATAATTTCAGTGTTTCAACGTCCCCGTTGGTCGAGTCACGAGTGGTGGACCGTGGAGCGGAGACGCCTAACGTATAGCGGCGTAATGGGGCTTCGATTCCCGAAGGGGACAGGCATGTATGTCATGAGCATAGAGGTCTGTATTTCTGGGGTCGTTTATAATCTGTTTTTTTATGTATTTGTATCGTTGTCACCCTTAACACAAGCAAATAATATGCTTTCTTTAAGGGGCTAGATCAATGTGTTAAATTTTTCCTGATATTATTATTAAAGATATGCCGTATCGCCACCGTCCCGATAAAGACGATCACATATAGAATGCTTAATTCACCGAGGCGGACAGCGATACGGTAGCTCAGTTGGTAGAGCGACGGGACGGTTTCCCAGTAGTCGCGGGTTCGAATCCCTGCCCGTATCGGTTTTTTACATTCTATATTTATATAAATTTAAATAAGCTTAACATGGCTATACATGTTTAAAGATATTTTCAAAAATTGATTTCGGTAGTGGCATCTTTTCAATGTTTATCTATACTGCAAAGTTAGAAACATTGGTTAGGATTTTCGAAAGAAAACCTAATAGATGTCACCACCGTCCCGATAAAGACGATCACATATAGAATGCTTAATTCACATGATAGAGATTAGGTTAGATTAGATAGATTCGTGTATAGACATGTTTAAAGATATTTTCAAAAACTAACAATTAATTCTGAATAAAGTTTCAAAATAAATGTTGACTGTACTGAATATTTAAAGGTAAGCTTTTAGTGGTTTAAAAATATTGTTTTGATAACTAACAATTAATTCTGAATAAAGTTTCAAAATAGATGTTAACTGTACGGAATATTTAAAGGTAAGCAATAATACACTAAATATGTTGACTTGATATTTTTCGAAATAAACAGTTTTTAGCTTGAAATCAACATTGATTTAAAATTTAAAATTGAATTATATTATTAAGCTCTATTTATTCAACACATTATTTATAAGATTCCTTTGACTTATAATATGACATAAATCTAAGTTTTGTCTTTTAGTTCTTTACCGTGTCGTGTAGCCAAAAAAATAGAAATACTCGAACCGAATACATTCGGCACCAAAACCGAATAGTTCGGCCGAATAATGGCGAAAAATATGCCGAATATAGCGAATATTCGGCGCATCTCTAATTATTATTATATTACGAGCTGTGCCTGCGACTTTGTACGCGTAGATTTCGATTTTGATAAAACGTACCCTTTCTACTTACCAATGTATGTAAAAACTATAAACCTTCAAACTGGTAAGTAGCAATGGTACGACAATAATAGATTATTATTTTTTTTATTTGTTAACCGATTGTTAAAAGAAAACAAAATGTAAAGTGAGTCCCATGACAATATATCCCCGAAAACTGCATCCAAATCGATTAATCCGTTTCTGAGATTAGCGTGCACAGACATACAGACATACAGACAAACAGACAAACTGAAAAACCATTGTTTTGGGTTTTCTTGATCTTCTAAAGGCTCGCCACATTGATTGTAATATATTTTTATTGCAGCAACTTTTAAGAGAAATATTGAAGCCACAATAGTAATTAAATAAATTATATATAAATACAAATAAGGCGAAACTAAAACCGTAGACTCAAGAAGATGAGGAGATATTATAAACTTTTTTTAAGCGTAATGTTGTAATTTAATGAGATTACATTATCTTTAAGCTTCATTTTGTAATTTAATAAAATTTTAAAGAAGTACATCTAATTAAAACATTCTACTAACATTTACTTTGGAGTTTTGTATAGTACCTACTCGTACAATACAAGTTTTCAGATCTATTGTAATTTCATAATAAGGAATAAAAAACCGATAGCTTAATAACTCATATATTTATTTCAATTACAATTATTATATTGCTATATTAGCACTGCTGAAGCTACCATTTACATTTTGGTGTTTTCCAAGGAAGTTCAGAACCCTGTCGGTATAGACAAATCGATTTTGGTTGTAATAATAAAAATGCATTCGTATCTCTCTTGCCTTAGCAATTGTTCTATCTTTAGATGTCTTCTACTTTTTTCATAAAAGAGTGAAACAGTTTGTTCTGAGTGAGTATTTACATCTCTGCTAAGGCTACCTGAACATTCAAATACTATATTTCCTTTACAATGTATAAAGAACTGGCTACGAGAACCTTACACTTTAGGCATTGTGAGTGCAGTATTTTCTAATATACTATTTATAATATAAAATATAATATCAAAGATTCGAAAATCATATAAACCGCACCGTCAACGCGTGTTTCTATTGTCTGAAGTTATTATATCGTATACGGAAATATCTAAATACAGTACCCGGCAATAAATATTGCACATCGACCTTTGGAAAGAGACAATCGGCTAATTTCGGCTTCGTAGAGCGTTATCTCTGTCGCACGAAATACAAACAATCTGGTATCTATTAGAAGCTGTAAAACAAGTATAATTTGCTTCTTCTGATAATTATTTTTATTCTTTGTATAAAAGCCACATTTTTTTCTATAAGTGGTGGCTTTAAGTTGAAGTAAATAAAAAAAAATGTATTTTTTTTTAATAATAAAAAAACATGCTTACATTATGTTTACGTATTTTACTATTTTGGAAAATTATAACTTTACGTAAAAAAGACCGTCATAGCTATTTTCCTACATAATATTTTTTTTTACGTAAACATAATGTAAGCATGTTTTTTTTATTTTATTTTACCTCAACTTAAAGCCACCCCTTATAGAAAAAAATTTACGCGAAACTCTTCATCATTGTAAATATCAATTGGATTTTGTACTATTTTTAATATTTTTGTTTTTCTCCTAGAATGTTAAATTTGAATAACCATATTATTTACTTCTTCGACTCCTTGTATTGAATTAAAAGCCATTTTATTTTTTAGTATATACTAAACACTCTAATATTTGAAAATTCAATATAATTTAGAATAAAGCGAATTTTTTATGTTAGTAAAAAGTGTTATTTGGTTGCTTGGTTACAATGGTTATATAGAACTTAGACTAGGATGAGAGTTGGTGAGTCTCTCCAAGTTGGGGAGATTCGTCGGGACTCTGGGGGTTTGGGCGTTTCCTTTGCTTGACTCCCAGTTGATGCGGCAAAAGCCTTGGTGGGCTGGGAGGGTGGACTCGTGGGGTGGAGCTCGGTGAGGGTAGAGCTCCTGACGGAGCGGCCTATGTGCTGCTTTAAGTGCCAGGAGCTCAGATACATGCGTACCAATTGCCCTTCCGAGAAGGACAGCGGTACCGCGTATTTCGGGTCTGGCGTGGCGGATGACACCCTTTCAGGTTGCACCGGAATGTTGCGGTGCGATGTCTGTGCCGATCGAGGCCTCCCAGCGGGCCATGTGTTGGGGAGAGTAACTGCAAAGCTCCACGCGTCCGGGGGAAGGCAGCTGCCTTGAGCGTGGAGCCTAGTCAGCCGGGGATCGAGGCGCTGCTCCATCAGGGAGGCTGTTTGAAAGGAGACGGGTACAGTCCGAGTCCTTCATCCAGCCATAGTGCCTGGGCGGGAGAGGAGGGTGACCTCTCTTGTCTACCATAGGCCTAAGAGGTGAGGGTGTTCTGGTTACTCGGGCACCCTCATTCGGGGAGGAATTTTCCGCCGGGGGCGTCGCAGTGAGTTCGAAAGCGATCCCGCGTCTTTCCGTTATGGCGATGAGGCTAACCGTTGGGTTTTAGTGGGTAAACTGCAGTGTAGGACCAGGTTGTATCCATAAAGGATTTCCCAACGTTAAAAAAATATAAAAAAAGCAAGTGTTGCAAGTGCGAGAAGTGCACGGGAAGTGAGAGTACCTACAGCTCAAAACCATTCAAAGAGAAAAGATAGCATGGTAATCCCAATTGGATTTGCCTATGACCGACATCCTTGAGAGTTTACTAGTCTTATAGTGCCGTTGTCGGACAACTTCGGATGTCAGACCTGCAGTATAAGGTTCCTTGTGCCTTTGGTAAACCCTGCTACAAGAAACACACACGTGGCAAAGCTAAATTAAAATGATATAAGTTAGTTGTCAATTATAGTTAAAAACCTTAAGATATATCTAAGTATTTATGAACAAGTCAGACGCCTTACCTGACCTACTGACCTATGTACAAATACAGATAAATATAGAACAAACAGTTTGGCTGCATATGCACAGGCAATGTCAGTAAGAGAATGCGTCCACAGGAATTACATAAATTTCGATATCCACTATTAATATAATACACATTAATCTGCATAATATTCATAGTATCCGTAGTCCTAATGGACGACGAGACGAAGCTTCTTAGCATTCCATGGATTCACCGAGCGGGCCGAGCCGGGCCCATCGCGTTGCAAGGAGAGAAGTGCAAACAGTGCCTGTGACTTGCGACCCAGGAGTAGGTTTAAGGGGCCCCTTTATTATGCGCAAAAACGCCTTCATCCTCCACACTTCCTTCCCTACTCCCTATTGCCGCCTTTGAAATATGTTCTAGAAATGAACCTATGCTTGTTCTAGAAAGGCCAAGGTCTTTAAGTAGGCTATAAAGAGATTTTGCTGTTATACCTCTCGCTCCCACTTCTACCGCGTACAAACTAACTATAAATTTATTCTTGATCAGTTCGTTGGTCAGTTCATAATACTTATTGAGCTTGAATGTGTGATCCCTTGGGATGTTTCTTTCCCAGGGAACAGTAAGCTCCTCAAGTATCACGTACCTCAGATGTTAAGAATACAGGAATAAGTCCGGTCTGGATGACGAAACATCAACATTGTTGTTGATGACGAAACATCAACATGGGATGTTGTTTGTAATGTTTTTCATACGTGTCCACCGTGAGAGTCCTGATTGAACTCTCAAGATGGCCGCGCCTAAAATTGAATAAGGCTTCGGTTATTATTTTTTGGATATTGCATGTCTAACCCTAAGTTCTCATTTTGTTCTATATTGTTTTTTTTTTTTTTATATCTTTATAAACTATGCTCCTAAACGTGCAAATAAATTTGTAACATGGATAGCATCTAGCTGTTCTATAACTGTAATTTTAAGTAGTGTGAGGAAGGCGTCGGTGACTGTCACACAGTTTACATTAGCACAGACATCGTCGTTTACTCTATCTTTGTTTAAAAGAATTATAAATACTTACATAACTGCATTTGTATAAGATAGAAATATTACTGTTAACCTATTTTTGAAAATAAATAAATAAATAAAAAAAAATTCTAATAGCTTATCGTGGCCATGCGAGTATTGACCTTTATCTAGAAATACCCTACACCCTACCAAAAAGTGTTTCGCGATTCCTTCTGCCTACCCACAGATGTCACAAGACTATACCCCATGTTACTAAATTACTTTGATCTGTTAGAGTCATTTGGAATGCAATAAATCAAATTTTAATAATGCCGGGGAGCAATCATAAATTAAGGTGCTCCATTTCAAAGCTAGTGGAATACAAAAATCTCCTATGGTCACCCATTCGTTTTGAATTTCGAGGCTCTTAGCGTGGAGTCATTAGTTATCGTTTTGGTCTTGTCGAATAAAAAGATTTCGTTATGTTTATGTCTTGAACTTTCTTACTTGATCCTAGCCCTACTTTAGTCGTTTGAGCACCTATCATAATTTTTTGATGGAATTGAAGTCGTGACTCGAGCTCTGAGGCAACTTTGTATTTTGGGAGGGAAGTTACAGTGTCATCTTTAGATTTTCTGACGATATGTCTTTTGGTAACTATTGGTTGTTTGTAGAGCTCCGATGGTTTCTTTAATTTTTACCCATAATTGTTTCGGTCTCTAAATAAGGTTGAAGTTTGTGAAGGTTGAAGTTTGAGTTTGTGAAGGGTGTGTGGGTTTGGGTGTGCGTGTGTGTGCGTGTGCGTGCGCGTGCGTGCGTGTGCGTGTGCGTGCGTGTGTGCGCGTGCGTGTGCGTGTGCGTGTGCGTGTGCGTGTGCGTGTGCGTGTGCGTGTGCGTGTGCGTGTGCGTGCGTGTGTGCGCGTGCGTGTGCGTGTGCGTGTGCGTGTGCGTGTGCGTGTGCGTGTGCGTGTGCGTGTGCGTGTGCGTGTGCGTGTGCGTGTGCGTGTGCGTGTGCGTGTGCGTGTGCGTGTGCGTGTGCGTGTGCGTGTGCGTGTGAGTGTGCGTGTGCGTGTGCGTGTGCGTGTGCGTGTGTGTGTGTGTGTGTGTGTTTGTAGCCACTCATTAAGTTTCGTTGTAATTGACATTATAGGGAGTGAATAAAAGTCCAGTATTTTGTTAACACTATTATAAAGGTGGGGTCCTTGAAAACAAGGAAATCTTCTTGTAAACGAGTAATAACAGCGGAAGTGTTGGCATATCTTGTCCCTGCGTCTTGTGGTGATTGTTTTATAGGACGTTTTTTGATGCTGGTATAGTAATATATGTAAAACAAATAATTGTCTGACTGTAAGGACTTTACAGTTCCTATACAGTTCTTCGGTTGGGAAGAGGATGGATCTAAAGGTACTGACTTTCAGCACGGCCCTTTGAGCTCGTTCTAACTTCAAAAGTACCGTTTTGGGTGCACCACCCCATGCGGGTATGCAGTAGGTTAAGAGGGACTGACAGAGAGCAAAATATGTACACCTAATAATTTGATATTCTGCGATGTGACGAAGATTACTGAAGACAAAAATTAACTTTCTGATTCTTTTTGTCAGCAACTCTATATGAGGTGCAAAGCTCAGGCCATCATCAAGAATCACACCGAGATATTTAATGGTTCGGCAACGTTCCAGTTCCGGACATGTACATGTCGCATTGCCAGAGAGTAAACAAGAATGCGCTACCAAAGCATATGAATTTGGAGGTTGAGTGGAATTTCGTAAGCTGTACGTAAGAATTTTGGTTTTATCGGTATTAATTGTAAGAATGTGTCTTTCAAGCCATTGTAGAACAGTATTTAGCCCTTTTTGTGCGGAATTGAAAGTTTCATCCCAAGTGTCGCCAGAGAAGGTAAGGACGGTGTCATCGGCAAACGCCACGATTCTTCCACTTTCTAGACTCAGATTACATAATTGGTTCACGTAAATTAGAAAAAGGGTGGGGCCAAGCACACTGCCTTGTGGAACGCCGAATGTCACTGGTTCCTCTTTACTTAGATAATTGAGTATTTTAACACACTGAGTTCGGTTTTGAAGATAGTCCCTAAAGATATCAAGTGATTGGCCACGAATTCCGAGCTCCTCCAGTTTTATTAGTAAGTCAGAAATAGAAACCGTATCGAAAGCCTTTTTCAGATCCAGAAAGATTGACAATACTCTCCTTTTCTTGTCAATATTTTTTGTAACATGGTCGATTAGGTCAATTACAGCACTGCTAGTAGACATATTGCGTCTAAAGCCAAATTGGTTGGGAGAAAAAAACTTTTTATCTTCCATGTAACTCACAAGTCTTTTGTTGATTAGACGTTCTAGAACTTTAGACAAGGAAGGTAATACTGCAATAGGTCGATAATTATTAACAAGTTTTTTACTTCTACTTTTGTGAATTGGGTGTATGATGGCTTTTTTGAAATACAAGGGGAATATGCCGGTATGGAAACAAATATTAAAAATGTGTGTGAGTAGGGGGACTACTGTCGATGAGTATCGTTTTAAAAATTTTGTTGAAATATTGTCCCAACCTACAGCAGAGTCAGACTTAAGTGACATTAGTACTTCTTCAACCTCTGCCTCATCGGTGTCTAACATGACGAAAGAATGTAATGGTGAGGACGTAGAAGTAACGTCTGGTGGGATTTTATGACTACCAGGTGGACGTGAAAAGTTGTCAGCAAGTTCCTTCCCGATGCTGGCAAAGAACTTGTTTACTCTGTCCACCGATAGCTGAGGTGAAGTAGAAGAAGCCAATAAATCAGTGTTTGGTATGTTTGGCTTATCTGTATTTGTAACTCTCTTAATCACCTTCCAAATCTTTTTATTGTCTTTTGAAGCCTCACTTAATTCTTTCTTGTCAAAATCTCTTCTTAGTTTCCTTATGATTTTTGTGCAGTAGTTTCTATATCTATTATATGTAGTTTTTAATATAACATTTTTTGGAGATAGCTTGAGTTTTTTATGCATTGCATCTTTGTTACGCATACAGCGGAGCATGCCAACGGTCATCCACGGTTTGAGTAAGCGTTTTTTATTTGTGATATGTATTATAGAAGTGTGAGTATTTATGAGTCTAGTTAGAGTGGTAACTAAACTTATTGTCGCTTTATTAGCATCGGTATGTTCATAAACTGCTTGGAAGTCCGTAGTCTTCATATCACTATCGAGAGATTCAAAATTAGTTTTCAAAATGTTGCATGAACGTGTATTGACAAGTCGTTTCAGATTAAGGCACAGCATTACAGGGTTATGGTCAGTGACGGAGGCATGTAGTACTATGGTGAGTGCAGTCAGGTTAGATTTAGGCATGATGTGGTCAAGACAAGCACTCTCTCGAGTGGGAAGTGAGTGAGCAGGTAGCAGGCCATGGGAAGCTATGAGATCGAGATAGTCCGAGGTTTGGTTTGAGGATATAGTACATGCGATGTCAAGGTTAATGTCACCAACTATAACTATATTTTTATATGTAAACAGGCTTATTAAAAGTGTGTTTAGGGACTGTAGAAAGTTACTTACGTCTCTTAAAGACGGAGATCTATAGATACATATTATTGCCTTATCGGTGCCGGTCTTTAACACCAGACAACTAGCATCTGAGAAGTCAGGTTCTTCGACTCTATAATTTTCTATATTTTTAACGTAAATGACTACACCATCGTTCTGGTTTACGTGATTTTTTGTCTGATAAGAAGAGTAGTTATCGATAGTTGGAATTGAATCATTATAGAGTTTTAGCCAGCACTCCGTCAGTACAAGTATTTCACAATCAAGATTTATTCTATGAAGGAGGGTTAAGAAAGAGTCCAGGTTTTTTTTTTTTTTTTTTTTTTATTAATTTCTACTTTTATCCACGGACACGTTGCCCGTGCACTTTTCGCATTTGGTTTGTATTTTGCATATTAATTGTTGAAATTTTAAGATAACATACTCAAAAAGGAGTCTATTACTACACGTAACTTAAAAACTATATTATTAAGGTAAGTCCTTTGCACAGCAATTACACATACTTATATAAATATAAATATTATATATATATATATATATACATATATATACATATATATTTTTTAATTTTTATTTTATTTTATTTTTTTATTGTACAATGTTATAATGTGAAGTATAGTATAAGTATTTGATGTATAAAAAAACATTTTCTCATTAATGCTTTCCTACGAAAACACTATTGTGGTGACCTACTGTTATTTTTATTTTTTTCACTCATCACGAGCAAGGTTTCCACGATAGCGAAGTTTCTGTCTTTTATAGCCATCTTGGTATTATATTCTATGATGTTATATTTTGTCGCCTTCATCGCTCTCCTGATGAATCTGCCCGTCGCGTCGTCCTCGCTGTCGGTAAAATACACACAGCTCTCGGTATGACGCGACACTGCTACAACCGCGTGGGGAACGCTGTCGTGCAGTTGCATCTTACTCCTGGTGTTGATTATAAAAACGGAACTGAAAGTGAGTCCTTGTGCTTCGTGTATGGTTAAGATACGCGACCCTTCGCCTGATCCATAACCCTCGTTAGACAATGCTATCTTCTCTTCCTGGGTGTGTACTAAGTACAGGGTATTAGGTTGGGATCTGGGTATTTTCGATCCTGTGTAATTGAGCATTGTTAAGGACTGCACTAGTTTCCTGCTGGAGTAGATGCCGGAGTAGACCTCTTCTAAGGCATACGCGACATCTAAGGGATTCCGATGTGTGCACAGTAATTCTTGGCTGATGGACGTTATCAGGGTGGGACGACAGTACCTCATCTCGAATATATTATCTCTATCGATGTAAGGTAACTGGTTCACGTCACCGACGAGGAGAATTTCGGCAGCGCCGGACAACCGCGTAGCCATCGCTATGGATCCGAAATGGTTCATAAGAGCCTCGTCTACCACCAAACGTTGATAGATTTCTGACTCTTTGAATCCATTTACTAATACAGAGGCCATCGTACGCACTCGATTCTTTGATTCGTCACCTATACGCTGAGAGATCTTCTCTCTTAGATCTTTAGCCGCCTCAGTTGTGGTTGTAACGATGACGTCCTTCTCCGCGTCGAAGTGCGATATTATCCACGTGGTTTTGCCACATCCTGGAACCCCGTTGACCCAGTTTAGTATTGGCACGGTCCAAGCTTCGAAGTTCGTTAATGTGCTAGCTTTGTCTAGGATCATATCCTCTAGCATAATCTTGGTGCATTGGGCCGTGACAACAATTGGGTCGTTAGATGGCGTCGTATATCTGGCTTTGCCTGTTCGCTTCGTCTCTTCCCTATCCAACATAACGAAACCACTGGTCGCATTGTATGCTGCCATATGCTCTCCTGCCATTGTGCCGTGAATTATCTTTGCAGTTTGGTTGTTGCATATGGCTGCATCTGCCTCCTTAAGAGTCCAGGTTTGCATGAATAGAGCGAATGTTCTGAGTTATTATTTTTAGTTGTTTCGAAGGGTTAGTGACATAGTTAGTGCATTCTTCGGGGTCACAATTTATTGTGGTAGAGACTGAGAGCTGATCTATATTTGTAATAGTTTCTATGACACTATCCACTGTTATATGGTTTTTTTATGGGTGTAACAAACTTGGGCATCATAGGGTATTTTGTACTATATAATAGATCTGCAATATCGATAACAAACAAAACAAACATAAGACAAAACAAACATAAGACAAACAAGCATATTCGAGTATGGTGCCGTGTAATAATCTTTTTAATACTACAAGTGAAATAGTATGTAAGGATGAGTGGATGATTGGATGGATGGATGGTTGCTACTCTTTCACGCAATACTTGGCACACAGACAGTTTACAGCTTGGAACAACACATGGGCTATCGTTTATCTTGGTTCCACGTGGACGGACCCAATGTAAAAGGTAATGAAGAATATGTGAGTGTGATGTAGAATTGAGAGTATGTATAGTGAAATTTGATATAATGCCTTAAATGTATTGTGTTTCCTAAATGATATTGTACGTAGTGATTGGATATATAGTGTAAATAGTGTTGTAATGTAGTTGAACACGAACAAAAATATAAAAAACAGTTGAAAAATACTTAAAACTATGTTAAATGCAGGAAAGTTAACAAGGCATGCAATTTTCAAACAAAGCATCAAGATTTTAGGCTGGTTATGATATTAGGTGTTAATAAGCGTATCTAGTCACTTTCCTTGTGGTTTCAGACTTTAAAGTCGGATTCCTGAGTTATTCTCCTTGCCGGCGCTCCCTCTTCCTTTTTTTAAGTAAACTTTGCCGTGTGATGTCCAGTGATACATATAGCCATGTAGCTTTGCAAACTCTCTTGCTTGATAGAAAAGCTTTCTGGCTTTAGTGGTAAGACTCTCAGAAATGAAAATGGGACTATTCCCGGCATTTTAATATGTGAGCTGTTAAGTCGGTTGGTGCTGTGGTTGCGATTGTAGTTTTTTATGTTAGTTAGAAGTATATCCTTCATTATGGTTGACGTAAATTCGACGGTAATAGGCCCATCAGTTTGAGGTTTTCTGTTACTGGTAAGTCGATAAACATCCCTGAGCTCGGCCGTTTGTATGTCGGTGCTCACAGCGGTTCCCAAATTTTTTACGATGTCTATAAGGTTATCCTTTGACTCATAAGGTTTTTTCGGGACATTGCGAATTTCCAAACTTGTTGACTTTGAATTTCGTTCCATAATCTCGACTTTATCCTCTAAAAATCCTACATACTCCAATGTGTTCTTCTTTTCTTTTTCCAAAAGGGCCAATTCAGTCATGAGATCGTCACATTTTCCACTCAAAAACTCAATCGTCTTTTTTAGTTCTATATTTTGAACCTTTTTTTGGTCTAAATTATTTTGCATCACACTCAATTTTTCTTGTTGCTCCTTTCTCAAAGTATCAATTGATGATATAATATCTTGCCGGAGAGAATTCATCTCCGCTGATTGTTCAGAATCATGTTTACCTCTTTGTCGTAAAGTGACTCTGGCCAACTTTTGTTCCGAATCTGATGTTGTTAGATCGGGCTCCGAAACATGGTGAAGAAGAGGTTCACTGCTAGGTTTAGGTGGCGTCCGGTTCATCATTTAGAAAAATTAAAATAGAAAATTATGTACCTTACGTCTGCAGTTGTACGTGTGGAGAGATTGACGCGTTGACATACTTTGCTTGATGTAAACTGTTAGGCGCTTGTAATTGCTAATAGTCAGTGAGGGGCGGAGTCAGGTGCTTATGACTCACGCGCAGTCGACAAAGATAGGTAGCGTGGTCATCAACTTGCTTTCTCACTTCGCACGCAGCTTACCGTAATCTCCCGCAACGCTCTGCGCGCTTGGTACTTTCCGAGATTTAAACTTGACGATTTAATTAGTTTTTGTACTTAAATTTAAATATTGTTTTAATTAAATAAACTGATTGCGTAAACACGTCCGTGCGCGATGACTTTCCAAGGGGAAGGGAAGCTATACCTTCAATATCTTTATGTCGCTTGCGTCTAACTTTGACAAAAGGGTTTTATTAATGTCATAAACGAGGAAAGGCCAATTTAGACGTGATGTTAAAAAATTATCGTAAATCCAAGCTTTTTTAACGTTACTTAGTGGTTGGTTGTATACCTTTTTGAGGTCATTTAAAAAGCTATCGACATTTACATCCAACAATGGAGTACGGCCTTGGTAATCGATTTTTTTACCTAAAAATTTAAACGGAGCTGCTTCCATAACTGTACGAACGCTCTGACCGCCTATTATAAGACCCGGTTCGTAAGAGGTATATTTGGTATTCTGTCTACCCAGACACAGACTAAAACATTTACTTGGTTTTGTCGTCAATCCGCCCATCCACGTACAGAAATCCTCAACTACATTTAAAAGAACCTGACATTGTTTTGGATTACTAAGCTAATATGGATTCTGTGTATTTGTTGTTAAACTTAAACCGATACCCCCATTTTTTTCATTTCTAATTAATTTGTCTATTAAAATATTAATAACTATATTAAATATAATAGGAAAAATACAACAGCCCCGAAATAAACCAACGTTATAATTAAGTGGTTTTGAATGGTTTTCATTAAAAATGACAGAGAATTTTAATTTTGAATAGTATGATGCAATAATGTCGCGAACTACCGTAGGCAAATCATACCATTTAAGCGCGAACATCATCAGTTCATGTCGTACCGACCCAAAGACGTTCTCTAAGTCTATCCAACAAACGGTAATTTGTCTAGTTCTAGCATCTTTAAGGCTTATCTATTGTTAATCATGAATTGCGACATTTTTTTTTACCGAATATATTTAAAAGATGTTTATGGAGGGACGGACATTTTTGCGACATTGTTTTTACCGAATATATTTAAAAGATGTTTATGGAGGTACGGACATTTTTTGTAAACTATATAAAGGATACCAACCGGACCTGGTGCTGACTTAGATGGTTTCATTTTAATTATTTTATTGATTTCCTCCAAAGTTGGTGGGTTGGCATTAAAGTCTTTAGTAGGAGTCTCAGGTTTGTGTTCGTTTGGATCCTCATATAGTCTTTGGTTTTCTAAAGGATTGTTATCAAAGTCTACTTCATGTTTTGCCCGATCAAAGCTATCACGATTTTTTGTTATTTGATTTGTTATGCCTTGGATTAGTTTAAGAATAGATCTCAATGTCCTAGACAGTTGGTGACTAAGTTGATTATCGCCTAAGGCTTTGGCTATACGAAGTTTCTTTATAAGGTCTCTTTTTTTCCTCCTTATTTTCAATTTAAAACCGTTTTCTTTATTTTTGTGAGCACAACGATTCGTAGGTGGATAGTGCTCATTAAAGTAGTCGTAAATAGTATTTTGGAAAGTCTCTACTTGCGCATCGAGTACCTGATTTGAGCCCGGGTGCTCTAACAGGGCCATTATATTTTGGTCATGTACTTTCCAGGTCGATTGTTTAATATTAGGATTGCTAAGACGCATCCGGAGGGTCATGGACACTTTGTAGTTTTCATTCAATGCCTTACCAAACATTTTACAGTGATATTCGATTTCATCTCAAACTTATTAAATTGAAAAAAAAAAATCTTATTATAAATAGGTTTTCATGTTGTTTGTATGTATGTGTACCAATTGGCATTAACTATTAGTTGGTTTCAATTAAACTCAAAAATAACAATAATAGTCCTAAAACGTTTGATTGCCTCCCCGTAATTAATGAGAAACATTACGATACGTTGGGTACATTGTGATAAGCTAAATTATTTTAAATGAGCTGCTATTATATAATTGTTTTAAAAGCTTGGTTTTTAAGACAAAGTCACTCATTCATCTCTTCCGTCTGATGTTTGAAACCGAGAGGACGTGTCGACTGCGCTTGATATTCTTGTTTTGTGTAAATTTAATTTTGTGTTGAGCCCCGGGCTTCGCCCTCTACGGACTTGGAAACGTGCCCAGTTATCAATTGGAACCACAAACTGGAGGAAAAAGTTAAATTTGTTTTTTTTGGTGATTGGGGTTTGAACCGGGGATCGCTGCGACTTTGACTTGGAGCGGGCGTTGTAACCACAACACCACTGACATTGTTTTGCTGCAGTTGAATATCGCTAACTCTATCTACGACCTTCATTATACTGTACGGCATCTTTGCGCCTGTTGCTATTAGGTGAGACAAAGAATATAATTAATTTATTACTATTTTGTTTTCATCATGCCACTCAAACGCACAACGCCTGCGACCCCAACTCACCTAGACGTAACTAACTTGTGTCAAAGCGTAGATTCGGCTCCAGGACTCTCCGGGTCTGCACCGAACTTGAGCATCATTGATTCAGAAAACATGGAAGAAAACATGATTCATGGAAGAAATTCGCGGTCTACTTGCTAAATCAAATAGGGGAAATAGTTGTAGGTTTTCAAAACTCGAGTTAAAGCTAGAGGAGCTGATTAACCAAGGCAATAGTATTATGACTACGATGGAATTTGTGTCTAAAAAATATGACGAACTGCAAATAAAATTAGATGAAGCATCGGGTGAACGAAAAGCTAATCGACTATATATCCAACAACTAGAGTCAAAGATTGAAACTCTGGAGCGATCGATGTACTCAACAAAGCTGGAGCTTAAAAATATCCCTAAAAAAGAAAAAGAAAGCAAAGACGATCTATGTAACATCATTGTGAAAACTGGAGATGCTGTAGGCGTTCCTATCCAGGAAAAAGACATAAAAGATGTTTTTCGAACAAAGAGTAGATTGGACAAACCGGGCACAGTCGTTGTTGATTTTGTGAGCGCTGTTAAGAAAGACAAAATAATAAGAAAAACTCGAGAGTTTAACCGTAAAAATAACTCCAATAAATTAAGTACCAAACACCTCTCAATAGAAGGTCCTGAGGAACCAATTTTTCTCTCCGAGAGTTTAACGCTGCTAGGACACCACCTGTATCATCTCGCTCGCAGCTTTGCGAATGATAATGGATACAAATACTGTTGGACCTCTTATGGAAAAGTATATCTCCGGCGAGATACAAACGAACGTTACATACGCGTTGACTCTGAGGAAATCCTGTCAGAAATGCGGCGAAAGAAGTGACTAGTATTATTTTGTATATTGATAGCATTATTTGTATCGGCACTGTACATTACAATTACTATTTTTCTATTACCACCACTTACACATTTATTCACATTCCTTTTACTTGTTTTTGCATTTATGTCGCGTAAAACCTGTTTAACTTTAACTCCACAAAAACAAACAAATACTCACACACATGAACATACCCCTATTTATGTACACACAAAAATCATAAAACTTTGGAACTCACTTTCACAATTACAATATCGCTTTATTTTAATAATATCGGTTATATTCTTATGTCTTTGTAAAATTCGTAAATCATGTATTTTTTTGGCCCCCATGAAAAGAAAAATAGGCTCTATTAGTCAGTACATTCGATAACACAATTTTAGAAAATATCTTCGAGGACATTGATAATGTATCTGTAGCTGAACCTCATTTCTGTGATACTGAGTCTCATATAACAAACTTGTTTATGCATCAAGTAATAATTCTTTAAACATTATTACTCAGAATATTCGTAGTATTTATAAAAACTTTGACAATTTCATTGTCCAATTATCAAGATTATGTGTATTAAATGACGTCATTATTTTAACCGAATGTTGGCTTTGTAAACATAAACCACCACCTTCCATGGATAACTATACATGTTACTATTCAAAAATCCTACATAATCAGAATGATGGTATCGTAATCTACGTTAAAGATGGTTTGCGTTGCACTTTTTCAGAACCTGAGAAGCACGGTGATAATTTTGCGGTTTTAAAAATTAATCTGGATATAGTTCTTATATGTACATATCGGTCCCCTTCTGTTTACAATGCAGATACATTTCTCGACTCTTTGGATAGTATTATTAGACCTATTAGGTGTGCTAACATATTTTTGTTGGGTGACATGAACATTGACATTAAACGTGCAAAGAATGATAGAAATAGCTCTTTGTATCTTAATCTAATGGCGGAACTCGGACTTCTTCCGGGCCATTACTTTCCAACAAGAGTTAATAATTGCTTGGACCATATAATGATTAAAACAAAGTTTCGTGCTACTGTCGCTGTAATTGATTCTACTGTTACTGATCATGCCTCAGTTTTACTTTCTTTAACTTTAAGCTCCCCGAAACTGTCTAATGGTGATTATTATTTAAGGACGAATATAAATGCAGCCTTAGACTATGTCAGAAATATCGATTTTTCTTTTATCTCCCTATCCTCTAATACCGATGTAGCGGCATCAGTTTTTGTTAATAAGCTCTCCTCTGCTATTACTAGTACCCTAAAAGAGATAAAAATCCCCAGTAGAAAAAGGATCATTCGGCCCTGGATCACCCCTGGCATACTCAGATGCATTCGCCATCGCGACAAACTACACAAAAGACACAAAGCTGAACCTAATAATGCTGCAATGAAAATTACCTATAAAAGGTACAGAAACTTTTGTAATTCACTAATCAGAAAACTTAAAATCCAATACGATAAGTCCTTAATTCAGAACGCCAGCAACAACAAACAAACATGGTCGGCTCTTAGGGCCATAGTTGGTAATTCGAATAAGAAAGTTTCATCTAAAGCACTTCTTCATAATTCTTATGAGCCTTGTAATATTGTTGCAGCGGTAAATAATTATTTCGCAAGCATTGGTAGTGAGCTGGTAAGCAACAACGAAAACTATCACAATAGTACCCTATTGACTCCTAAATACAAATACTTACCCAACTCTATGGTCTTCTTACCTCCAGACGAAGCAGAGGTTTCATCAATAATAATTAGCCTCAAAACAAATTATGCTGTTGGCTTCGATATGATTTCGGCTAAATTTCTTAAACTAGCTAAAGATATCATTGTTTCTCCACTCACAAACTTATTCAAACTTTGTTTTGAACAGGGAACTTTTCCTAAAATCTTTAAAAAGGCTCTTGTAACTCCGGTTCATAAGGGTGGAAATCGAGAGGATGTGACCAACTATAGACCGATTTCAGTGCTTACATCATTGTCAAAAATATTAGAAACTATGCTAAATAGGAGACTTGTGAACTTTTTAGAACACTTCAATATTCTATCAAATAATCAATTTGGCTTTCGACCTAAAAAAAGCACTGTAGATGCGGTACGAAGTCTAACTGACTAGGTTACTGATCACATTGATTCTGGACATAAATGTATCGGTATCTTTCTTGATTTAGCGAAAGCTTTCGACACTCTCTCGATACCAGCCCTTGGGAAAAAACTGGAAAGGATTGGTATAAGAGGTACTGCTTTATATATGTATACTAGCTTTCTTTCTGGTCGTTCACAACAAGTTAAAATTGATAAGTTTGTTAGTGATGAGGCACCTGTCAAATGTGGAGTACCACAAGGCAGCGTTCTGGGCCCGACCATGTTTTTGATTTTTATCAATGATTTGTGTCAGATGAGTCTAACAGATGGCAAAATTTTTACTTATGCTGATGACACTGCTGTTGTATTTCATGGAGTGACATGGGAAGATGCACAGTGTAGGGCTCAAGATGGGTTGAATAGAATAACTGATTGGCTACAGACAAACCATTTAACATTAAACGTTGAAAAGACAACGTTTATGCAATTTTCTACTGCTAAAATGAGTGCCCCTGACGTGGAAATTAAAGTTCATACCTTCCACTCATCGAGGACTGACTCTTGTGAGTGCTTGCCTATCTTGAGATCCTCTACTGTTAAATACTTGGGTGTCATATTAGATGATAAGCTTGGCTGGCGGCAGCATATAGAATTAATAGCAACGCGTATTCGCAAGCTCATCTGGATTTTCAAGAAACTAAGAGATGTAGTTGATATCGACGTTTTGCGTAGAGTTTATTATGCTTTGGTACAGTCTATTTTAAGCTATTGCGTGGTCGTTTGGGGATGTGCGACCAAATCCCATATGATATTAGTTAAGAGAGCTCAAAGGTCCTTACTTAAAACCATGACATTCCGTCCTTACAGATTTCCTACTGTGGAGTTGTATAAAAAATGCTCAGTATTAACGGTTAGGCAATTGTTCATAATGCAGTCCATTATTCGGCAACATTAATACACTCCGTACGACCCTGGTGTCTACAGATGTAAGCGCGTAGCTAGGAATGTTATTGTGCTTCCAATGATTCGCACTGCTCTGGCTAGAAGACAGAACAATTACCTGTCAATGCATTTATATAATAGGGCCAATAAAATATTTAAATTCTACACTTTATCCCTGAGAGAACTCAAAGCGATTATCTTGAAGTGGCTGTCCTCGCTTAACTACCAAAAAACCGAGGACCTCCTCAAGGCAAACTGGGGCTAACATTTTGAACATTAATTACGCAAACATATATACAATACTCATCCACGCCATACACACACACACACTCACACACACACACACACACACACACACACACACACTCACACACACACATACAGACACGCATAGATAAGCATGCACATTCTCATTAATTTGTATTATTTTTATTTTTTTTTATTTTTAACATTGTAAAATCATAGAGTAATATATCTACTTAAGTTTGGTTTTGTTTAAGTTTGCTTATGTTAAATTTGTATAATGGAAGAGCACAACTGGTTCATTGTGGCTCAGGCTTTGCCTATCACAAAACCAGGGAACTCATTTTGTCTGTAAATATTATTTTCTGGAATAAAGCATTATTATTATTACTCATAAAACTTTTCTTTAAAACTAACTTTACCAATGATAAATGAATAAAAAACTATATATATATATATATATATATATATATATATATATATATATATATATATATATATATATATATATATATATATTTTTATGTGATAGAAGGCAAACGAGCAAACGGGTCACCTGCTTGTAAGCAACATCCGTCGCCCATGGACGTCTGCAACTCAGGAGTTACAAATGCGTTGCCGCCCTTTTAAGAAGGAATACGCTCTTTTTTTGAAGGTTTCAATGTCGTATCGGTCCGGAAATACCTCGGGAGACAATTTATTCCACAGATTGGCTGTGCGAGGTAAGAAACTTCTAGAGAAGCGCACAGTGGTGGAACGCCAGCCATTCAGGTAATGGGGATGGTGGTTCTGTCGCGATGGACGATGGCGAAAATCTGTGGGTGGTATTAATTCGAACAACTCTTCAGAGCACTCCCCATGGTATAAGCGATAGAGGATGCAGAGGGAAGCTACATCCCTACGCAACGCCAAGGGATCAAGCCGATCGGAAAGATCTTGACAGTCGATGATTCGAGTCACTCTGTCATCTGCGGCCGATCCTGCGCCTTATAAAGCTGCAGGCGATGGGCCGGAGTGAAATATCGTCTCGATCTGTTCAGTATACCTATCTTCTTTGAGGCCAATTTGGCCTTGCCCTCAATATGACCGCGGAACTGGACCTCGCTCGATATATCGACGCCAAGGATTCCAATACTGGCTGCGGCAGTTAGGGGAGTGCTCTCAAATGAAGGTGATACGGCAAACGGTGTCTTTTTTGAGGTGAACGCGCAAACTTGTGTCTTTGTAGGGTTAAATTGGACTAGATTAAGTCCGCCCCAATCTGAAACTTTTCCCAAAGTTGTTTCGATTTCAGACACAAGTTTATTTCGGCTCTCAGTGACGTTTTCCCGTGAAATATTAGTGCGGCCGGTATAAAAGGCATCACCCGTACTATCATCCGCATAGCAATGAATGCTGCCGCTTTGCAGCATATCATTAATATGCAGAAGAAATAGTGTAGGTGATAGCACACAGCCTTGAGGGACACCAGCATTGACAGAATTGGAGTTGGAGCAAGCACCGTCAACAACGACTTTCATGCTTCTGTCTGCCAGGAAACTGATGACCCAGTTGCACAGTTTCACGGGAAGCCATACTCCGGATCAGGCAGTGGTCCGAGGAACCCAATGGGGCCACAACGGAGACTTTGTAGCCATCCGGATGACAGGTCAGCAGAAGGTCCAACAGTGAAGGCTCATGGCTTTCCACATCTGGGACTCGCGTACCCCCCTGGGGTAGTTTCTGTTCCAACTGCACTATCATGGAGAGGGGGAGGGGGGTTGGGCCACCGGAAACCTCACTCACTCAATGAAAAATCAAATCCTGGTATCAGAGTGAGGTTGTGGTATCACACCGGTCGAGCCGGCCCATTCGTGCCGAAGCATGGCTCTACCACACTAAAAAATATGTCGAAAGGATTGCGTTATTTAAGAAGTACGTAAAAGATTTCTACACAACTATAAACTTTTCAACTAAGCAAATAAAAACAATGAGTCTGCTAGATAATTTTAAATTTACTAGATTTTTTAAAACTATGATAATATTTTATTTCTTCAAAATTTTGATCAGCTACTATTCGCGTACACTTGATTAACTGAAATTTAAAGCCAAATGTGTTATACAAAGAGATATGACTGGATTATCTCATAAAAGTGACATAATGATAAACTATCAGCTTCATAACGCAATTTCACTTTTATCTTCCTTCAGTAAATTTATACAAATGTTTTATTTCACTAGTGAAGATAGATATTACGAGAGAAATAGTTCACACCTTTTTTATGACTTCAAATATGTAAGTAATGGAGAAAGTATTTAGTTTTAATATTAACATTATCCATAAACTATTTTTTTAACGTAATATGTACAGTATTTTCAATATACCAATAAACTACTTGGAAAATATAAATTACAGTATGTTTAGGTTTATCTAAAACCAATAGATACTTGCAACTGCTTCCTCAAATGTATCTAATGAGTTTTGTGAGTGGTAACTAATGGGTCAATAGTTTATTAATACGTGCTATTTTAGGATTTGTAGATGAATAGTTAATGTAAGGTGAATGGAATAATTAAATTAATTTACAATTTAAAAGGCATCACATTGTTTATTTTTATAAAAGATCGTAATAATTAATTATACATAATTAATTATACATTAAATTAATATATATATTATGACAGTTCAAAATAAATCGTTTTTAAATTAATGTTAAATATATATTTTTTTACTTACCACAGACACTTTTTTTGGTACCCATTCATTTATTTTCATTTGAGTCAGCTATGTTGTTGTAACAATCTTCCTAGCTTGCTTATCTGTCAATGGTGAGCAGAACGTTGTTAGAAGATTTTTACCCATTATTCGTTAACATCTTTAAATGTCTAGCGAGTTAATGAAACGTTAGGTTTTAATATAGGTATTCGGCAGATACAAACCAAACCAGACGCAGACCAAATATCATTCGAGGGCAAACATTTCAAGTTAACGTGACATGTAGGTTAAATGAGGTATTCTACAGAACTACGATACATCATAGTTTGATTCGATGTTTATATAGACTTATAGTTAAAATTAATTTAATCATTTATTTAATGTTATATTCACCCTGGAAAATGTAATTTTAATCCTTTTAATCATAACACAAGAACCTTTTAATCTTAGTACACTTAAGTAATGAACTTAGGTAATAAACCTTAATGTAGGTTTTATTACAAGTTCTTTAAAAAAAATTTAAATATATACTTTCTATTCTAAAACCCTTTTATAATTTTACAGACAGAAAATAAAAACTTATAAATTGTTTGTTAATTTAATTGATTGTATAGCTACACAAGAATATATACTTAAAGGTCACTACTTATAATTAAATATTACACAAGTCATAAAGTTTCATTAATTGTAATATTTAAATGCTTTTATCCAAACTTAATTAGCATAGGCAGTAAGAGAGAGTAGGTTTTTATTTTACTTGTTCCCATAAGATATTATTATTGTTAAAATATACTTTTCCAAGAGATATTCTTATAAAATCATTTGATAGTTTTCATCCTAAATAAATATTACGCATGATAGTCAAAACGAAAAAAGACCGCGTCTGTACTTATAGACGAGGTATAAATTAATCTTCTGGAATTGTAAAAAGTTTTTAGCCAAATATTCAAATAGTGAAATAATTAATATACCGTATCATAAAATTGATGTATTCGAAACGAGTGGAATTGTAGTGTTTCGCCAAAATCAATTCTCACTCCATCACTCGACCCAAATTTGACGGGTAATGAGAAATGATTTAATTAAAACAACTGAAGTAATATACACCATTTTTATTTATGAAGTGTAAATTGTTAATTTAAATTCAATTTAAATATGAATTATTTATTATTTAGTCTCCGTTATGTATCTGTATATCGTTTTTAACCCTCGACTAATAAAAGAGGTGTTATAAGTTTGACCTGTTGATCGGTGTATCTGTGTATCTGTGTGTCTGCCTGTGGCAATTTAGCGGCCAAACGCGTGAACGGATTTGAATGCAGTTTCTTTTAATCGAAATCTTGTTTCGTCGAGATGGTTCTTAGCTAAGATTGGTCGAAATAGAAACAGTGGTCTCTAAGATATTGACGTTTTATTGGTGAAAGATTCTTATGCAATAATTAGCTGTTCCCACAGGGTTCACCCGCGCTATATACGAGAAAAAGCGTTGTTATGAAGACCAAATAGGTTTTTACACTTACTTACTGAGGTAAAGTACTTTATTAGGGATAGCTGTTGCCCGTGACTGCGTCCACTTAGACTGTAAAAATATATTTATATGGCTTATGATCATAGCCATAAAGAGTCACGGGCAACAGCTTGTGATAATATAAATCTCTTTATCATAGTGTTAATAGTGATTGTAAATCATTTTAACTCTAAATGTTTCTATTTATTAATATTCATATATACCTATATAAAAAGGTTTGAACCATGTTACTTAATACATTTATAATTTATTACATTGTCGAAATTTTCACGCGGATGCTGATTATTTCTCGTATTAAATATAACCTATGTTCATCAGAGGTATAACGTAAGATTCTAAAGGTAAAATATATTTTTTTAATCGGTCCAGTAGTTTCGGAGCCTATTCAATTCAAGCAAACCAACAATCAAATCTTTTCTCTTTATAATATTAGTGATGATGTTGATGATAAAATATAGCCTAAGTTCATCAGGGATAATGTAGGATTCTAATGCTAAAAGGTTTTTTTTAAATCTTTCGCGTAGTTTCGTAGCCTATTCAATTCAAACAAACAAAAAAAAATTCCTCTTTGTAATATTAGGATAGATTAATAGAAATACTTAAACAATTGATAATTTTTGTGTCTGTAGGTTCATTTAGTACAATTCAGAAACCAGTAACATAACTTTAAAAAACAGAAAAAAAAAATTATAAGTTTTAAAAACCCCGATACAAAAAGACCCCTAAAAAGAATAAAAATAATATTATTATGTGCTTATTAAAGTCGTTGCGTCGGGGGACCGTTTAATAAAGAAAGAAATTAAAGAGCATGTAATAAAGACAAACAAACAAATTACGATATCGAATCGATACAGTCTAAGTCCTCAATTATTAACTTCGTAAAATAGATACCATCTTCAACGTACGTACAACGGATCCCCGACGCAACGACTTAAATAACTACATAATAATATTATTTTTATACCTTTTAGAGGTCTTTTTGTATCGGGATTTTTAAATTTTTAAATTTAATTTTTTATTATTTTAAATACTTATAGGTTTGGAACAAACAGGCATATCCGTAAATACCTATTTCCTATATACATAGACATATATATAGGAAATAGGTATAACTATCGGCATGTATAACAGCGTGCATGGACTAGATCGTGCAAAAGTCTAAATTCTGTTTTTTTTTGTCTGTCTATGCTGTTAGCCCTGTTGGCTATTACAGCGTCACCGGGTCAGGAGACCCGCCCTTAAAAAGGGGGGCCGGATGGGCCCCCATGGGGAACGACGTCCCGAGGGCGTCTCAGATTGAGACACGGACCTCGGCTCGGGCCGTCATTTGTCAGGAGGGAAGCTAAGGAAATTTGGACACTAGCGTCCTTCGACGGCAGAAAGCCGGAGCAACGGAGCACTTACTCAGTTGGGACCTCGTCAATACCGGTATAGGCGGTGTGTGTCTATATGTTATGTGGTGTCTGTTATGCCTACGCGTACGTCATTACCTACTGTGAACGCGTCGTCGGGGTCAACGAGTACCGACTTGGGTCTTCTTTCTCTGACTATAGTAGTCTTACGTGGTCTATACTCTGCGGCGTTAGCCACCAGTGGGTTCGGGTGTCGTTCAGCACGTTCAAAGTATCTTTGGGAAAGCCCCTTGAAGTACTGAGCGATGGTCGGAAGGTCTACGTCTCTATGGAGATCGATGTTGCGTACGAACCACGGCGCCCCGGTTGCAATCCGTGTAAACCTGTTCTGAATCACCTGAAGGGGTTTCAGATTAGCGTGCGCAAAAGTGGGACTCGCATAGAACATAACGGACGTATGCCAGCTTTGTAAAGTGTCACCTTATTGCGAAGGGACATTTTACTCCGCTTGCCTAACAGCGGATATAAACGACCTAATATGAAGGCCGCTCTGCTACGAACGGTCCTAATATGCTCAGTGAAAACTAACTTTCTATCTAACGTTACTCCTAGGTATTTTGCCTTGTCTTTCCAAGGTATTGGTTTATCAAAGAGTTTGATTCGTGGGAGGATCCTTGGGGGGCCCCGTTCGAAGAGCACCGAAACGCGCTTCTCAGGGTTTACCTCGATCCGCCATTTTCGCAGCCAAATCTCGAGGGAGTCGACTGCGGATTGGAGACGTTGGTTTACCTCCCAGTGATCCTTAGAGGACGTGTATAGCGCGGTATCGTCCGCGTACATGGCAGGGTGCACTTTAGATCGCGGCCTAGGAATATCGCTAGCGTAGATGGAGCAGAGGATGGGCGAGAGAACTGAACCCCGGGGGACACCCGCCCTGATCGGACGGCGGGTTAACAACACGCCTTCTACTCTGTATCGAAAAGAACGATTGGATGGGTAGTCCCGTATGATGAGTACGAGCCTGTTCGACACCTTGAACTGGTATAGCTTGTAAACCAGTCCATCGTGCCAGACCCTGTCAATGTGCTAGACCCTGTTAAACTAAATTCTGGCTCGCCGCGTTACGTCAACCCCCTCCCCAAATTTTAAATTAACACAAAACAACTTTTGCATGCGCCGCGACAGTAAAGATGATTATCCCCTCCAAATTTATAAGAATATATGTTTCGTGTTAATACCACAAATCATATTTTCTTTTAGTGCCTGCGGCCTTTCAATGTTGTATTACTTATTTTGTTATTTTCGTTCTGTCACCGCAATTCAACGTTCCACTTGATAAGGATTTTTACATTTCCTAAACATCAAATTCAATGATTATTTACATATTTAGTACGTTCTGTCTGTTGCAGTTTTCGAACTATCGATAAAATAGTATTAAATGTAAAGCAACTTTCAAATAACTGAATAAAGAGTAAAGATTATTTTACATGTATAAGAGCTTAAACTACAGCGTCAAAATCTACACATTGTTATTATTTTTTTAATAATTAGCTGTCTCGACTCCAAAGCAATAATTTGAAACATTTGATCGTTTTTAGATTTAGATATTTGTTTGTTCACTCAACTCTTAAACTCAATTAAACTATTTATTATATGTTTATTGGTAATATTGTATTATTTTCTTATTCAAAAAATGAATAACACCGACTGAGTCGAATATCTTGCTTGCTCTGCTTGCTCCGTTTCATTTATACGAGAATAAACTACTTTCAGCCTGAGAACGTAGTTCCTGAGATGAAGTTTTGAAATGAATTGAACCGGAACTAATTGTAGATTAGGAACAAAAATGTGCAGCCTACATTAGCCGGAATCCCAGAATAACTGAGAATACAGACCAATGACACAGATAAGCCCATCTACCTGCATAACTTGCATTACTTTTAATGGGTTTTACTGAAGTTGGTTAATACAATAGACTGTTTGGGGTTATGGGATCATAACAATAGAGATCACTTCCAGAATAGTAATAGACTTTTTTTTAAGTAAGTCCATATCATTGATTTGGGGGTCATTTAATTAAAATTCAGTCTTAAATTTCATAAGCCAATGTGCTACGCTAGCGCCACCACATAGTTTTATTTTTAGGTATAAATGAGAGGGAGGGTAACCGACACTATGCGTGCCACTGTTGACATCGTACTCGTATATCAATCAGTTTCTTTTAATTAATTGATTAATAATGTATTATTAATCTACAATTATATAAATGGTGCATAAGGACAGAGATAAGGACAGGACAGATACACATCAAAGTACGAAAATTGTTTTGATTACACAAAAAAATCAATAAATATAAGATCAAAAATGCAAATTTGACGATTGAATATAATAAATAGGAAAAGAATCAATAGGAACACAATTATATCAGAGGCATCTATGGTTGAGTAGTGTAACATCCTTTGATCAGAAATCAGAGTCCTCTTATTACCAGCGTCACTTAGTGACAACATATTTAATATTTTGGAATAAAATTAAATTAAATTTAGAAATAACCGTGGAAGAACAAGATGAAAAAAAAACATCTTGTATGTTCAAACTACAACAACTAAGGCTCTGTATAGAGAAAAGGTTATACATTTCAGAAGAAACATTTATGAAACGGAAATACTGTCTGTTGTTGTATCTGACCTCTGAATCTAAATAGACCAAATCCATATGGTAGGTTGGTTTTTTTTTTATAGTTCGTGTGATTGTGTACCTCCTATTTGGATGGGTCGGAGTCTGTGTTGGGGTTAAATTAGTTTTTCAGAATGTTTCATTTATTTGGGTGCAAGTGTGTCAGTGATTTTTATGTTGTTTCCTGCTATCTTAATTCTGTATGTTATTCCATGTGTATGTGTATTTGTATATATCTATACAAGAGCTTGTATCCTATCTTATTACATATTGTTTGGTTATGCTATATTTACAAATATTTTTGTGTTCTTTACTCTACGTTTAGATTTATTTCCTATCTTATGACGTATTTCATAATTAATTTATTGCTATTTAATTGCTACTCTTAGTTTATTGCTATTCAAGATGCGTACAGGGACAGGATGCTGTACGGTAAGTTTTTATTTTTTTTCCTCAATTATAGCTTGTATTTACAGTTTTCATTCGCAGAGTTGTGGTCGCCGCCCATGCTGGAGCCACATTAGTATAATGTGGTAGTCGTCGGGCGTCATCCTCTTGTCCGATTTGTTCCCGCTGGTTTGAGTTTCGTCGATTGCAACAGTGGCATCGTACGATGCCCTCTGCGGTCGTGGTCATATCCGGTGGGTCCTGGGGCTATCATGTGTTCCACATGGTGCCAGGGCCGTTTGCTTGTCTTCAGTTGGTTGGGTTTCTGGTCAGGTCAGTAGAGCTTCGTTGGCGGCCGGTGCCCATCATGGCTGTGGCGACGGTGGTCCTAGGGCTTGCTGCATCTGTGTATGATCAGGTTAGTATTGTCTTGTCCTACGTTCTGTATAGTCCTGTCCTGTGTCAATTTTTATTTTCCCTAATGATCCGTCCTGCTACATGTCTGCATTACGTCATGAAGGTCGCGAGTGCTCGTTGGCAGTCCATTATGTCAGATAAGTTAGCTGTGTTTATGGTTATGTCAATCTCCATCTCAGTCGCTTGTCGTTTCGTCATGAACCTCGGGAACTCTGTGAGTAGGTGTATTATTTCATCAACAGTAGAGTCGTCACACTTGCTTGTCGGGCTGTCCTTCAGTTTAAATCTGTGGAGGTACCCCGCAAACTCCCCGTGTCCGGTAAGTATCTGCGAGGTAAGTGAGTCTATGTCCAGTTTTGTCACGATCTTCTTGGCTCTCCGGACGTCAGGCAAGAATGCCTTGGTCACCGTCGCCGTCTCGCCCGTCGTGTAGCGTTACTGCTAGGTGTCTATCGACTGCTCCCTGATGGTCCTTTTTGCGTGGGAGACGGGGAAGTTATCGTAGGTGGCTTTCCTTTTGGTGTTCCTGGCCGCGTCCTTTGCCAGTACGTCCGCTCTCTCGTTTCCAGGCACCCCCACGTGCGCCTTTCCCCAGAAAAGTCGAACTATGTGCCCTAGTGGGTGGGCCAAGGGATCGGCATTCAGAGCATCGAGAGAGGATCTAGAGTCGGTGAGTATTGATGTTGCGCTCCAGTTTCTACGGTCGATAGTGTCAGTAGCGACCATGATCGCCAGCATTTCAGCCTGGAAGACCCTACAATGCCGGGCTAAGCGGATTTTCCTGAAGTGCACCTCCCTGCCGTCCTCCCACACAGTTAGGGCTACTCCCACGAGCCCTGGAATTTTCTGCCATCAGTGAAAATAGATTTTCCAGCTAAGACGTGATAGATCTTGGCGTGTTCCTTAATTTGGAGGTCCAGCGGGAGAATCCCTGCCAGCACCGTTGCTGCATTTTTAGACACCGTTCTGTGAGTTCGCGCGATTTTCTGGGCGAAGCCCCGCTGCACCACGGATAGTTTCTTCTGCACATAGACTTTATTGATTTCGGACGCCCAGACGCTCGCCCCGTACGAAATTATAGGCACCACCACTGCAGTATAGATGGTTTTTATGATGGCAGGGTTGAGTCCCTACGTCGCCCTGGCGGCGCGTGACTTCTGCTTATAGATGCCCAGGGCCTTGCAGGTGGTGTTCGTAATATGTCGCGCGAATGTAGCTTAGAGTCAATGGTGACCCCCAGAATCTTGATTTCTTCAGCTATGTCAATGTATTCATTGCCCATTCTTAATATAGGGTTATCATATTGTAGCTTTTCTGTGATCACCATTGACTTCGTCTTGTGCGCTGCGAATCGGAGCTTATTTTCGCCACCCCACTTCAGCACTCGTTCCAGGGCCGCATTGGCCTGGGCTTGGATTTTCATGGTTTCTTGTCCGGAAAAGACAAGGACCACATCGTCGGCGAACGCCTGACAATGTACTCCCATTCGCTCTAACTCATTCAGAAGTATGTCGATAAGGATATTCCACAGGAAAGGGCCCCCCACAGAGCCCTGTACGTAGCCCTTATTTGTGTTTCTCTACTTTCTGTCCCAGGCAGTTGACTCTCACTGCTCTTTCCTCGAGATAGTTCTGCACCGTCCTCCAGAGATTGCCCGGGCATCCCAGTTCTGCCAGCCGGTTCTTGATCGCCGGCCACCACGCATTGTCGAAGGCGCCCTCTATGTCTAAGGATATTAGTACAACTAGCTCCTTCGCGTTCCTTCTTTCCTTAATGTAGTTGATCAAGACATAGAGGGCGTCCTCCGTACAGCGCTGGGGCGGGAATCCGTACTGGCGTGGGTTCAACCTAGGTAAGAGGTGCCATCGGAGTCTTCTGATTATCGCTTTCTCGAATATTTTCCGCAGAATTGGGAGAAGGCCAATGGGGCGATAGGTCTTGGGATCGTTGAGGTTCATTCTGCCCGACTTTCTAAATATGACCACCTCGGCGATCTTCCATGAGGACGGGAAGATGGTAGGTTGGTAGGTCAAGACCAACTTGCTTTCTATTTAATCCCCGTGCTTTAATGTTGATCATGTAAAAGACCGCAAAGACTATTAAGCCTGGGTAAGATATTTGATGCGTGACATAAACAATAAATTGACACTTAGCATCATTAAAGGTCGTGGGATAACGAAGGATAAATGTACAGGTCTAATAAATCTATTATTATTATTGTCATTTATTTCATATTAATCTTATTATTTACATTTATACATATAACATTAAAAAAAAAACAACATTATAAATATAAATATAAAAAACAGTATCCCGCCGACGTGGGCCTTACAACCAATCCGTCGGTGGTTAGGGCGACAGCGAAAGAAACTTCCTCACAATGCGTGCCATACCCAAAACTGCTGCTCTTTGCATCCGACCCTTGATCCAGTTTTTTAGTGAGAGCCTCTTAAGATGATGATCGAGACTCTTCGCTATAAGACCATTGACGGAAACTACCATCGGGACAATTATTGTTGAGTCAACATCCCACATGTCGGTAATCTCGTGAGCTAAGTCCAAGTATTTTGACAGTTTGTCCTTCTCAGCTTTCACAAGATTAGCGTCACACGGGACACTGATATCAACAAGAAATGCCCGGCGCTCTAACCGATCTACCAGCACGATATCAGGCTTATTGGCTACAATAGTCCTGTCCGTTATGATAGATCGGTCCCAATAGAGCTTAGCATGACCATTTTCCAAAACTGGCTCCGGTGAGTACTTATAATATGGCACTTCAAAAGGTACCAGACCGTATTGAAGAGCAAGTTCTTGGTGGATAATCTTGGCTACTTGGTTGTGCCTGTGCAAATACTCTCCATTGGCAAGACGACAACAACCGGAAATAACATGTCTGATGGATTCCCCAGGTTGGTGGCACGCACGACATATATCAACAGTGCCATCCTTTATTATGTATTTCCGATAGTTGTTCGTCTTGACAACTTCGTCAGCAATTGCACAAGCAAAACCTTCGGTTTCTCCAAAGAGATCACCGAATCGTAGCCAAGCCACGGACGCCAGAAGGTCTACATCAGGCCCATAGAGTGCCTGGTGGAACCGTCCATGAAGCTCCTTACTCTTCCATATATTTATACGGTCGTCAGTGCTAAGTACTACCGGTTTATGCCAGTTGTCTTTGGCTAAAGAGAGCGGTGTGAGGCCTTTATCTACTGCAACAATGTCCCGATGCATTCCACACTCAGCATGAAGGAAATATTCTCTAAGATTGCATACCTCACGGTTGTGTAAGTTTTTGGCATTAAGGAAGCCGCGACCCCCACACTTCCGTGGAATATACAATCTCATCACTGATGAGCGCGGATGATGCAAGCGATACATTGTCAATAGTTTTCGGGCCTTTCGGTCCAGGGCATCTAATTCGGTCTGAGTCCACCTTAATATGCCGAAAGTATACATCAGCAGGGACATTACCCAACTGTTGAATGCACGCACTTTGTTACCTCCTGACAAAAGACTTTTTAGGACTTTTGTCAAGCGGTTAAAGAAGCGTTCCTTCACTAGCTGTTTAATGTCCCCACTTAGTATGCCTAAGCATTCCGACATACCAAGGTATTTGTAGGATTCGGTTTCAGAGAGGGATCTGAGGGACATTGTCTCCGAGAGTTGTAAATATTCGCTATTTACAACTCGGCCATTCTGCACATGTGCAACCGCGCATTTATCTACACCAAACTCCATCCTAATGTCATTACTAAACGTTTGCGTAACGCTTAGTAATGATACCAGATCTGCTTTATTTGGTGCAAATAATTTGAGATCGTCCATGTACAAAAGATGTGAAATGATCTCACCCCCTCTGCGAAAGTGAAATTCCAGTTTTGAATCCCTAAGCAACGTGCTTAAGGGGTTCAAAGCCAGGCAAAACCACAAAGGACTCAAGCTATCACCCTGGAAAATACCTCGCTCAATCCTTACAGGTTCGGAAGTAAGAAGACTTCCTCCGCCCCCTGGAAGACAAAGGACCGTTGTCCATTGCCTCATACATGAATCAAGAAAAGCGCATAGATCTGTGTCAATCTTATACACTTCTAGTACTTTTCTCAACCATGTATGAGGCACCGAATCATAGGCCTTTTTATAATCAATCCAGGCGGCGGAGAGACCCTTCTTACCTCGGCGAACCTTTTCATTAATGGCCATGTCAATAAGGAGGAGCTCCTTAGTACCACGAGACCCAATCTTACATCCATTTTGAGCGGGATCTAAAATGCTGTTTGCATACAAATGTGTGTTTAATTTTGAAGTCAAAATGGATGTAAGAAGCTTATAAATTGTTGATAGGCACGTGATAGGTCGAAAGTTCTTTGGATCCGTGATACTACCAGACTTGTGGAGCAGAAAGGTGATTCCTGTTGACATAAAAGATGGTAGGGATCCGGACACGATGGCTTCCTGGAATTGCCCAGCCAAACGTTCGTGTGAAGACCGCAGCCATTTGAGCCAAAAGTTATGTAATCCGTCCGGCCCAGGACTTTTCCAGTTATGGGTCGAACGGATCGCATCCCTGACATTATCTGGGCTTATAAATATAGCCTCCATTGGCTGCAGGTGTTCACACGCGCGCTCAACAACACGCATCCAGCCACCATCGTTGTGATTAATAGGCACCGACCAAATATTTTTCCAAAATGTGAACATTTCTTCCATATTTGGTAACTGCCCATCAATCACATTCGTAGCAGATTCCTCCCAACTTCTATAAACCTTTCTTTGGTCACTTTGGAATATGCGATTCTGTTTATACCTATTTACACGTTGTTTATAACGACGGATACGATTTGCCCACGCACAAACTTTCTGCTTCAGGTAGTCTATACGTTCTGTTACATAGGCCATGTAATCCTGAGGTCTAATGCCAGTACCGGCAAAGGCCTGTGTAACATAACGCATGACTCTCGGCCGGATGTTTCCCGATCTGAAGCAGATTAACTTGCCAATAATGACCCTAGCTGCGCTGATACGCCGTTCCATCCTCATCTGCCATGCGGGTGTGTCCTCAGTGGACCGCACCACCCTATCAGGCTCAGGAAATCTGACACGGGCGGAGCGGCACGCTGCAACAGCTGCACAATAAAGAATTGAATGGGTATCAGTGAGACTATTGCTAGAACGAAGATAAGAGTCTAGCATGCAGTCTAGAGCCATTACAAGCGACATATTACGTCTATGCGTGGGAAAACGGGGCAACCGTGGTCTGTCGCGGGCTGGTATATCTTTAAATTCCAAAATCGCATCCTCCAAAGTCCTCCTTAATTGCTCATTATCTTGGGTACTTACGGTTGTAATCTCTACGCCCCCCACATCAGCATCTCCAACCACTAACCCTGCCACCGAAGGAGCGGACGATAACTGGGCTCGCGAATGGATGCTTTCGGTGGTAGATGCAGAGACTGTCACCTCGGAGCGAAGCCGGTCAAGTGCGGAGTCATCCAACGCACGATTACATTGAATAAACCGCACCTGATCCGATAGTCGTTGGGCCGAAACGGTCAACTCTGGTTCAAGGCCCTGAAACAAAGACAGCAAACGGGTTCGCCACGCAGTGAGGTTAGTGCCACCCTCTGTCGCCCTATAGTACGCTCGCATGACATTTTCGTTCATATTTTGCGTCCATTTCATGCGGCGCACTGCACCACCGACGGCGGGGGCCGAACGCGGGGCGGATGCCCCAGTAGGCCCCAAGCGCGGCAGCGGTGGCCTCCCACGGCGCGGCGCTGGTGCTCGGCGCGGCGCTGGAGGCGGCAGCTCGTCGTCACTGCTCGACACGATTTCCTCAGGAGGAGTTGCGTACTCCTCCTCTGATGACGTGGAGCTGTTGGGTGCGACGGGCTGCGGTGGTGGGCGTGCGTTTATGTTTTTACTCCTTGTGATCATTATTATAGTATCTATTTTCACATTGTCAACAGTTCACTTTTTTCAGGTACTTTTTGTAAGTTGTTCACAGTTGTGTATATAGTATTCTTTTTTTTTCGTTTATTTTGCATTTTGTAAACGGAATGAAATTATTTAAATATGATTAAAACTGGATTTTGAAAATAAATATTTTAAACAAAAATTGACATTTAAAAACGTGACCATTCCGTGTCACTTACCAAGGAGTATTTTATTATTATTATTAATATTATTAACAGGAAAAGCATCAACGTCATAACTATGACGTTTGCGAGTGTTAGAATGGACGAAGAAGGTTACGTGTCATAAAAAAAACCTCTGGAAATCTGGGGCTTTAGTTGGAGAATGCCCATCCATTTAATTATATAATTTTAAATCCATATAATTTCAAATAAACTAAATTATATAACCTTCCTCTAAATTTAAATGTTATTATTAAAATACTTACCAGATAGTATTAAAATATAGTATCTATACTACTACTACACCAACACAATTGAATTAACAATATTATTACTGTTATAAAGCTAAAATCCGTTTAACACATTCATTAAATACAAGTTATGACTGTGACTCACGACCGACTTTATTAATTATCGCTTCAATTATATCCTACATATTGAAACTATACAACTTGACACAAGCAGACGCTAATACTTGGAGGTAATGGGTGCAATTTGCCAACTCGTAACATCGAAACCGCTATTGATAATAAGCTTATACGAGCATGTTTCTAAAAGGATTACTTCCGAGTAATAATAATTATATTTTTTGAATTAATGTATTATGCTTTACTAGCGATCCACCCAGGCTTCGCATGGGTGCAATTCTAATCCTAAATATATTGTATGTATACATAAAACGTTCACACCTTTTTTGTACTTGGACAATCATCGCAAATTGTATGTTTCTGTTTTATATGTATTAATACGAAACAGAACATATTGTGTTGCTCAAGTTTTAGCAGTGGCCACCTAATTGTTATAAGGTATTATATAAGAAATCTTATTTTATGAAAAACTATAATTTTAACTACTATTAACATAAAATGTTATTTCAATCTTTTTAGCACATACGTAGTAGTTGTAGCAAAGTTTGAGAACTGGATAAAAGACGGTCGTATATAATTTGATCTGATATTATGAGTATTCTTTGATGGAAAAAGTTTTTATTACAGGTGCAGGTTTTAATTATACACTAATATTAGGTTATAATTAGGACTTGTGAATCATGTTCAAAGCGTCATTGAGGCGTTAAGGCGTCAGCTAACGGTGTTTTAATTTTTTTTTTTAAAGTCTCGGGTTGTGTCTGATGTAACGTGTATTACACATTTTTAAATTTCTTTCCCGTTTATTTAAATGACTATTTTGTATTCAAACTTTCGAAATTAAATATTAATATTATATATTTTGTACGCGGTGTACTCACTTTAATTTATCTAAAGTTTCCCGGACTAGTTTAAAATCCATTCAAAGTTCTTACTCCTACTCAGCTGAAAAAGTACTGCCTACAGCAATATTATTTAGAAGCGGCAAGGCTTTCATTGGTTTAAACCGTAGGGTACTTACTATTTTATTATTTTATATACAATACACACTTTGAGACTTATTACATCCTTGGGATTTATTGTGCTATACCAACAATATCTTCCAATAGAAGAAGCCATTAAGATTTTTTTTAACTGTGCTTTATATATAATGACGATGACAGATTTAATAATAGAATAGTATTCACAATTTTCAATGGAATAAACGCTTTTAAAATAAACGTTTTTAAAGTTTACAGCAAATAAAATAATTTAAAAATTTCCACCTAAAATGATACACATTTAAATAAAAAAAAAAGTATTTAAATTTCTTTTAATAAACTCGGCATTAGTGTAGGCTGGTATTTGTAATAAGGAATATTTTATTTGTAGTTCATGTTATTTATAGAAACATCCACAGTCCACAGTAAAGCATTGTTTGTTTGAATTCTGTAAAATTCTCTATCATTATTAACGTAACGTTTCATTGTTTTATACAAAGGATATACGAAATAACAACATACGTAAATATTATTCGAAAATATAAACTCATTTTTTATTTTTAATAGTGGAAACAGCCTTCGGGCATTAAGTACTTTAAATTCAATTTTTTTGTATTTACAAACAATACTTAGCATTTCAATAATAGTAGGTTTAAATATATTACAAGAACTTAAAAAAATCACAAATGTTTCAACTCTTACTCGTTACATTAAGGCAATTTATATTAATTTGTTAAGTTACAAAATTTATCTATTTCAAGTTTCCGGAGCTTTGTCTTGGAAATCTAATGGAGGTTAGAATATTAAATACTGTTTATCGTTGTTTCTGTACCTTGATACTGTAAGAAGCACATTCAAACAATGAACTATTAGATAGGTTAATAATAAAGTATAGATTAAAATGTTTCACTTAATAATTATATAAAATTTATTCAAAATGGGATCAAATTCCATTAACTAAAATGTAAAGCCCAATGGAAAGAGATATAGATTATCCCATAAAAGTAGCAAAATGATAAACTATCAGCAGCCATAAAGCATTTCCACTTTTATCTTCCTTCCGTAAATTTATACAAATATTTCATTTCACTGCAGAGACACATAATTCACACCTGGTGTTGTTTATTACGATTTTGAAAATCTTAGTACGTAATAACAACTTGTTAGTATTTATATTATATCTAAAATTATTTTATCTAAAATTTACCGTAATATTGTTTGTAAATTACTAGTACCTATTATTACTTACAAACGAACTATTCGGTAAATATTATTTTCGGTAAGTTTAGGTTTATCTAAAACTAATAGATACTTGCAACTGCATCCTCAAATGTATCTGATGAGGTTTGTGAGTGCTTACTAATATGTTAACATTATATTTATTTAGGATTTATAAATTAATATATAGGAATAAAGGTACACAGAACAAATTAAAAATTTATTTAGAATTAATGGTTTATATTAAAAAAAAAAAGTTAGAAATCGTAAGAATTTTATGTTTCCAATACGAATGTCCGAGAAGTAGACAGTAGCAGAGAACACACTCTAAGTAGCAAAGGTAGCAATTTCTTGTCATGGCAACCTTGACTTTTTTCCTAACTTTAACGGCATGAATATAGATTGCATCCTTTTGTAGATAATTGTTTATTTATGTGCAACCCATTATTGACCAAAACATTTTCCTTAGGCTGTATATTTTAAGGTACACCATTACCGCCCCTTCGTATAAGATGTATTGAATTGCACATTTACCAAAATAGGATTTAAAATACTTGAAATTTAAACAAACAATGTTTTACACCAAATATATTAATTTTACTGTATGATTCATAACATAGAATATTTACTTTATTTTAATTTCATAGACGAAATAAGTACTTTCAGCTATTATTAAAAATATCTTAGTTAGTAATAAAGAGTTGAATATATGTTTTTTTTTTGTAACAAGGAATATATTATTTTCAGTTTATGTTATTCATTCATTACTTAAGTGTACTAAGATTAAAAGGTTCTTGTATTATGATTAAAAGGATGAAAATTACATTTTCCAGGGTGAATATAACATTAAATAAATGATTAAATTAATTTTAACTATAAGTCTATATAAACATCGAATCAAACTATGATGTATCGTAGTTCTGTAGAATACCTCATTTAACCTACATGTCACGTTAACTTGAAATGTTTGCCCTCGAATGATATTTGGTCTGCGTCTGGTTTGGTTTGTATCTGCCGAATACCTATATTAAAACCTAACGTTTCATTAACTCGCTGGACATTTAAAGATGTTAACGAATAATGGGTAAAAATCTTCTTATAACGTTCTGCTCACCATTGACAGATAAGCAAGCTAGGAAGATTGTTACAACAACATAGCTGACTCAAATGAAAATAAATGAATGGGTACCAAAAAAAGTGTCTGTGGTAAGTATAAAAAAATATATTTAACATTAATTTAAAAACGATTTATTTTGGACTGTCATAATATATATATTAATTTAAGGTATAATTAATTATGTATAATTAATTATTATGATCTTTTATAAAAATAAACAATGTGATGCCTTTTAAATTGTAAATTAATTTAATTACTCCATTCACCTTACATTAACTATTCATCTATAAATCCTAAATTAGCACGTATTAATAAACTATTGACCCATTAGTTAGCGCTCACAAAACTCATTAGATACATTTGAGGAAGCAGTTGCAAGTATCTATTGGTTTTAGATAAACCTAAACATACTGTAATTTATACTTGCCTAATAGTTTATTGGTATATTTAAAATACTGTACATATTTCGTTAAAAATTTAGTTTATGGATAATGTTAATATTAAAAATAAATACTTTCTCCATTACTTACATATTTGAAGTCATAAAAAGGTGTGAATTATTTCTCTCGTAATATCTATCTTCACTAGTGAAATAAAACAGTTGTATAAATTTACTGAAGGAAGATAAAAGTGGAATTGCGTTATGAAGCTGATAATTTATCATTATGTCACTTTTATGAGATAATCCAGTCATATCTCTTTGTAAAACACATTTGGCTTTAAATTTCAGTTAATCAAGTGTAAATGAATAGTCGCTGATCAAAATTTTGAAGAAATAAAATATTATCATAGTTTTAAAAACTTCTTTCTATATTTTATTTAAAATTATCTAGCAGACTCATTGTATTATGTGCTTAGTTGAGAAAAGTTTATAGTTGTGTATAAATCTTTTACGTACTTCTTAAATAACGCAATACTTTCGACGTATATCATTAGTAAAGTTAGTTTTAAAGAATAGTTTTATGAGTGACTTTGTCTTAAAAACCAAGCTTTTAAAACAATTATATAATAGCAGCTCATTTAAAATAATTTAGCTTATCACAATGTACCCAACATATCGTAATGTTTCCTATTAATTACGGGGAGGCAATTAAACGATTTAGGACTATCATTGTTATTTTTGAGTTTAATTGAAACCAATAAATAGTTTATGCCAATTGGTATACATATAACATGAAAGCCTATTTATAATAAGATTATTTTTTTTTCTATTTAATAAGTTTGAGATGAAATCGGATAACACTGTAAAATGTTTGGTGAGGCACAGTAAAGGATTTAGGTTTGAGGACGCCCTAGGCCCGAGACGATATGGCGCCCTTTATCTTTTGTATATATATATATATATATATACATATATATATATTTCAAATTTTTATTTCAAATTTTAGGACTTGCCTGATTAATTATTTTAACAAAGAAATTCTACCCTCAAAATGGTACTATGTTTCGATAGTAACATAGTACCATAAACTTCGTAGTAAAATAAACTTTAAAATTTGGTCTTGCAGTTTACAGAAAACCCAATCGATTTTAAATTTTAGTCATCTTAAAAATTTTGGCGCCCCTCAAAATTTGCCGCCCTAGGCCCGGGCCTCACGGGCCTGGGCCTAAATCCGCTACTGGTGAGGCATTGAATGAAAACCACCCAGTGTTCATGACCATCCGGATGCGTTTATCATTCCTAATATTAAACAATCGACCTAGAAAGTACATGACCAAAATATAGTGGCCCTGTTAGAGGACCAGGGCTCAAATCAGGTACTCGATGCGCAAGTAGAGACTTTCCAAAATACTATTTACGACTACTTTAATGAGCACTATCCACCTACGAATCGTTGTGCTCACAAAAATAAAGAAAACGGTTTTAAATTGAAAATGAGGAGGAAAAAAAGAGACCTTATAAAGAAACTTCGTATAGCCAAAGCCTTAGGCGATAATCAACTTAGTCACCAACTGTCTAGGACATTGAGAACTATTCTTAAACTAATCCAAGGCATAACAAATCAAATAACAAAAAATCGTGATAGCTTTGATCGGGCAAAACATGAAGTAGACTTTGATAACAATCCTTTAGAAAACCAAAGACTATATGAGGATCCAAACGAACACAAACCTGAGACTCCTACTAAAGACTTTAATGCCAACCCACCAACTTTGGAGGAAATCAATAAAATAATTAAAATGAAACCATCTAAGTCAGTACCAGGTCCGGTTGGTATCCCTTGTATAGTTTACAAAAAATGTCCGTCGCTCCATAAACATCTTTTAAATATATTCGGTAAAAACTGGTCAAGAAAGCATATACCGGTATCATTCGGAAAAGTCCTTTTTGTCCTCATTCCGAAAAACTACAATGTCAATAATCCTAAGGATACTAGATCGATTGCCCTAATAAATACAATTTTCAAAGTCTTTTTCTCCTTTTTACAAGCAAAAATGTCGCAATTCATGATTAACAATAGATAAGCCTTAAAGATGCTAGAACTAGCGAGAGACAAATTACGGTTTGTTGGATAGACTTAGATAACGTCTTTGGTTCGGTACGACATAAACTGACGATGTTCGCGCTTAAATGGTATGATTTTCCTACGGTAGTTCGCGACATAATTGCATCATACTATTCAAAATTAAAATTCTCTGTCATTTTTAATGAAAACCATTCAAAACCACTTAATTATAACGTTGGTTTATTTCGGGGCTGTTGTATTTTTCCTATTATATTTAATATAGTTATTAATATTTTAATAGACAAATTAATTAGAAATGAAAAAAATGGGGGTATCGGTTTAAGTTTAACAACAAATACACAGAATCCATATTAGCTTAGTAATCCAAAACAATGTCAGGTTATTTTAAATGTAGTTGAGGATTTCTGTACGTGGATGGGCGGATTGACGACAAAACCAAGTAAATGTTTTAGTCTGTGTCTGGGTAGACAGAATACCAAATATACCTCTTACGAACCGGGTCTTATAATAGGCGGTCAGAGCGTTCGTACAGTTATGGAAGCAGCTCCGTTTAAATTTTTAGGTAAAAAAATCGATTACCAAGGCCGTACTCCATTGTTGGATGTAATTGTCGATAGCTTTTTAAATGACCTCAAAAAGGTATACAACCAACCACTAAGTAACGTTAAAAAAAGCTTGGATTTACGATAATTTTTTAACATCACGTCTAAATTGGCCTTTCCTCGTTTATGACATTAATAAAACCCTTTTGTCAAAATTAGACGCAAGCGACATAAAGATATTGAAGTTATAGCTCGGGTGGTGAAGTGGTGGTAACACTTAGTGGAAACTTCAACCTTATTTAGAGACCAAAACAATTATGGGTAAAAATTAAAGAAACCATCGGAGCTCTACAAACAACCAATATTTACCAAAAGACATATCGTCAGAAAATCTAAAGATGACACTGTAACTTCCCTTCCAAAATATATCTATATACCTTTATATTTTCAAAATAAGATAGATTTATAGCTGAAATTAGGCAAAAAGGAAAGGGTCTGGTTGTATTGGTCGGGCTGTTACTGAGCGCCCACTCCCGGCCGCTATCCCACTACTGCCCGATACGGAGACTTTTGGCTGCTGGGTTTCCCCCCTGGCCCGGTTCGCCTCTCCTTAGTTAACCTGCACCCCCCGGACTCCTCCAGGGGGTCCATATTAATACCAGGCTTAGTGTGGACGTCCAGTCAACATGGACATCTCAGCACCAGGACTCCCGGCCTCAAACCATCCTCCGAACCCGACCTCCGAGTAGCCGGATTACAGGAGACGCCACGCTCCCAGTCGAGAGAGACGATGAAATTATCGTACATATAGCACTGAGATGTTCTACGTTCAAATCCCGGCGGATAACTGAAAATATATTTATTATTAGTTTATCATTTTAATTTTTTTCTATATATAAGTATTTTTTGGACATCTTTCTAATATTTTTATATAAACATACATACTATATTAATAAAAAAAATGATTTACTTAGAGTCATGTTTGCCAATAGGGCTCTACAGTACAGGTCACATTTTATTGTAGACTTGATAACTATGTAGATAAAAGTAAATAATTTTGGAATTATTATATGAGAGTATTAATTAGGATATAAAATATGATAGTATCATATTATCACTTATCATACTAGTTAACAATCTTGACACGAAAAACAATAGTTAGGATTCATAGTTTTGTAAGTCCGATGTTGAAATAAAACGAATAACCAGTATAACAAGCAACGTGTTTGAGAACGGCGCGACTCTGAAATTAGCCCAAGAATATAGGCGAGTTCTCCGCATGTTTCAAACCAAGATATTCAAGACTTGTTGGAAATTTGCTGTATTTCTTTAAAAATATTGCTTATTTATTAATTTTAGTAAAGTCGCGGTCCTGAAATCTGGTTTATTTACATTTAGAATATAGAAGATATTTTCACTACTACAATATGTAGGTTGTAATTCAGTGTCTGAGGGCCACCCTTAGCTTGCAGACCCCGAGGCATTGCCTCATCTAGCCCTTAGGTAGCTACGCCACTGTCATGTGTTAGCGCTCCCAAAAGTCATTAAATACGTTTTCTTGTTTTTGTTTTTGACAAACGATTATGATTATGCAAATATTTCTATAAAATAACGTACTTTACAAATAACAACTTTTTATATTTATTTAGCAAATATTAGAAAATTAAGTTTCAAGATTAGTTCTACGAGTGACTTGGTCTTATAGAAACAGACCACTGAATCTACTATAAAAAGTTCTCAATATTTTACGTAATTTACTATACGTAGTATATTACGTCAAATATTGAGAACTTTTTACGTAAAATATTGTAAAATATTGAGGTTTGTATTGGAGGTTTACGGATCTCCAATACAAACCTCAGGCAGAATTTATAACAAGTCATTTAAATTATTTTATTTTGTTACAATGTAACAAGGAAGAGTTCAAACATTTATGCGGGTTGCAGACCGAAAGCTAAGCTAAGTTAGTTTAATATAGCTTCCATAGGTGATGGAGTTTTTCATACTTGTGTGCAGACTGCAAACTATGCAAACTAAACTATGTGAACTAACTAAAGCTTAAATTAAAAGAAGCTAAGTTAGTTGTGTTTGCTTTTTTCTTAAATTAAAAGAAGCTAAGTTAGTTGTGCATACCAATGCGAAACTAAGCCGCTCCCGCTAACCCAACACCCTCTTTGCTCATTCTTCGCCAGTACTGTCCAATGTCTTGTCGTTTTTTTCGAAAATGAATGAATACACAGTCGAAGGACTATCACATCTTAGGTAAAAAGAATTTTGCACGGAAAATAATAGTGGAGGAAATAAAACATCCAGATATACCAGACGGTAAGTTTCATTATATTTAAAGTTGAATTTATATTTACATTATTAAAGTAATTACAAAAAGACTTTCTGAAACGAAATGCTTCTCTAGTTGCTCGTAAGTCGTCGTATAGACGTTGGGATCTCAAAGTTGGCTGTTCTTGATTTTCGACGCCATTGGCGATATTTGTTGTCGTTATTGAAGACATTATTTGCAATACACATGTAGTTTTTGTAATGATGTCATCTAGTTCTAATTGACATTCGAAGGGTCGACGAAACACAAGAAATGCTGCTGACAATATGTCGTACGCATTTTCTACTACATTCCGTGCTCTGCTGAGACGATAATTATTATATGAGTTTCTTTCTTTTTCATCTAAACATGTACTCCGTGGGTACGGTTTTACAAAGTGTTTTTGTATCATCCATCACATCACATCGCCATCATGTGTTAAAGGTTTAGGATTGGGTAAGTTTAGTTGACCATTTTGTAATCTGTTGCCAAATGCGCTATCTGTAAAAATACCTCCACGGCTGAATCCACCCATCGAACCAATATGTATAATATATATATGTATATGTATATATATATATATATACATATATATATATATATATATATATATATATATATATATATATTTATAGTAAAAATTATTAGAACCCGAATGAGGAGGACTTTTTTTTGAGATATCCTTCACATCCAAGGAATTTGCTATTTAACATTAAAGTTGTCTGCAACTGCTGACCATTCACTTTCTATTGGTAACTTTATATAAGTATATTGTTTGGAAATGCATCCAAAATATATTGCACACATCTTTAACATTCCGAGGAACCGTATTATTACCCACTCTGTAATTGTGTCCTACAGTTCTGAAGAAGGAGTCACCAGTCGCTAAAAATGTATAAAAAATATATATTACTAAATTTCACTTTTACGAAAAAATAAAAAAAACATAAATTTAGTTTTATTTTCCTCAAAGAAATAAATAATCCTTTTTCTAGAGTTATAGCCTTCCGGTAGTTAGTATTTTATTTAGTGATATCCGCGAAAATCAATGCTAATAAATTATAAAACTGAGCACTTGTAACAAGATAACGTCATTGAAAATATTCATCATCGTAAAATAAAGTTATAAACTCTCCACTTCTTTTGCCGAGAGCGAATGTGTAAAAATAATAATAATATCCAAAATCTAAAATGTCGTTTTTTTTTAGATAATAATAAGTCAGTATTAATCTTTTTTTCTACGTATTAATCATCGGTTATATTCATAGCGAGCGAACCATCCGTTGAGTTGAACTTCGCAACACTAACTGAGCTTTCGCTTAGTTACTGGTGTGCACGTAAACTGGCTTAGCTTAGCTTTGGAATAGCTTAGCTTTCGGTCTGCAACCCGTTTTAAGACCATCTTTGTAATTTATGTAATATGTTTAAAATTTAAACCCACTATTAATTAAATTCTAAGTATTATTTATAACACGTATACAACCTGTTTTATAGAATTACAGTGAGATAAAAATCTATTGTGTTCTATAATATACATAAGGTACCTACTTCGATTTTCATTTTTTATAAAACTTCTATATATGTACCTAAAGTTTTGTTGAATAACTACAGTCTGACTTTCCTTTCAAAATTTCACATTTAACAACCATTTCTCTCAGCACCAAACGTCTGATAAGCTAACTATATCTAAATTTCACCTAAAATGGCTATTTCGTCTTCTATATCGGTAACAATTTTTAGTTTTCCAAAATATTTGTGTAGAGTCACAAATACGTTCAGTGTTTATAAAGTTGTTTTAAACATAGTTTAGGTTTCAAATGTACTCGTAGCTTCTATTAATAACATTTTGTTTTAAAATTGAAAAAAGTATTCTCAAAAGTTATATTAAACGAGTGGATATCATTTATTTATTACAAAATAATTTGTTTGAGGACTGAGGATACTACTACTACTAGTAGTGTGATTATGTATATTAATAATGGAGATAGACATTTATATAATTCCTGTAGACGCATTCTCTTACTAACATTGCTACTGTTGTGCATATGCAGCCAAAGTGTTGTTCTGTAATGGTGTGTATTAATACACAGGTCAGCAGGTCAGTTATTACGTCTCACTTATATATAAACTGTTTAAATCAATGAAACTGACTAGTTGAATCTATTTTATCTTAAATTATATATCGGCCGCGGCTTGTCTTGTAAAAAGTGAATAAGTAGCAGAGGACTTCTTAAGTAACACGAATACATAATGTATTACGAATATATATCTAAACGAAATAAGAGAGTGTAAAGCCCTCGCAATGAATGGTGGCCTGTTTTCTTGCCATCTGATATTTCTATTTTACCAAGATGTAATAGGATTTTTCTTTATATTTGAGTAGGTCATTTTCCATTAATATACAAAATTCTAAAATTACTTTTTAGGGGATTGGTGGAGAGTTATCCAAATATAAAAGAAACACTTTTACATTTAAAGTACCAGGATTATTATGTACCTATGTGTTAAGTGAAAATTATAGGATGAGATTTTTTTGGCGATTTCTGTTACTATGACTTGACTTTGACTTTGACTTTGTTGATTTTGACTTGACTTTGATTTTGACTTTGACTTGACTTTGACTTTGTTGATACTTTAACATTCGAAAGAGGTTTGATCCTCTTATAACACTTTATTAATTGGTGCAAAAAGAAATATTTTATATAATCTTCTGACAGACTTTTAATACAGATAGTTCGAACGTTTTTCGAAGCCTATATAATAGTTCAGTTACCTGCGATAATCCTATATATAGCTTTTAAAAGCATATATTGAATTAAACTGCATTCCAACTTTTATCGTATAAAACATGAAGCTTAAATTAATTTATATTTGTAAAGGCTGGATATAAAATTCAAAGTATTTGATGCTAGAAGACTTTTTCGACTATTGAAAATAAAAAGTTTTTATATTCTCTAATAAAGTTCATCTATTTTATTATTTCGTATATCATCATATAAGTCAATGAAATGTTAAGTTAATAAAGATAGAGACTAAAGAACCATCCTCCACTGGAGCGAGGTTTATTAAAAGTAAATTTAAGTATACAATTTTCAATTAAAATGTGTATTCCTTTACAGCCTTCGAAGAAGTTCTTTAAATTAAAAATAATAATCTTTTTTTCTAGTAAACTTTAAAAATAATGCAGAAATGAAATTTGTGTATACTGTTCAATTATTGAACATTTTTAGTGTGAACATACAAAACAGGAATATAAAATATGTTTATGAAATATATGTTTAGGAACAGTAGAGGTCCTACAGTTTGGTGAAGGTACGTAGTGCAGTTTCAACCGCTAACTATAGAAACATTTAATTTATGAAAACATTCCTTTAACTCTTTGAGTTCCAATTATGGCAATTAAATGCATTTGAGGGGCCAAAAAGAAATTTAATCGATAGTGCATATGGCCACGCGTCCGTATCGCAGTTAATGCCTTTTTAAAATATGTATTGTATATGATGTATATGATGACAGGTTTTTATTCTCAAGTAATGGGGACCTTTGTTGAAGCATTAGAAGAATCAATAAAAGAAGATTAAATAGATAGTTAGTTGGTCTAGAATCTAGATGGTATTACTACATAGGCCTGTCGTACATAAAATTATTTCCATTTGCTGTATCTTTATCCGGTGTAATATATAACTGTTCTACTAAACAGTGCCTTAGTTGAAGTAGATTTGAACATATTAAGGCTCATTGCAGATCAAAACCCAGATGTTTTAGCATTCTTACGATCTGACATTGTCTGTACTTATATAAGGTCCTCCAATGCCAGTGACATTTTCATTTACCACAGGGAATCGTCTCTAGAAGATATTTCCCTTCAACATGGACGTTGTGCATTTTTTGTACCTATTAAATAAAGCCAGTGACGAAAAATTAATACAATACAAAAGCCCTCATATTATCCTTGGTGTAATGAAATCGTCCTTGATGCAAGCGTTGCATGTTGAGTGTTTCGATTTTCCACTAAACATTCGTCAGCAGGTCCTTGGGGAACACTTTCGGTTTATCGGTAAATTGCTTCAAAAACATCCGTCTCTCTTCTCTGTCGATAAAGATTTTTTAATTCGTGGAAAATATTTCCAAACACCTCATTTTAAAATGCCTCTATCCAAATTTTTTTGCCATCCATCATTTTTAATTACCCGTGAAATATATAACATACTTATTTATTTTTTTGAGATAATTGAATAATCATATTTTTTTTAAGTGCAATGTACTTTTGGAATCAGTACCAAATTTTTCAAAAAATATTCATCAAAGTTCCACTTTGCGTTGGACATTGGCGCACCATACTGGCTTACCCATTCGTTAACGAACATTTTTGTTGTCATGTGTCGATTTGATTTTGGACAACAAGGTTGTTGCAACCTTGTCATCTTGTTTACCTAGCGATGTAAACCTGAACCATATTAGAAGATATTTACTAATATGCAATTTGTTTACATTTTCAAAACATACTCAGGGGCTAGACAAAATATGTATTATTAAAGGATTTATAAGCACTATCCGTTAGCCTTTCATCCATCCATTAGATTCCTACCTTATTCTTCTTCCAACATACCTGAAAATATAAGTCTTTGCACATTCTTATGACTTAATTTATAAGTGTCCTAAAATAACTAAAACTATTTTTTTTTATATTTAGGCATTGAAGTAGATTATATGCTTGGTTGATACCACACATAAAATAAATTCGATCTAGGAAAGCAGCAAATTTTTAAATTTTGCGCCAAGCCATTATCGCATTTCTATCTGAAGTGGTGCATGTAAATTGTTTATATTGATAGGTCTTCAACGAGTACAGAGAACCCTTCATAAAACGACCTTCAGTCTTTATCGGTTTTATACGCTGTCTCTACATAAGAAATGTGATGTTATAACTATTCGACAATTATACATACAGCGTTACATATACACAACACGCAACTATTACATATGATAGCAGTAGTCTAAACACAAGGTGGGTTCTTTCACCGGATTCTTGATCAAATAAAAAGTCCCACTAAATCTGTAAAGCGTCGTGCTTATTTTCTATCAGCTTTTTTATATAATAAACTAAATAAACATATTAGTACACACAGACTAAATCGTCACCACTGTCGTTTATCACTGATTGGCTGGCTACAATAATAAGCATAATATTTTTTCTTTACCTAACAGATTTACCCGCATTGTCTTTAGCTTTGATAATATTTTATATATTACTTATATATTTAAACCATATTTGATAACCCTTAATATAATCTTTGTTATTTATCCAGTTATTTAAAATTTGCTTTTCATTATCTAAACATTGTTTTATCGATAGTTTGTAAACTGCAACAAACATCGATCTAAACATGTAAATAACAATTGCAATTGAAGTTTTGGTAAACGTGAAAAACCTTATCATAAAGTACGTTACATATCCAATTAGGTCGAGTGAGTGTAGAATTGATTTCGGTGAAGCAGTTATATATACTGAAGTTTTATCATAGTGCAAATTTATTAATTTCACTGTTTTAATATTCTATGAGAAGCGTTTTTAAATTTTATAACATAGATTCATACGTCGTCTATTATACTATAGCAACGATAGGTTTTCGTCTTTAGTATGTTGCGTCGTAATATTTACTTAGGATAAAAACTATCAAAAGAATTTTATCAGAATCTCTTGTGGGTAAAGTTAGAATAATAATCATATCTTCTGGGAACAAGTAAAATAATTAGGTACAGAGAGTACCTACTGCCTATGCAGACTGCCCTTTGAATGAAACTGTTTAAATATTACAAAGAATCAAATAGCATGACTTGTGTAATATTTAATAATAAGTATATAATCCTTAATAAGGAATTTACACGTTTTTATTTACAGACCTGCAGATTTATGAAGGGTTTGAGAATAAAATATATAGGTACATTGAAAAACTTAAAACTTAACTTAAGGAACTTCTATTAATCTAATCTACATAAAGGTTTATTACTAAGTTTATTACTTAAGTGTCTTCAGATTAAAATAATTTTGAATTAAGATTATAATGATGAAAATTTCAAAACATTAAATTAGTATTGTGTATGCTAATTTAAGCAATAATAATAATAATAATAATAATAATAACGACCTATCACGTGCTTACCAACAATTTATAAGCTTCTTACATCCATTTTGACTTCAAAATTAAACACACATTTGTATGCAAACAGCATTTTAGATCCCGCTCAAAATGGATGTAAGATTGGGTCTCGTGGTACTAAGGAGCTCCTCCTTATTGACATGGCCATTAATGAAAAGGTTCGCCGAGGTAAGAAGGGTCTCTCCACCGCCTGGATTGATTATAAAAAGGCCTATGATTCGGTGCCTCATACATGGTTGAGAAAAGTACTAGAAGTGTATAAGATTGACACAGATCTATGCGCTTTTCTTGATTCATGTATGAGGCAATGGACAACGGTCCTTTGTCTTCCAGGGGGCGGAGGAAGTCTTCTTACTTCCGAACCTGTAAGGATTGAGCGAGGTATTTTCCAGGGTGATAGCTTGAGTCCTTTGTGGTTTTGCCTGGCTTTGAACCCCTTAAGCACGTTGCTTAGGGATTCAAAACTGGGATTTCGCTTTCGCAGAGGGGGTGAGATCATTTCACATCTTTTGTACATGGACGATCTCAAATTATTTGCACCAAATAAAGCAGATCTGGTATCATTACTAAGCGTTACGCAAACGTTTAGTAATGACATTAGGATGGAGTTTGGTGTAGATAAATGTGCGGTTGCACATGTGCAGAATGGCCGAGTTGTAAATAGCGAATATTTACAACTCTCGGAGACAATGTCCCTCAGATCCCTCTCTGAAACCGAATCCTACAAATACCTTGGTATGTCGGAATGCTTAGGCATACTAAGTGGGGACATTAAACAGCTAGTGAAGGAACGCTTCTTTAACCGCTTGACAAAAGTCCTAAAAAGTCTTTTGTCAGGAGGTAACAAAGTGCGTGCATTCAACAGTTGGGTAATGCCCCTGCTGATGTATACTTTCGGCATATTAAGGTGGACTCAGACCGAATTAGATGCCCTGGACCGAAAGGCCCGAAAACTATTGACAATGTATCGCATGCATCATCCGCGCTCATCAGTGATGAGATTGTATATTCCACGGAAGTGTGGGGGTCGCGGCTTCCTTAATGCCAAAAACTTACACAACCGTGAGGTATGCAATCTTAGAGAATATTTCCTTCATGCTGAGTGTGGAATGCATCGGGACATTGTTGCAGTAGATAAAGGCCTCACACCGCTCTCCTTAGCCAAAGACAACTGGCATAAACTGGTAGTACTTAGCACTGACGACCGTATAAATATATGGAAGAGTAAGGAGCTTCATGGACGGTTCCACCAGGCACTCTATGGGCCTGATGTAGACCTTCTGGCGTCCGTGGCTTGGCTACGATTCGGTGATCTCTTTGGAGAAACCGAAGGTTTTGCTTGTGCAATTGCTGACGAAGTTGTCAAGACGAACAACTATCGGAAATACATAATAAAGGATGGCACTGTTGATATATGTCGTGCGTGCCACCAACCTGGGGAATCCATCAGACATGTTATTTCCGGTTGTTGTCGTCTTGCCAATGGAGAGTATTTGCACAGGCACAACCAAGTAGCCAAGATTATCCACCAAGAACTTGCTCTTCAATACGGTCTGGTACCTTTTGAAGTGCCATTTTATAAGTACTCACCGGAGCCAGTTTTGGAAAATGGTCATGCTAAGCTCTATTGGGACCGATCTATCATAACGGACAGGACTATTGTAGCCAATAAGCCTGATATCGTGCTGGTAGATCGGTTAGAGCGCCGGGCATTTCTTGTTGATATCAGTGTCCCGTGTGACGCTAATCTTGTGAAAGCTGAGAAGGACAAACTGTCAAAATACTTGGACTTAGCTCACGAGATTACCGACATGTGGGATGTTGACTCAACAATAATTGTCCCGATGGTAGTTTCCGTCAATGGTCTTATAGCGAAGAGTCTCGATCATCATCTCAAGAGGCTCTCACTAAAAAACTGGATCAAGGGTCGGATGCAAAGAGCAGCAGTTTTGGGTACGGCACGCATTGTGAGGAAGTTTCTTTCGCTGTCGCCCTAACCACCGACGGACTGGTTGTAAGGCCCACGTCGGCGGGATACTGTTTTTTATATTTATATTTATAATGTTGTTTTTTTTTAATGTTATATGTATAAATGTAAATAATAAGATTAATATGAAATAAATAATAATAATAATTTATTTCAGAACAAGCCATATGTGTTAGTTACAAAACTTATCAACTATTGTTAGTAGACTTATGCTAAAACTTAAATACTATGACCGGCCGTTGCTCGAACACTGTTTACGTCATGTGTAGTCGTATCCAGCGTCTTAACATCGGTCCGTCCCATCTGTCACACAATACGCCCAACATGCAGTGTGGGCTGTCGCGCAGTCTGCGTAGCAGAGAAGCACATCGCTTTCGAATGATGGCCTGAAAACCATCTACTCTCTCTGTCGCGAACATGTTTGATGCGCTACAGAAACGCGGCAACCCAACCAACATCCTAAAAGCGTTGTTGTATTGAACACAAAGGGCGTTATATGCCTTCTGCGTATATTTGACCCACAGACTGCACGTATAAAATGACTGACAGAATGATTTGAAAAGCATTACTTTAACGTCCGTGGTACACCGTGCAAACCTACGAATCAACATATTGCAGCGGACAGCGAGCGCCCTACGTTCCCTTTCAATATCTATATCATCATTTAAATCATCAGTTACCCAATGACCCAGATACTTGAACTGAGTTACTCGTGTTAATGGAGTATTACAAATTGTAACTTGTGGCACGTTAATATAACATTTGGTGGCTGCTTTAAACACAAGTATTACGCTCTTTTTAGCATTGTACCTGAGCCCATGAGTAGCTGCATAATTCTCACACACCTTAACAAGCCGCCTGAGACCACTAACCGATGGACACAGCAACACCATATCATCAGCATAACTTATATTGTTCATAGGGACTCCGTCAATGTGACATCCGATATTAGTGTTGCTGAGTTCACCGATCAGCAGGTTAATGTACAGATTAAAGAGACGGGGCGAGGTTATCCCTCCCTGCCTTACTCCACATGTCAATTCGTACACATCAGAAAAAGCTCCTGCCCACATAACACTATTAGTTTGAAATTTATACCAGTACTTTAACAAATTGATAACAGAGTGATGAACGGTGCTCTCATTGCGCAGTTTTTCCCACAACTTGTCATATGACACCAGGTCAAACGCGCTGGATAGATCAAGAAAACAAGCGTTGACTGGAGTATTTCTGTCAGCGTAGTACTGCACTGTCTGCTTGAGGCATAAGATGGCATTCTCTGTAGATAGACCTGGCCTAAAGCCGAATTGAGCATTATGCAATGGAATACGACTTGCCATATATGAATCAATCAGACAGTCCAGAACTTTAGCTATAACAGTGGCTAGTGAAATTGGTCGATAGTTGGCAAGATGTGTAGCATCACCGGTTCTATTTTTTAAAATCGGAACTACAATAGTTTTCATAAGATCACTCGGCAGATAAGAATGACTGATACATAATGAAAGAAAAATAGCCAAAACCCTAGGCAGGTGTACACCAGCATATCGCAGGTGCTCGACGCTGAGATGATCGTGCCCTGGAGATCTTCCCTTAACCATATTTTTTATTACGTTAGAAACTTCATGGGCAGAAAACATAACGTTTAGATCAACACGCGTATCCTCATCATCGAGCACAGGCGGTAAGGGCGTTACATCAGGATTTAAAAGTGAAGTCATTTTAAAATGATTCATAAACATATTCGCTATGTTTGCAGGGTTACACAGCCCCGCTACACTCGTTGGAAGGCTCTGCTTGGGTTGCATTTTGTTTGTATTTTTCCAAAACTTTACAAAATCTTTCGACTCATGATTCTTTGCTAACATATCCAATTTTACTTGGGTTTCATTATTGCGACACCATTTTAATTTAGCTTTAAAATAATTACGCGTATCACGCATTTTGTCATAGACTTTTCCCATAGACGGCCTACCATGCGAATTCCATAGCTGAAACGCAAGCCGAGCCTCAGAGTGAGCGGTTCGTACATGATAATTCCATCCTCTCAATGGCTTATACTTATTATTCTTTACAATGACAGCACTTCGCTCGGCAGCCCCCGTAAGTGTATTAATTATTTTTCTGTACATATCTTCTAAAACAATTGTATGTTGAGGATTCTTACACAATGTGTTTACACAGTCACAAAATTCAGAAGGAAAATCAATATCCCGTAAACCAGAATTACATAAATCCTCATATAATTTTATCTGATTGACGTTCCTATCTCCCCATATAACACTATTCCTATTTGTATTACATTGTATAATATTTGGCTCAATTAATTTAAGATTACATTCTACAAGAATAGGTAAATGATCAGACCAGTAACAATCATACCAAATACGCGCGCTAGTAATAGTACGCCGCGCACCCTCTGTGACGACACAGTGGTCGAGCCAGCGCTTACAACCATGAATCTCACTCACATACGTGTACGAGTCACTCGCCAACAGTTCGGTGTCCGCGCAACACCAACGCTGCTCTTCACAAAACTTCAATAGCTCATAGTGAAATAGTTCATTTGTATGGGCATTGTAATCTCCTAACATATATACACACGGAATATTACAACTTTCTATGACGGCACATATTTCACTTAGACAGTCCGTGAATTCCACTAAATTGTCACCAGAGTTTGTAGGCATGTAAATTGAAAATATAAGTATATCGCGATCACACATATTAACTTTAATAGCCGCAAGACGTACACTATTACACTGAACGACACTCACCGATGAGAATAAACATTTCCTCCACAGCAAGGCAACACCTCCGTGAGGCCTGCCTCGAAGTAAGCCTTCCGATGTATCAACCGCAGAGGTCCCAGTGTAGCCAAAATCATCGTGTATACCATTCAGAAAAGCCAGATCATGCGGCAATAACCACGTTTCTTGTAAAGCAATTATGTCCGCTGATACACACAGCCGCCTTATACATCCCACCGAGGATTTCACACATTTGCAGTTGAAGCTAACTATTTTAACAGACCTATCCATGTTTAGTTGAACCAAAACATTTAAAAATTCATTACAGAAGCTCATTTAACATACACGTCCCGACAACTAGAAATGTTTACCTTCGAATCATGTTTGGTTAGTAGTATGGACTATGAATTGACTATGGATTGACTATGGATTGCCCTCGGTTTACAAAATGATGTCCGCCGAATATATTGGAAGCCTAACGTTCTACTAACCAGCTCGTAATTAATCGTCCGAGGGAGTATCTAAAATCTGTGAGGGTTATATTGATGAGTACACGAATAAAAAATAGAGTACTAACAACAATATTACAGTACAAAAATAAAATTGTATGAATGCGAAACGCTAACTATTTCAAATGTGTGAATCTGTCGTGAATGAAGTTATAACTTTTTTTATACATGATAATTATAATACTATAGTTATTTATAAGAAATATTAATAGGGAAACCATTGATTTGGGCTCGCACTATATGTATACCTAATTATTTAATAAGAGACTTTTATAACAATAAATTATGTAATACGTAATACATTGTGAATTCTTTAAATTCAATATAATACTGTTAAAATACTAAATTAATACGTAGGTATAGGTAAGTAAAATATTAACTCAATACATATAAAACTTGTAATTATATGATATGATATATTTGAGAATGCCGTTGAGAGTATCTATTGGTTTTAGTTAAATCCCTGAACACAACGAAATTAATACTTGTCGAATAGTTGGTTGCTATATTACAAATACTGGAAATTTACTAGTAATATTACTGTAATTGTTTAGATTGTGAGTAATTATATTATTAAAACAACACTATCTCAAATCACAAATATATAATAAGACAGTAAAAATCGAGTAATATTTAATATTTTACCAAAAAAACTGATAGGGGGCGATTAAAGACAAGTAACAGAAACCAAAAAAAAAAAAAAAACAATTTTTGGATTTTCGTCTGTTTTTCTGTCTGTCTGGTACGTTATAACGTCGAAACTTTTCAACGGCTTTGAACGTAGTTTACACAGGTGGATTATATATAATCTGGACCATTGTCAAAACTTTGTTTCGTCGAAATCGGTTTGTTTTATGTGAATTTGGTTTTACTATAAAACATAGTAAAACCAAATTTGAATTTTAATAGAATAACAAATTATATGTGAGCATATGCCTATTTTTAATTTAGGTACATAAAATCTCAATAGATGGCGCTGACTTTTTTGAACTCGCTATAATTTTGTTTTTGCATATGGTATAACAGTTTAAAATTCTACAAAGAAATTCTTTATTTTGCTCAAATTGCTCAAAAACATAATATTTGGTAAATTTTGTGTGTGTGTGTGTGATGTGTACGTATGTTATTATTGTCAGTTTGATATCGTAGCAATGTAATGCCTACATGTATAAAATTGCCACGGGAATAGGATACTATAGAATTACCTATAAGTCTATAGGTCTGGATAATTGTAGTTTCAACAGATTACACGAAAAACTACCTACACGCGGGCGGAGCCGCGAGCTACAGCTAGTTACAAGTAACATATTTGAAATCATAATAAAGTAAAGGTGTGAATTACTCTCTCTCTCTCTCTCTCTCTCTCTCTCTCTTTCTCTCTCTCTCTCGTAATAACTCTCTCCAGTGAAATGATACATTTGTATAAATTTACTGAAGGAAGATAAAAGTGGAAATGCTTTATGAAGCTGATAGTTTATCATTATGTCACTTTTGTGAGATAATCCAGTCATATCTCTTTGGCACACATTTGGCTTTAAATACAAGTAATATCAAAATATAAGTTAATAGTATTTGATCCAAATTTGGTATTAAAAATATATATATATATATATATATATATATATATATATATATATATTGTTAACTTATCTAATAGATATATTGATCTACAAGATACAGTGGTTTTCAAATAATGCAGTTTTATCAAAGTATAATATTAGTGAACATTCATTGTGTTAATTAAGTGTTAGGAATACTTTTATGAGCGACTTGGTCTTATAGAACCAAGCTTAATATTCCTAACTCCATTAGACGTCCATTCTAATCGAGACTGCGTAGGTGTTTGTAACAGGTCATTGAAATTAATTTAGCTTTTTGCAAAGAGGAAGAATTAAAATATTTGAAGACCATTTTGTAATTTTTGTAGTAGGTATATATAAAACTGCTATTAGATAGTAGGTACGTACGGTAGTAGTAGTATACAATATTATAATAATATCTATTTAAAATTACAATGCGATAAAAATGAATATGAATGTTTATATAGTTTATAAATGTATAATTAGATAGATAGATAAGATTTATAATAATAATTAATGAAAACTGACGGCGAACGTTTATTTCATCTTAAAGTGTCTTTCGTCCTCGGTTGCTCTAGCGTGGAAAGTGATAAAGGCTGGAAAAAACTGAAACATTATTAGGTAGGATAGTGCCACTAAGTAAGACAGGGGCAGAACCCGTTGGGGACGAATGAAGGCGTGTTTTATTTCCATGGGAACTTTGTATTAAAACCAGGATGAAATGAAAATTGTCTACATCCTTCTATATTATGTCGTTGCCTATATATGTGCAAAATTCTACAATTCCATTACATAATTAATTTTAGACTGTATATAATTTTACCAGGATCGTTACATATTTGATAAAAAATATATATTTTTACGACTTTTGACTTCTTTAATTACCTTAATTGGTTTAATATATTTGGCTCTTAGCATTTTCTGGAGACTATCTTATAATGGAGGTCATACATTGTTCAAAATGTTTTTATTAAGCTATGTACTTTTTAAGGCACCAGCCATTACTGTCCCCCTATAAATCGACTTTATATAAAAATATATTAATTTCAATTGCACATCACAATTAAATTAAAAATTAAATAAAACCCCCGATACAAAAAGACCTATAAAAAGAATAAAAATAATATTATTATGTACTTATTGAAGTCGTTGCATCGGGGGCCCGTTGTACGTACGTTGATAGTGTACCTATATGTTACAGTCATTGTGATTAAATAGCTATTATACATAATGACTGGTCATTATATATAATAGAAAATATTACTAGACAATGTGATAAATTAATCACTTTATCCAGATATTATTCATAATATCGTTTCAAATATAGCCAAAGTAATAAAAATCGGGCTAACTGACTTGTACCCCTCTCGCTCTTCATCCTTCGATATCGTTGCTGACGATATTAAATAGTGTTTGCTGTCGTTTTGTAATGAGAGGTCGCGACGTCTGTGCTACAATTTCCACGAGTTTTTACTTTCGTATCATTGTTTGATGATGGCAGATGTAATTAAAAAACGTTTCTAGGTATCATACTATCTACTACTATGATATATTTGTCTTTAATTTTAAAAGTAAAGGAATCAAAGAACAAAATCACTAAGAAAACACCTGAAGATTACCAGCACCATGCAAGATACTATGTCGTAAAAAATAGAGCATTAGAAATAACTAATAATAATCCACGACTGTCATATTAGTATTGGATACGGCAGTAGGGTCAGAATAATGAAAGAGTTAAAATTAAAATATAAAAATGTTACCGCCGAACTCGTCACAGTATATTTGAATCTGTGTGAATCTTGTCAGAAAAAGAAAAGTTTGCCAAAAAAAAGGTCTTGTTGTAAAACCAATTATTAACAACGAGCTTAATTCAAGGTGCCAAGTTGATCTTATAGATATGCAATCACAAGGTGATGGTTATTATACATTTATCATGGTGTACCAAGATCACTAACAAAATTCGTGCAGCTGCATTTTTTAAAAAGCAAGCGAGCAGAAGATATAGCGTATCAATTACTAGACGTTTTTACCATATTCGGAGCACCTAGTATTTTGCAAAGCTATAATGGTAGAGAATTTGCTAACAAAGTGGTAAAAGACGTCTGTGTGATGTGGCTGGAATTTAAAATCGAACATGCTAAACCCCGACAATCTCAGTCACAAGGCTCTGTTGAAAGGGCTAATCAAGATGTAGAAAAAATCCTTTGTACATTGCTGGATGCTCTGAAAAAGCAAGTAGATAAAATGTTAGCTCTATCTTCGGTAAAATATCCTGCTGCTAATACAGGTGATAATGTAGTTGTAACAATTCCTGATGTAGACTGCGCTAAAGCCGATGATAGAAACATTATGGCTGTTATAATTTTTCAGGAGACAGAAGGAATGTATAAGTTAGTAACTAAGCATGGTATTCTAAAAAAACTTTACGCAAGAAATCAGCTCACCGTTTGTAAGGAAAGGTTTATTTCAGTTGATATCGATTTATATCGTTCCACAAGATGAACCACTAGAGAATGATCAAAAAAGAGTCACATAATGGCGGCCATGGGTTTCAACATTGCAACTGTACTAGAGAATGCGTGTCTAATAGATGCAAATGTAAAAAGTTGAACCTCGTGTGTAACTCAAAATGTCACAAGAACCTTTCTTGTAAGAAAAAATAATATTTAGGTATGACCCAGTTAAGTCATATCAATTCATATAAAATATTTTATTATTGTAGTCTTTATAGAGCGAGACCAAATACTTGTATTGGTCTCTGCGTTTTTTTTGTGTTATAACTTACAATTTACTCTGTAAATTAAAGTTTAACATTATTACAACAACGTTCATTAACGTACAATTATTATTTATGAAAGTTTTATTTTAATTCTGAAAATAAACATTTCATTAGGTATTAGGTAATTTCCAAATAACAGCATAATATTGCTACACATATACTTAGGCATGCTTCAGGCAATTTTGAAATTTACTTTTATAATCTTTAGCTGTATCTACTTATCTTATTACATTATCCAAGTCTTCGAAGATATTATGTAAAATTGCTAGTTAAAGTGATTAATTTTGTGTCAATTATCACTTTATCCAAATTGAGTAGACATTATAAATAACAGCTAGATAATATACATAATATCCGGATTTATTACTTTGGCTGTAACATATATATTACGAAGTTAATCATTGAGGACTTAGACTATACGCTTCGATATCGTAATTTCTTTATTTGCCTTGGTAACTAACTTGTATTTTAATTTCTTCCTTTATTAAACGGTATATATATATATATATATATATATATATATATATATATATATATATATATATATATTTATTTATATATATATATACATATATATATATATATATATATATATATATATATATATATATATATATATATATATCATTCATGGGTAGGTAGATAGGTAGGTTTCATATATACGAATAATAATAAATATAAACATTTAGAGTTAAAATGATTTTATTAGTGATTACTAATAACACTACGATGAAGGGATTTATATTATCACTAGTTGTCGCCCGTGATTCTTTATGACTACGATCATAAGCCGTATAAATATATTTTTACAGTCTACGTGGACGCAGTCACGGGCAACAGCTATCCCTAATAAAGTACTTTAAATATCAAGTCTTTTTTTCCTATATAGCTCGGACGAAGCCGCTGGGAACAGCTAATTATTGCATAAATAACTCTCCCATCCCTCCTATAATGATAGAAAATTTTACAAAATTCAGACAAACAGTGCTTTAATGTAGGTTTTATTACAAGTTCTTTAAAAAAAAATGAAATATATACTTTCTATTCTAAAACCTTTTATAATTTTACAAACTGAAAATAAAAACTTATAAATTGTTTATTAATTTAATTGATTGTATACCTACACAAGAATATATACTTAAAGGTCACTACTTATAATTAAATATTACACAAGTCATACAGTTTCCTTAATTGTAATATTTAAATGCTTTTATCCAAACTAGCATAGGCAGTAAGAGAGATTAGGTATTTATTTTACTTGTTCCCATAAGATATTATTATTATTAAAATATATTTTTCCAAGAGATATTCTGATAAAATCATTTGATAGTTTTCATCCTAAATAAATATTACGCATGATAGTCAAAACGAAAAAGGACCGCGTCTATACTAATAGACGAGGTATAAATTAATCTTCTAGAATTGGAAAAACCTTTTCGCCAAATATTCAAATAGTGAAATTAATTAGTATACCGTATCATAAAAGTGGTGAATTCGAAACGAGTGGAATTGTAGTGTTTCGCCAAAATCAATTCTCACTCCATCACTCGACCCAAATTTGACGGGTAATTAGAACGGGTATAAAGAAATGATTTAATTAAAACAACTGAAGTAATATACACCATTTTTATTTATGAAGTGTAAATTGTTCATTTATATTCAATTTAAATGAATTATTTTTATTTAGTCTCCGTTATGTATCTGTATATCGTTTTTAACCCTCGACTAAAAAAAGAGGTGTTATAAGTTTGACCTGTCGATCGGTGTATCTGTGTATCTGTGTGTCTGCCTGTGGCAATTTAGCGGCCAAACGCGTGGACGGATTTGAATGCAGTTTCTTTTAATCGAAATCTTATTTCGTCGAGATGGTTCTTAGCTAAGATTGGTCGAAATAGAAACAGTGGTCTGACTACATAAGATATTGACGTTTTATTGGTGAAAGGTTCTTATGCAATAATTAGCTGTTCCCACAGGGTTCACCCGCGCTATATACGAGAAAAAGCGTTGTTATGAAGACCAAAAGGTTTTTACACTTACTTACTGAGGTAAAGTACTTTATTAGGGATAGCTGTTGCCCGTAACTGCGTCCACTTCGAATGTAAAAAATATATTTATATGGCTTATGATCATAGCCATAAAGAGTCAAGGGCAACAGTTAGTGATAATATAAATCCCTTTATCATAGTGTTATTAGTGATTGTAAATCATTTTAACTCTAAATGTTTCTATTTATTAATATTCATATATACCTATATGAAAAAGTTTTGAATCATGTTACTTAATACATTTATAATTTATTACAGTGTCGAAATTTTCACGCGGATCCTTATTTTTTCTCGTATTAAATATAGCCTATGTTCATCAGAGGAATAATGTAGAATTCTAAAGGTAAAATATATTTTTTTAATCGGTTCAGTAGTTTCGGAGCCTATTCAATTCAAGCAAACCAACAATCAAATCTTTTCTCCTTATAATATTAGTGATGATGATGATGATAAAATATAGCCTAAGTTCATCAGGGATAATGTAGGATTCTAATGTTAAAAGATTTTTTTTAAATCTTTCCAGTAGTGTCGTAGCCTATTCAATTCAAATAAACAAAAAAATCTTTCCTCTTTATAATATTAGGATAGATTAATAGAAATACTTAAACAATTGAAAATTTATGTCTGTAGGTTCATTTAGTACAATTCAGAAACCAGTAACATAACTTTAAAAAGCTGAAAAAAAAAAATTAAAAGTTTTAAAAGCCCCGATACAAAAAGACCCCTAAAAAGAATAAAAATAATATTATTATGTACTTATTAAAGTCGTTGCGTCGGGGGACCGTTTTATAAAGAAAGAAGTTAAAAAGCAAGTAATAAAGACAAACAAACAAGTTACGATATCGAATCGATACAGTCTAAGTCCTCAATGATTTACTTCGTAAAATAGATACTATCTTCAACGTACGTACAACGGACCCCCGACGCAACGACTTAAATAACTACATAATAATATAATTTTTATACCTTTTAGAGATCTTTTTGTGTCGGGATTTTTAAATTTTTAGCGGCGCAATGGGGCACCGGTTCGATCCCCGACAGGGACAGTCATATATGTGATGAGCATAGATGTCTGTATTTCTAGGTTTGGTCGTTTATTAAATATATTCTCAGTATTTATAATGTTTATTTCTATGTATTTGTATTGTTGTACCCTTAACACAAGCAAATAATTTGCTTACATAGGGGTTAGATCAATGTACGTAACTTGTCGTGTATTATTATTATATTATTAATTGTATGATATTACTGGAAACAAGTATATGAAAATACATATATATATATATATATATATATATATATATATATATATATATATATATATATATATATATATATATATATATATATATATATATATATATGTATATATATACATACATAGACATGTATATAGGAAATAGGAATATCTATCGGCATGTATAACAGCGTGCATGTACTAGATCGTGCAAAAGTCTAAATTCTGCTTTTTTTTTTTTGTCTGTCTATGCTATTAGCCCTGTTGGCTATTACAGCGTCACCGGGTCAGGAGACCCGCCCTTAAAAAGGGGGGGCCGGATGGGCCCCCATGGGGAACGACGTCCCGAAAACGTCTCAGAATGAGACACGGACCTCGGCTCGGGGCGTCGTTAGTCAGGAGGGAAGCTAAGGAAATTTGGACACTAGCGTCCTCCGACGGCAGAACGCCGGAGCAACGGAGCACTTACTCGGTTGGGACCTCGTCTATACCGGTATAGGCGGTGTGTGTCTGTATGTTATTTGGTGTCTGTTATGCCTACGCGTACGTCATTAACTACTGTGAACGCGTCGTCGGGGTCAACGAGTACCGACTTGGGTCTTCTTTTTCTGACTATAGTAGTCTTACGTGGTCTATACTCTGCGGCGTTAGCCACCAGTGGGTTCGGGTGTCGCTCAGCACGTTCAAAGTACTTTTGGAAAAGCCCCTTGAAGTACTGAGCGATGGTCGGAAGGTCTAAGTCTCTATGGAGATCGATGTTGCGTACGAACCACGGTGCCCCGGTTGCAATCCGTGTAAACCTGTTCTGAATCACCTGAAGGGGTTTCAGATTAGCGTGCGCAAAGGCGGGACTCGCATAGGACATGACGGACGTATGCAAGCTTTGTAAAGTGTCACCTTATTGCGAAGGGACATTTTACTCCGCTTGCCTAACAGCGGATATAAACGACCTAATATGTAGGCCGCTCTGCTACGAACGGTCCTAATATGCTCCTAATATAGATGTTTTGCCTTGTCTTTCCAAGGTATTGGTTTATCAAAGAGTTTGATTCGCGGGAGGATCCTTGGGGGGCCCCGTTCGAAGAGCACCGAAACGCTCTTCTTAGGGTTTACCTCGATCCGCCATTTCCGCAGCCAACTCTCGAGGGAGTCCACTGCGGATTGGAGACGTTGGTATACCTCCCAGTGATCCTTAGAGGACGTGTAAAGCGCAGTATCGTCCGCATACATGGCAAGGTGCACTTTAGGATGGGCGAAAAAACTGAACCCTGGGTGACACCCATCCTGATGGGGCGGGGGGTTGACAACACGCCTTCTACTCTGTAGCGAAAGGAACGATTCGACAGGTAGTCCCATATGATGAGTACGAGTCTGTCCAACACCTTGAACTGGTGTAGCTTGTACACCAGTCCATTGTGCCAGACCCTGTCAATGTGCCAGACCCTGTCGAATTAAATTCTGGTTCGCCGCATTACGTCAACGCCCTCCCCAAATTTTAAATTAACACAAAACAACTTTTGCATGCGCCGCGACAGTAAAGATGTGCAGTTATCCCCTCCAAATTTATATGAATATATGTTTCGTGTTAATACCACAAATCATATTTTCTTTTGGTGCCTGCGGCTTTTCAATGTTGTATTACTTATTTTGTTATTTTCCTCTTCCGTCACCGCAATGCAACGTTCCACTTAATAAGAAAAAAAAATAAAATAAAAAAAAAAATAAAATTGCTAGCCTCTCAGTATTCTATAGGATACATTTTGGTGAGTGTGCGCAGGAATTACACGAGTTAATTCCCCCGTCCCCCTTCCATCGCCGGACGTCCCGACGCACGGCAGGTATCCATCCTTTTGTTGTGGACATTCCACCTGTCCGAACGAAGCGCTTTGCTTCCTCATTTTTAGTGCGTACAGCGAAGGACTGGAACAATTTGCCTGCGTCGTTATTTCCGGCCAAATATAATGTGGGTGTCTTCAAGAGAAGAGTGAATAGGTTGCTAGGGCAATGCGACTTACCATCTAAGACTACATTCCACTTACCATCAGGTGGAATGTAGTCAAGCATTGCCCTAGATCATATATAAAAAAAAAAAAAAGGATTTTTACATTTCCTAAACATCAAATTCAATGATTATTTACATATTTATATCGTTGTGATCGTCACAAGAAAACAAGAGCTGTATGGATTTTGACCAAATATATATTGATAGAACATTAAATTGGTAATTTTCAGCATCGTGTAAAGATGGCTGATAGTTCTTATGATATGATAGGATATTTCCTATAATATTTTATATAGGGATATTACAACTAGATACCTACTTTAACTGTAAATATATTTTAAATTCTAAAAATGGAGTCAAATTTTGTAAGTCAAATATAGGAATTATACTTACTTATAAAATTTACATGAGGATGTAAACTGATAAAGTTCCGATCTCTCCCAGAATATAAGCAATCTTGGCTTGTGGTCAGTATATTTGCAATAGGGAACATTCACGTATTTTTTTTTTGACGTAAATTAATCATTTACCTCTCTATATCGTAGAAAAAAATATTAATAGGCTTGAAAAGATTCTAGTTTTTTTTCAAAGTGAAAATTAAAACATTGAGTAAATTTGACCCGTTTAAACACCGCCATTTTGCGCGCGCTTTGCGTGACGTCAAATGATACGTCCAGTGAATGTTTACTATGAACTTTTTAGCAATTTCATAGATATTTTAAGTTTTAATTGCTTTACAAGTCATGGAAGAAGATAAAAATCATCTTACGAGTATTGTATAGTACCGGAGTGCAAAAATAGTATTAGAAAAACACCCGACAAAGTGTTTTTTGTATTCCAAGAGATGCGAAAATACAAAAACAATGGTGTACGGTAATTAAAAGGGATAATATATGTCCTAAATCGTGTTTATATGGTTGTGAAGATCAATTTAACGTAAGTATACTTTATTTATAATAAGTTTAATCTAATAGTTTAAATTTATAGTAAGTATTAAACATTAGAAAATTTGAGTTTAAAATTAACCTAACCTATCTTACAAATTTCAGTTTAACTTTCTATCAAAACCGTAATCTTTTTTGTTTTACGCAATTTTTATGGTCTGTCGATTTATTTCAGGTTAAGGAAGATACAGCAAATTGTATTGAATATAATATGTGTAACGAAACAACAAGGAGAAAGATGTAATCTAAGTTTGAAGAAAGGAGTTGTTCCTTATATATTTTTGTGGCAAAAACAACAGCTGATAGAATGAGAATGTGCATAGTCAAAAGGCAAAGATTGACATCGGTTAATGAAGCCTTTTAAGAGTTAGCTATCAAAAGTAGTGTTTAAAAAAATTGGTGACCTTTACGAAGAAGTGATATAGGTAGTAAGTCCTAGTACTGCCCATACAAATGTCTGTGATATTAATCAGCCAAGACTCAGTACTTCTCCTATTGAATATGATGATCATAAGGCAGAGCCTTGCTTTTCGCATATTAAAGATAAATTACCAAGTGACTAAGCTGTGCAAGTTAATATTAAACCGAAGTATGGAAGTAAAGGTTTCAATGTAAATATACCTGCTGAAAAACAAAATGTAGCATTGTCACCATTTCCTCATTTAACACACAACATTGTTACACAACAGTTTTAAAAGTAAAACTATCTGTTTTAAAAAGAAAATTGTTTACTGAAAACACAGCTGATAATACTTCTATAGCATCTTATATCTTCTATATCTGCTGATTATCAACCAAGTTATTTATCTGAGTCAAGTGAAGTGAAAAATGATTCAGAGGCAGAAACATTTTAAAAATGTATTGTGTAGTAGCATGCTAACTGCTATTCAAAAAGAGTTTGTAGGTATTTGTTTTGTTAGAGTTGTTTGAGTATTTAGAAAATGTTTTTAAAATTACCTAAACAATTGTATCATTTAATAAAACCTTTAAGCACGAAAATATAGGTTTAAATTATTTATTTTTCTCAGTCACACTGATACCACAATATGAACTTAAACGCCGATATATTGAATGGTGTGTCAAATGACGTCACATTTCCTTTCGACCAATGGTGGCGCGTTTTGGAATTTTGAATTTCGCTCCCTAAAGTTACACTTTTCATAAATTATTTTATGGCCTTAAACGATTAGTAAATTTAAAAAAAATGATTTTATTATAATAAGATGATAAAAAGTAATCGAAAAAAAAATATTTGAGACCATTTAAATTTTTTTGCATGTTCCCTATTGTATGTCAATCTGTCCCGTCCCAAATCTCATATATATTTTTTTAGTATTATTGTAATTAATACGTATTCTCCTTAACATGAGGGAACTTTTCAACGCGTGAAAATTTCTTACCCATTTGGTTTTTGATAACTAGCCAACATCACACCAACTTTCATTAAAATATATCTAGACTATTTTATTAAAAATATGGACAAACTCAGTTGTGTTGCCAGTTGTCAAAATTATTAGTATCTTATATGACCAAAAAGTATAATAAAAAACAATTGAAAAACATTATTATCTTTCCAAATATTTCAGAAAATTTCTTTTTGTTCTGATTTATAACGTATTAACAAGCTACGGGGTGTGTCAGATGTTAAATGTGTAATATTTGCGAATTCATATTTATTTACAGTATTTATTTTTGAGTTTTTTAATTCGCAATATACTTGTGTATTTTATCTTTTGTGATTTATGAATTCATGATTACCATTAAAGGTGCTTACCCCGATGTACACACATTACCCCCAACTAATGTCGAACTCATTCGGAGTTCTAACTCATGAGCTCGTAGCACGGCGGTACTGCGGTGAACTGTTAGAATGCTACGAATTGTGTAAACACATAATAATATCATATTTTGCTTTAGTGTTTTATAATGTAATATACAATATATATATTTTTCAAAAAGATTCTATGGACTTAGAGGGTAAAATAAAATAATGTCTTAGTATTAAGAAAGTCATTAAAGGGATGTTTTCATAAATTAAATGTTTTACTGAGTTTTACTACGTACCCATACTGAATACTGAACCTGAATATTTATATATATATATATATGTATATATATATATATATATGCGTGTGTCACAGATCACGATAATTTAACGATCATTAGTAACTCAATTGATATAATTGTAACAATGGGGTGTGAACGCCTTAGCGTAACGAGTCACGTAATCGGAATCGTTTAGAGGGGCATCTGAGACATTTAAAATATTCGAGAGCATCGAATCGAAGAGGAATTGATTAGTGAGAGCCTTACCGTCCCGACCCCCAAAACGGAACTGGTGGTTGACGCAACTCTGATAATTGTATACCTACTAAGTAATTTGTGATAATTGATTACCTACATTTAATACAAGACTTATCATATTGTGCCTGTGTGGGTAAATTGCCTGAGAACTACGCCTCGGATCCTGTACCAGAAGGCTCCATAAAGAACGAGCAAGTCACTTATATACCTCTATCTCCGACATATAATGTAATGTTTTTTAAATCTAATTCTTCTCTTAAAAGGTCACATTTAACATGCATTTAACAAAGTAAGTAAACTATATCTATATTAATTAAAATTACACTTTCGTCTTCAAATCGGTAACATTTTTTAGTTTTCAAAGATATAAACAAGAGTCACAAATACGTTCAATTTATATAAAGCTTCTATTATTAACATTTTATTCTAAAATTGAATAAAGTATTGGCAAAAAAATATATAAACGAGAAGATATCTCTCTTCTCTTATTTCGTCCAAATTGTTCCGTCTTAGGACGGAGTAGTATAGTAAAGTAAGATCACAGTAGGTAGTTTAAATATGTATATTAATTAATAGTGGAGATCTTTATGTAACCGCTGTAGAAGCATTCTCTCGCTGACATTGCAAACGAATGCAGTCATATTGTCTGTTCTGTGCAGCATGTCAAGTACGTCTTACTTGTATATAAATATTTGACATAACATAAGATTTTTGTAATAGTTAATGTAATTTACTTCTTGAATATATTGTATCTTAAATAAGCTTTCACCCTGGGCTCCCGTGAAAAGTGAATAAGGAGTAGAGGACTATTTAAACAACAGTAATCATTTATAACTAAACTAAACGAAATAAGAGAGAGTTTAGCCCTCGAGACGAATGGTGGCGTGTTTTCTTGCCATCTGATATTTTTCTATTTTACCAGGATGTAACAGGAGCTTGCTTTATCTTTGAGTAGGTTATTGTCTATTTATGGGCCAATTCTAAAACTCCAACACTTTTTGCGAGATTGACTTAGATCCAAAGAAGATTATTCAAACATCAAAAAAACACTTATTTATTTTTCTTGTTTTTCCTATTATCATTTATGTGTTAAGTATAAATTTTAGGATAAGATTTAATTGCGTTTCTGACTTTATAATACTCTTACATCCAAAAGATGTTTTAGATCTTTATATTAAACATCAATTGGTCCAAATATATATACTTAGTCTGGCCATAAATACTTTACAATTAAAAATTAAAAAAAATACATTTGAATTCTGCCATTTTTATAGGATTGTTCATTGCGTTTTCTAATTTTGGCGCTAAAACATTGTACAATATTTTGCGATATTAAAATGGAGTGGTGTGATAAAAAGAAAACAATCGCTGTGATTGCATTACACGAAGTAAGTATGGAGCCAAATGCAATTTTTAAACCTCTCCATACACTTGGTATTAGTCAAATGTTTGTGTACCGGGCTATTAATAGGTACAATGAGACTTCCTCTGTTTGTGACAGAGAAAGATCTGGCCGTCCACGTAGTGTTCGTACGAAATAGGTGGTCAAAGCAGTAAGGGAAAGTATTCGAAGAAATTCTGTACGAAAGCAAAAGATTTTATCTCGGATAGCACCTAGAACTATGTCGCGTATTTTAAGAGAAAACCTAGGACTTGCAGCCTGTAAGACACGCACTGGTCATTTCTTAGCTGATAAATTAAAGATGAATAGGGTGGTAAATTTGAAACAACTACTGAAGACCGCAAGAGGAGAACACAGAAAAGTTTTATTTACGGATGACAAAAATGTTACAATTGAACAACATTTTAACAAACAAAATGACCGTATTTATGCTCAAAGCTCTAAGGAAGCTTCCCAATTAGTCGACAAAGTGCAACGTGGGCATAATCCGACTTCAGTGATGTTTTGGTGGGGTGTTAGCTATGAAAGAGTGACTGAGCCATATTTTTTGTGAAAAAGATATCAAAACATCGGCACAAGTGTATCAAGATACCATTCTTGAGAAGGTAGTTAAGTCCCTTAAATATGACCATTTTCAATAACCAAGTATGGTCCTTCCAGCGAGACTCGGCGCCGGGTCATAAAGCTCGGCCCACGCAGTCTTGGTTGGAAGCAAACGTCTCGGACTTCATCAGAGCTGAAGACTAGCCGTCGCGTCGTCTAGTCCCGATCTTAATCCACTGAATTAAAGAAAACGGATAGTAGGTAACGTATTAGTAGGTACTGTTCATATATATATATATATATATATATACAGTACCTACTAATACGTTCAATAAACTGCGTTATTTGTCAAGTACTTTATTCTGTTGAAATTTTTGCATGACCATAATGGCTTGTTACAAAATCAGATGAAAAAATAAATTTTATAGATAGGTTAAAAATAAAATATAAGACTGTTTTAAGCCAAAATAATATTAAACTTATCCAAAATTTAGATAAAATTAAATTTACTTATATTTTGATTAACTACCTTATTAAGCCAAATGTGTTATAGAAAGAGATATGACTGGATTATCTCATAAAAGTGGCATATTGATAAACTATCAGCTTACATAAACCATTTCTACTTTTTATCTTCCTTCCGTAAATTTATATAAATGATTCATTTCACTGGAAACAGATATTACGAGTAGAGTGGCCAACCATACTTTATAACAAAGTATTATACTTTATTTTTGGTAATTATACTTTATACTTTTGCATACAAATAAAGTATATGAAAATACTTTATTTTCAACCTTTACTTCGATGCATACAACAAAACACTCATTATGGGATTTATGAGTTAACTATTTAACATATAAGTTAGAACAGATGATGGAAACGATTATAATGTAACTAACATTCTATTCAGTCAGTCAGATGTTATTGTGTTTATTTAATAAAGTTATCAGTACTTTTTCACTTTTTATTGATAGGGGCTTAAATTATATGACAATGGTTTTATTTTAGAGAAGATAACTAAATGGCTTTCCAAATTTTCTAACATGCCTTTCAAAAATTAGGTTAAATTTGAACATTTTTAAATGGTAATAAATTTAATTACAAACGAACTCTTTATTTATTTATATTTAAATGTTGTAAAAACTGAAACCCTAGAAATTAAAAAAAAAGATATTTTTTAATAGAATCACACAAAAATATGTTTTTGGTTTGGTTTGGTTTTGACTAAACATAAAGATATAGGTTGTTGATTTCACTAAAACAATTGAATCTCTGTATACAAGTTTAATTGATAAAATAAATGTAATATTGGATACTGATTTGACTAATATAAGAAGTATCTATATAAATCGAAGCTCGGTTAAGAGAAGCCATTGTGAAATTGGGAGTGCAAGTTGTGGGGTGGTTCTATTGTGTCTAAAAGTGAAACAGTTATAATAAACCGCTGAGTGTGAGATCGAGAGACTAAGTTGTGTAACAGTGATAGTTAAGAGTTTAAATGTTAAACAGTTTAGTGTATTTGTGAACAATGTCATAAAGTGCTTTAAGGAAAAGAACGACTGTCGTTGGCGATTCTTTGCGGTAAGAGAGCTCTTATATTTATACTTTTTTTTCGTCAAAAAAAGTTGGCAACCCTAATTACGAGAGACGTATCACACCTTTTGTTTATTTTTACTTCAAATATATGTAATAGTAACATGTTAACCTTATTACCTTAAATCTTAATTTAATGTAATATTGTTAGTACATGACTAGTCTTTGTTTAAAGTAATGAACTATTTAGATAATATTAATTTCGGCATGGTTAGGTTTATCTAAAATCAATAGACTCGCAACTATTTCCTCAAATGTATATTATGGGTTTTGTGAGCGATGACACATGGCAGTGGCGTAGCTACCGAAGGGCTAGATGACAGGGCCCCGGGTTACACAAAACAACTTTTGCATGCGCCGCGACAGTTAAGATGTGCAGTTATCCCCTCCAAATTTATATGAATATATGTTTCGTGTTAATACCACAAATCATAATTTCTTTTGGTGCCTGCGGCCTTTCAATGTTGTATTACTTATTTTGTTATTTTCGTCTTCCGTCACCGAAATTCAACGTTCCACTTGATAAGGATTTTTACATTTCCTAAACATCAAATGCAATGGTAATTTACGTATTTGGATCGTTCTCTCTGTTGCAGTTTTCGAACTATCGATAAAATAGTATTAAATGTAAAGCAACTTTCAAATAACTGAATAAAGAGTAAAGATTATTCTACATGTCATAAAATACAGTTTAAATTATACAAGAAACATATAAAATAGTATAAGAGCTTAAACTACAGCGGGAAAATCTACACATTGTTATTATTTTTTTAATAATTAGCTGTCTCGACTCCAAAGCAATAATTTGAAACATTTGATCGTTTTAGATTTAGATATTTGTTTGTTCACTCAACTCTTAAACTCAATTCAACTATTTTAGTATATGTTTATTGGTAATATTGTATTATTTTCCAATTCAAAATAAATGAATAATACCGACTGAGTCAAATATATAAGACTTGCTCCGTTTCAATTATACGAGAATAAACTACTTTCAGCCTGAGAACGTAGTTCCTGAGATGAAGTTTTGAAATGAATTGAACCGGAACTAATTGTAGATTAGGTACAAGAATGTGCAGCCTACATTAGCCGGAATCCCAGAATAACTGAGAATACAGACCAATGACACAGATAAGCCCATCTACCTGCATAACTTGCATTACTTTTAATGGGTTTTGCTGAAGTTGGTTAATACAATAGACTGTTTGGGGTTATGGGACCATAGCAATAGAGATGACTTCCAGAATAGTAATAACCTTTTTTTTAAATAAGTCCATATCATTGATTCGGGGGTCATTTAATTAAAGTTCAGTCTTAAATTTCATAAGCCAATGTGCTACGCTAGCGCCACCACCTAGTTTTATTTTTAGGTACAAATTAGAGGGAGGGTAACCGACACTATGCGTGCCACTATTGACATCGTACTCGTATATCAATCAGTTTTTTTTTAATTAATTGATTAATAATGTATTATTAATCTACAATTATATAAATGGTGCATAAGGACAGAGATAAGGACAGGACAGATACACATCAAAGTACGAAAATTGTTTTGATAACAAAAAAAAATCAATAAATATAAGATCAAAAATGTAAATTTGACGATTGAATATGATAAATAAAAAAAAATCAATAGGAGCACAATTATATCAGCGGCATCTATGGTCGAGTAGTGTAACATCCTTTGATCAGAAATCAGAGTCCTGTTATTACAGCCACTTAGTGACAACATCTATACTAATATTTTAAAGAGGAAAGGTTTGATTATTTTTTTGTATGTTTGAAATGAATAGGCTCCGAAACTACTGGACCGATTTCAAAAATTCTTTCACCGTTGGCAAGCTACACTATTCCCGAGTGACATAGGCTACGTTTCATTCTCAAAATGCAATGTAATGCAATGTAATAAGCAATGTAATGCCTATTATATATACAAAATTTCCACGGGAATAAGATACTATAGAATTAACTATAAGTCTATTATAGGTATGAATTATTGTAGTTTCCACAGATTACGCGGAAAGCGACCTACATGCGGGCGGAGCCGCGGGCAACAGCTAATATTTAATATTTTGGAATAAAATTAAATTAAATTTAGAAATAAGGGTGGAAGAACAAGATGAAAAAAAACATCTTGTATGTTCAAACTACAACAACTAAGGCTCTGTAAGGAGAAAAGGTTATACATTTCAGAAGAAACGTTTATGAAACGGAAATACTGTCTGCTGTTGTATCTGACCTCTGAATCTAAATAGCCCAAATCCACATGGTAGGTTGGTTGGTCAAGACCAACTTGCTTTCTTTTTAATCTCCGTCCTTTAATGTTGTTCATGTAAAAGACCGCAAAGTTTATTAAGCCTGGGTAAGATATTTGATGCGTGACATAAACAATAAATTGACACTTAGCATCATTAAAGGTCATGGGATAACGAAGGATAAATGTACAGGTCTAATAAATCTATTATTATTATTATTAATATTATTAACAGGAAAAGCATCAACGTCATAACTATGACGTTTGCGAGTGTTAGAATGGACGAGGAAGGTTACGTGTCATAAAAAAACCTCTGGAATTCGGGGGCTTTAGTTGGAGAATGCCCATCCATTTAATTATATAATTTTAAATCCATATAATTTCAAATAAACTAAATAATATTACCTTCCTCTAAATTTAAATGTTATTTTAAAAATACTTACCAGATAGTATTAAAATATAGTCTCTATACTACTACTACACCAACACAATTGAATTAACAATATTATTCCTATTATAAAACTAAAATCTGTTTAACACATTCATTAAATACAAGTTATGACAGTGACTCACTACCGACTTTATTAATTATCGCTTCAATTATATCCTACATATTGAAACTATACAACTTGACACAAGCAGACGCTAATACTTCGAGGTAATGGGTGCAATTTGCCAACTCGTAACATCGAAACCGCTATTGATAATAAGCTTATACGAGCATGTTTCTAAAAGGATTACTTCCGAGTAATAATAATTATAGTTTTTGAATTAATGTATTATGCTTTACTAGCGATCCACCCAGGCTTCGCATGGGTGCAATTCTAATCCTAAATATATTGTATGTATACATAAAACGTTCACAGCTTTTTTGTACTTGGACAATCATCGCAAATTGTATGTTTCTGTTTTATATGTATTAATACGAAACACAACATATTGTGTTGCTCAAGTTTTAGCAGTGGCCACCTAATTGTTATAAGGTATTATATAAGAAATCTTATTTTATGAAAAACTATAATTTTAACTACTATTGACATAAAATGCTATTTCAATCTTTTTAGAACATACGTAGTAGTTGTAGCAAAGTTTGAGAACTGGATAAAAGACGGTCGTATATAATTTGATCTGATATTATGAGTATTCTTTGATGGAAAAAGTTTTTATTACAGGTGCAGGTTTTAATTATACACTAATATTAGGTTTTAATTAGGACTTGTGAATCATGTTCAAAGCGTCATTGAGGTGTTAAGGTGTCAGCTAACGGCGTTTTAATTTTTTTTTTTAAAAGTCTCGGGTTATGTCTGATGTAACGTGTACTACGCATTTTTTAATTTCTTCCATTCCATTCATCTCCATTCCATTTTTTCTTCCATTCATCTCTATCAGCCGTCAACTCCTCACCCACGCCTTTCAAACACATGTCATTCATCACACAATCCATCCATCTCTTTTTGGGCCGTCCTCTACCTTTGTACCCTTCCACACGCAGATCTAATACTCTTTTCACAACCTGTCTTTCGTCCCTCCGCATTACATGTCCATACCATGCTAATCGTCTTCCTCTCATCTTATCGGTCACTGGTGCTACTTTCACGCTTCCTCTTATATACTCATTTCGTATCTTGTCCATTCTCTTAACTCCACACATCCATCGCAACATCCGCATTTCATTTGCATGCAATCTCCTTTCGTCCTTTTTCTTAACAGGCCAGCTTTCCGATCCATACATGACGACAGGTCTGATAATTGTTTTATATATTTTCCCCTTCAATTTGATGGGCATTCGGGGATCACAAGTTATGCCTGTGACCTGTCGCCATTTCATCCATCCTGAGCTGATCCTGTGTTCCACAACGCGGTCTATATCCCCATCACCCTGCAAGAGTGAACCGAGGTACTTAAAATCCGAGCAAGTAGGCAGTGCTACGCCATCTAGCATGATAGCAACAGGACCGGATAATCCGCCAAAGTCACAGAACAAATACTCTGTTTTTGTTCTGCTGATTCTTAGGCCAACATTCTCCAGTTTCTGTTGCCATAACGCTAGTCTACTCTGTACCTCGATTATTAGTCAATATCCTGTTATTATTTCAAGCTGTTATTAATATCGAACAAAAAAATGTTTTTTTGTATAGGAGCCTCTCAGATATATATATATATATATATATATATATATATATATATATATATATATATATATATATATATATATATGTATATATATATATATATATAGTGACGATGACAGATTTAATTATAGAATAGTATTTACAAATTTCAATGGAAGAAACGTTGTTTTTAAAGTTTACAGCAAATAAAACAATTTAAAAATTTCCACCTAAAATAATACACATTTAAATAAAAAACAATGTATTTAAATTTCTTTTAATAAACTCGGCATTAGTGTAGGCTGGTATTTGTAATAAGGAATATTTTATTTGTAGTTTATGTTATTTATAGAAACATCCACAGTCCACAGTAAAGCATTGTTTGTTTGAATTCTGTAAAATTCTCTATCATTATTAACGTAACGTTTCATTGTTTTATACAAAGGATATACGAAATAACAACATACGTAAATTTTATTCGAAAATATACTATTTTTTTATTTTTATAGTGGAAACAGCCTTCGGGCATCAAGTACCTACTTTGAATTCAATTTTTTGTATTTACAAATAATACTTTGATTTTCAATAATAGTAGGTTTAAATATATTACAAGAACTTAAAAAAAATCACAAATGTTTCAACTCTTGCTCGTTACATTAAGGCAATTTATATTAATTTGTTAAATTAAAAAAAATATCTATTTCAAGGGCCCGGAGCTTTGTCTTGGAAATCTAATGGAGGTTAGAATATTAAATACTGTTTATCGTTGTTTCTGTACCTTGATACTGTAAGAAGCACATTCAAACAATGAATCTATTAGATAGATTAATAATAAATTATAGATTAAAATGTTTCATTCAATAATTATATAAAATTTATTCAAAATGGGATCAAATTCCATTAACTAAAATGTAAAGCCAAATGGAAAGAGATATGGATTATCCCATAAAAGTAGCATAATGATAAACTATCAGCAGCCATAAAGCATTTCCACTTTTATCTTCCTTCCGTAAATTTATACAAATATTTCATTTCACTGCAGAGACACATAATTCACACCTGGTGTTGTTTATTACGATTTTGAAAATCTTAGTACCTAATAACAACTTGTTAGTATTATTATATCTAAAATTATTTTATCTAATATTTAGCGTAATATTGTTTGTAAATGACTAGTATTATTACTTACAAACGAACTATTCGGTAAATATTATTTTCGGTATGTTTAGGTTTATCTAAAACCAATAGATACTTGCAACTGCATCCTCAAATGTATCTAATGAGGTTTGTGAGTGCTAACTAATATGTTAACATTATATTTATTTAGGATTTATAAATTAATATATAGGAATTAAGGTACACAGAACCAATTATAAATTTATTTTCAATTAATAGCTTATATTTAAAAGAAGTTTCTAACTTTTTTTATCGTAAGAACCCTATGTTTCCAATACGAATGTATATTTTAAGGTACACCATTACTGCCTCTTCGTATAAGATGTATTGAATTCAACTGCACATTTACCAAAATAGGATTCAAAATACTTGAAATTGAAACAAACAATGTTTTACACCAAATATATTAATTTTACTGTATGATTCATAACATAGAACATTTACTTTATTTTTAAATTCATAGACGAATATATATTTTATATATATATATATATATATATATATATATATATATATATATATATATATATATATAGGCAAATAAAGAAATTACGATATCGAATCGTATAGTCCAATTCCTAAATGATTAACTTCGTAATAGTTGATATACACTATCAACGTACTGTAAGGACTCCTCGACGATTAGGCTTTTTAAAAAAAAGACTAATTTATTAAACACTATGTATTCACTTGACAAATAAGGTAATTAAACAATTTATAAAATGAAGTGAGAGAATTCGGTAAAAGGAGTGTCACGTAAGAGAGCTGGGACTGAACTGGGGATCAGGGTGGTCGGATTGTGTGAGAAAGCTAGAAGCTGATTAGACATTTATGCTGGGAATGGAATGGAATGCAGAGGTAGATGCTAGGTCAGCAATAGGGGCAACATTACAGGGTTATAACAACCCCCCGGATAAGATGAAACTTACGCGGTAAGAGGAGATCGCGAAGTTTCAGGAAGAAGTTCTTAAACGTGGAAGAGGAATTTCGTTTTCGTTTTCCACTTCTGTATTTTGGATGGAAGAGGAATTAAGGATTATTCTCTTACCGAATTTCTTTACAATTATGTAAAATAAAACTAAGAGTATTACAATAAAAGTACATATTGATATAATGGGATAACTAGAGTGATATTCCAATAAGTTCTTAGGTTAATTTAATATATTATTTAATTTTGGAATTAATTGATCAAATAAAGGTTCTAAACTTTTAAGTTTTTCTAATTTTAGATTTGTTAACTTAACTGGAGAAGAATTGGAATATCTTAACATAAAATCTTTATAGTTACAACATGTGTTATTAATTATATTAAAATCTGATTTTATTTCATTAACATATATTTTTACCTTAGGGGTGTTTAACATAACAGTATTTTTACATATGCCGGTACAGTTTTCAGGTAATTTAAAGATACCTGTTCCGTTAACATTAAAGTCTGTGATATTTGAATTACATTCCAAAGTTAACTTTGCAATCTAGGATTGTACATAAATATAGCGGTTATTTACTAATTTTTGCCAAATATCTAAATTACCGTGGATTATTTTGGGTTTACGCAACTCAGGTAACTTATTGTTTGTTACTTTTAACATTATATCTATTTCACAATTAGGAAAATTATCAATAGAGAATTCATCTTGATTTTTACAGATGTAAATATTATCTGGTAAGTTTTTACACAAATCAAGGTTATCTAAATTGGTATAGGTAAGTTTATCTTTATTTAAACAGATGTAATTACTAGACGGGATTAAAAATGTATAAATATTTAGATTTGAAGGATGAGAAACAGGAATAGAAATACTTTTATAAAGATTATATACTTTATGGTTTACTAGAGGAATCCTTAATACAAAAACGATTTTATTATCTTTAAAGTATACATTCAACTTACTTAAATCTAAAATTAAATGTATATTCCGTAATTCTAGATCAGTAGGAAATTGTTTAGAGTTAGGTAAGTATCTAATGCTATTAACTAGTTCTGTAAATAATTGAGTAGGGCTTAAAACAGAAGAATGCAGTACATGGCTCTTTGCAAACATTATAGCATTTTGCAAATCTTCTAATTTAAATGACAAAGTGAATAAACTGGTCGATAAAATATTACAAACTTGGTTTAATTTAGATAAAAATCTAGTTTTATTAAATGATTGATTCATATTATGTATATCTAAAGTAACTTCTCTTACAGCGTTATTCAGACGTTCTTCATTAATTGAGACAGATGTTAAAGTATTATTATAATTTTCTAATGCAGTTTTGGTAATAAAGATATTATCCTTTAGTGAAACAACTAAATCTTTACTGTTCTCGTGAAGAGTCTGAATAGCTCTGTCATAATTGTTTGCATCATTTTCATCCATAGTGCCAAAAATATGTTTTAGGACAGTGCCAACACCTGCCATCCAGGCGGACCTTTTTGATTTAAAATCGATGAGATGAGAAATGGCAGAGTAGTCTTTAATTAAATCATTAAATCTAACTGTAAGTGGTTCAATATAATTATTACATGGTACAGTATCTATTAAATTTGATTGATGGCATAGTTGTCCAGTTGTAGTTAAAGTATCTTTAATGTTATTAATATGGGGCTTAATGTAGGATATGTCAACGGGGACAAGAACGTGTAAGTAATCGTTATAAAATTTAACATGACCTATATGGTCAAAATATATTCCAGGGCTCTTGTAAATCGGTGAAATAATTGCGCTTTGGGCATTGCAAAAGTTCACAATTCCATATCTGCAATATAATAATATTATAGTTAAAGTAAGATTAAAATTAAAATAATGATTAGGATTATAAGATTAGAGATATACTTAATTTTTATTAACTTAATTCGGATGTTTCTGCTAATTTTAGCTCATCATAATGATGACGTACATGACGACGATTAATTATAACAGATAACGTGTTGTTGCCATGTATTTTAATGACCTTATAAGGTCCTTTCCACAAAGGGGATAGTGGTTTCCTAAGTCTTACATGGTTTTTGATGTATACAAAGTCACCGACTTTATATTTTCGGGGCTTGGTCTTTTTATCATAATAACTTTTAGATAGATTTTTGGATTTGTTCATGTTCTCAACCGCCTTTTGGCGTGAATAACTAAATCTCTGTTTAAGGACTCTTATATAATCTGGGTAGGTAACGTCTGGATTTAAATCGTAAATAGAACTTGGGAAGAATGCTTTGTGACCATAAAGAAGTTCATATGGAGTGAAATTAGTAGTGCAGTGTACACTTGTGTTATATGCTAGCATGGCAGTATAGACGTATCGTGGCCAATTTGATTGATTTTCATTAACATATGACTTTAAATATTCTTTAAGTGTAGAGTGACTCCTTTCAAGGGCACCCTGCGTCTGGGGATGGTAAGGAGAGGACCAAAGCTGTTTTATCTTAAAGAAAGAACAAGTCTGTTTAAATAATTCCGCAGTAAAATTTCTTTCCTGGTCAGTAAGGATGTATTTAGGAAGTCCAAAAATAGAAATAAAATGAACTAAGCACTCAGAAGTGCATTCAGCAGTTGTGTTAGAAATAGGATAGGCGAGAGAGAATTTCGTAAGGTCATCTTGTATAGTAAGAATGAATTTAAGATCTGCAGCAGTAGCTTCTGGTAATGGGCCAACTATATCTAAAGCAATACGCTCAAAAGGTTGAGTAGAGGTACTTGTTATTTGCATTGGAGCTCGATTTGTTTGCCTCAATGCTTTGTTAGATTGACATTGGGCACACTTCTTTACAAAATTTTCTATATCACTTCTCATATTTTTCCAATAAAAATTTTCCATAACTCTTTTTAGCATACGGGTATTTCCAAGATGACCAGCAAGAGGAATATCATGATTTTCTCTTAGAATTTTACTAATTTCAGAAAGAGAAGGATATATTATTCGGTTTTTATATATATGTATATTTATACTAGTATTATTAAATAAATAAAGAAACATATTGTAAATTTCTATAAAGTGATGCGAGTCGAAGGGATTCTTGAAGTCTGTAATTGCAATATCTGAAATTGGGTTCTCGTTTAAATTAATAATTAATTCATTTCTGAGTTGTTTAAGACTTTTGTAAATATCTTCATAGTCAGATTTGTCAAAGTGATGAACTTTAGTGAATAGGAAATAATGAACTTTGTTTTCATGGTTAAAAGAAAGAAAAGAGTTTAGAGTTCTTTCTTTTGATAAGATTATAGAAGTATCAGGTATATTATCTATAATATTTTGGACAAGGTAGTTAGATTCATCAAGATCGATAGCAGTTGGGACAACAATGATTTTATACATAGTTTTAAGAATATCTGAATTATATTCACGAATAACTACATTTGATGTAAAGGTTTTGTTATTTATTGTTTTTAGGAAGTTGGAGTAAGTATCATCATCATTTAGGCAATCTAATGGGTCAGTAAAGAGAGAGTCAGTGGGATTTATTAAATCTAACTCAGGTTGTGTTCTAGGAGTTGGAATGTCAATATTTTGAGTGGTAGGTAGGTTTTCTTCTGCAGGTGGTGATGCAAGAGGATTTTCTGATGGACTTAAATGAATATCTTCGTTATCAAAATCAGGATCAACAAAAACTGTTTCAGTATTAGGAATTTGGACGGGGTTTATTAAGATGGAATTATTAACTGGGAAACGAGAAAGAGCATCTGCATTGCAGTTAGTTTTTCCTCTTTTATACTGAATTTCATAGTCATACTCTTCTAGTTTCAGGCGCCATCTTACTAACCGTGATCCTGGATCTTTGCAATTAAATAACCAACTCAGTGGCTTATGATCTGTGACAATTTTAAAACGATGACCAAAAAGGTAAGGTCGGAAAGTTTTAGTGCCAAAGATGATGGCGAGGCATTCTTTTTCTGTAACGCTGTAATTACATTCAGCTTTATTAAGAGTACGGGATGCAAAAGCAATAGGAAGATCTTTCCCAATTTCACCTTGGGATAAGATAGCAGATATAGCGTAATTAGAAGCATCGCAAGTGAGGACAAATGGTTGAGTAAAATCAGGATATATAAGAATAGGAGCAGTTGTAAGTTTATTTTTTAGTTCTTCAAAACCTAATTGTTGGGCGTTAGTCCAATCAAAAGGTATATCTTTTTTTAGAAGATGAGTAAGAGGTTTAGCATGCTTAGAGAAGTCAGATATAAATCTTCTATAATAAGAAGCAAGGCCAAGAAAGGATTTTACGTCTTTAGGGCATTTAGGTGTTGGGAAATCTTTAACAGCTTTTATTTTATCTGGATTAGGCATCACGCCTTTGTCACTAATTATGTGCCCTAAATATGCGACTTCTTTGCGGAGAAATTCGCACTTATCGGGTTGTAACTTTAAGTTAAAGTCTCTTAACTTCTGGAATACTTGGGTAAGTTTTTTAACATGAGAAGGTAAATCAGGAGAGTAGATTACTATGTCATCTAAATAAACGTAACAATGAATACCCTGTTACCCAGAAAGAACGGTATTCATCAACCTTTGAAAAGTTGACGGAGCATTCTTTAACCCAAAGGGCATCCTAGTAAATTCAAAGTGCCCTTGAGGGACACTGAAAGCAGTTTTCTCTGAATTTGACATTTTAATCTGGTGAAACCCGGAAGCAAGATCTAAGGTAGAGAAGTATTTACTATTGCCTAGTTGGTCAAGGATTTCATTTATTTGAGGTATGGGATATACTTCACCAATTGTAATATCATTTAGTTTACGGTAGTCAATGACTATCCTCCACTTTCTTTGATTAGAAGAATCTATTTTTTTTGGAACTATCCAAATTGGTGATGACCAAGGTGATGTTGATGGTCTTATTATATCTTGCTCTAACATTTTGTTGATTTGGGATTCTACTTCTTTCTTATGACATTCAGGGAAACGGTAAGATTTGGTGTTAATGGGAACAGAAGAATTAGTTTTAATTTCATGTTCTATTGAATTAGTGAGAGCTAATTTATCACCTGGTAGGTAGAATATATCTGAGTAAGTGGAACATACTTCATAGAGGGAATTACTTTCTTCTTTATTTAAATGCGAGGAGCGGAGCAGTGATAGAACTTGTTGTGTTCTTTGATATGTGTTACAATAATTGAGCTTATTTGAATGAGTTACGTTATTGATGTTATAAGGAATTATGTCATTGTCAATAATTGGTAAAAGTGTAAGTTTCAAGTCAGATTGAATTGTTATGGGTCTGTCAGACGTATTTACCACCGAAATGTTTGCACGTGAGTTTGCTTTTACTTTCACTACACAATTGGCTATAAGTATAGAATCTATTGGACTTTGATACAAAATTAAACCTTCTGAAATATCAGAATTCAGAATTGTGCATTCAATTACAGTTTCTGTTCTTGGAGGAATTATGTAAACTGGTTCATTAAATAATATTTTAAATTGGATATCATTAATTGTAAGAATGTTTTTTGTATAATCTATGTTACTTTTTGATTTGCTAAGGAAGTCGGTACCTATTATACCGTGATAGGGAAGGTCAAGTTCTGGAATTATATGGAGGTCATGAAGAGTAGTCTTATTTTCTGATAAGAATGATACTGATACATGACCTAAGGTTGTAACACAGTTATCACTTTTAGAATCGATGCCTTTAATCTGAATTATATTATTAATTATTTTAGGCATTTTGTCAATAGAAGATTGTTTAATTAAACTTACAGAAGCACCGGTATCTACTAAAAAGGTCAACGGTTTATTTGAAACAGATGTCGGTACACAAATATAAGGTAAATATTTTTTTGTTAAATTCCTTGTAATTTCATAAATATATTCGTCATGTTTTTCTTGTATGAGTGTATTTGGAACACCTAATATGACGGGAGAAGAAGAATGATTATTATAAGCATTTCCGGTTTGGGGCTGGTTACCCTGTCGTATAATGCTACTGGGATTAGAAGCAACATTTCTTATTTGGGGCTGGTTACCCGGTCGTATAATGCTACTAGATTTAGAAGCAACATTTCCTGTTTGGGGCTGGTTACCCGGTCGTATAATGCTACTGGATTTAGAAGTAACATTTCCGATTTGGGGCTGGTTACCCTGTCGTATAATGCTACTGGATTTAGAAGTAACATTTCCTATTTGGGGCTGGTTACCCGGTCGTATAATGCTACTAGATTTTCTGGTGTCGATTTTGGAATGCTGATGTCCCGCACGACACGACGGCGAGACATTTACTCGTTTAAATCTCCTTCAGTAAATTCTTGAGTATCATTATTTTCGTCGGAGGGATTTTCAAAAGGTTGAGGTTCTCTTTCTACATAATTAACGCGAGGGGTAAACTTTCTATTTTGGTTAAAAGTTTGATTACCCGGAGTAAATGATTGCGGTCTACCATATTTCTTATTATTTTGTTCACGTAAGATACATTTTTCTAGGGTATGGCCTATTCTTTTGCAATAAAGACAAAAGGGAGAAGATTTATTAAAATTATTATTGTTGCTGTTGCTGTTGCTGTAAGAGTTAAAGTGAGAAGTAGGGGAATTAGATTTATAGTTTTGTCTAGAATTAGAATTTATCGGTTTATTCTGTTTAAACAAAATCTGTTGGATCTTTTCTTCTGAAACTGCTAAATTTACGGCTTCATTAAAATTAGATGGATTTCTACATCTTAATATATTACTTATTCGTGAATGAAGCCCTATACAAAAGGTGTGCAATGCCAGGTCCTCCATACCGGCTACACGACCTGATAATTCTTCTTTCTTATAATTGGAGTTCTGAATTTCTGTTAACAATTGAGAAAGACAAGTCTCGACTCTCAAAGCAAATTGATTGACTGTTTCAGAACTTCCTTGCCTACATTCTTGCAGGTCGGCTAGAAGGTGAGCTGAGTGCTTTCTCTCTCCAAATTGGTTCTTTAAAAAGTCTTTCAAGCTACTCCACTTATCGAATTCTTTAATAGAGCATGCAACTTCAGCTTTTCCTTCTAACTGACTTAAAATATATTTCAAAAGTAAATCTTCTTGTAAAGGAGAGGCTAAGGAAAAGGCATTATTACAATTGTTAATAAAAGCATTTAATTTATCTCTGGAACCATCGTATGGTTTTATGAATTTAATTAGGAAATTTATACTTAAAATTGTATCTTCTGACTCTTCTTTAATCTCTTTTTTAGATTTAGACATTTTAAAAGAAATAGTAATATATGTATAATTAAGCAAAAGCGGCAAAGAATATAAATAATTTATAATTTATATTTTATAATGATGAATGGTTTATAACTATTTTCGACTAATTATCGGAAGTAATTTAATACTAGTTTGGCTCGGCCACTTGCCAGGGTGATAATGATACAGACAATATTATGTTACAGATTCGTAAAATTAATTTATTTTTATGAACAATTTAAAGATCTTATTAAATTTATAAATTAAATTTCAATTAATAATTTTCATTCATAAAATTATATATACTATGGAATTGTATTGGTTCTTCTTCACTTTAATGGACTTTAAATTAGCAAGCATAAAATCCTCCTCCTAAAAATGCCCGTACCTCGCCAGCGTCGCAGAAACCACATCAAGCCACCCACAGTTGAGCGTCAACCGGCCCTACTACCATATGTGAAAGGAGTTACTGACAGAATCGGCAACATCTTAAAAAAGGTTTCTATTAAAACTATCTACAAACCTCAAAGGAAAGTGAGCCAATTCTTGAGACCTATCAAAAGTAATATTCCTTTACAATGTGCTGGAGTATATAAACTTGACTGCGATTGTGGCTTGTCATACATAGGTCAAACAAAGAGGACCATCGGTAAAAGAGTTAAGGAACACATATCGGATATCAAGCATAGGTGTACATCGAAGTCTGCAGTGTGTGAACATACCATAGACAAGCCCAATCATTATATAAGATTTGATAAACCTAAAATTCTCGCTAAAGAACAACGTTATATTCCAAGAATGGTTCGTGAGGCCATTGAAATTAAAAAACATCCTAATTTTAATAGAGAAGATGGTTGGGGATTATCTAACACCTGGGACCCACTTTTGAAAAATATAAAATCCCATGTCTGTGACCGCACTGTAAGACATCAAGATACTGTTAGTGCGTTTTGTGTGAATCCTGAACTGTATGCCCGGAAGCTTAGAAACCGTTGGAGGTAGATGACTAATTAACTGACTTACTGACAGACACCTCCATCTCGTCTTTCCGTGAACACGATTGCTGCAAAGCATTCGAAACGTCGGGTTAGATTTAAAAAGTAAATTTAAAATTTAATTCAATATACGCGAGTTAAATCCGTAAAAATAGTTTTATTTCAAAGCATAAAATCACTTACAGTATATTGATGATAACTAAGGTAGAAAAATAACACATTTCTTGAACTGTAGACACGGTGAGGGTGTTGGCGATCTCGTCGACAGCAAGGCACTCGCTGAGAAGAGCAGATATCCGAAGATCTCCCTGAGACGGTCGCCAAGGTTCGGCGTAATATAGCCGGTTTGATGAGTTCAGCACTGGATTCCCAAGCCGGGATTTTGATTTTTTCTTATGACACTTAATGATTTTCTTGATTGTTAAAGTTTTTGTTACCGATATAAAGTTTCCCAATCACTGAATTTAAAGGCGACCCCGAGAATAACGGAACTTTCCCGGGATCCCACCGCTGCCACCAAAATGTAAGGACTCCTCGACGATTAGGCTTTTTTAAAAAAAGACTAATTTATTAAACACTATGTATTCACTTGACAAATAAGGTAATTAAACAATTTATAAAATGAAGTGAGAGAATTCGGTAAAAGGAGTGTCACGTAAGAGAGCTGGGACTGAACTGGGGATCAGGGTGGTCGGATTGTGTGAGAAAGCTAGAAGCTGATTAGGCATTTATGCCGGGAATGGAATGGAATGCAGAGGTAGATGCTAGGTCAGCAATAGGGGCAACATTACAGGGTTATAACAGTACGTACAACGGTCTCCCGATGCAACGACTTCAATAAGTACATAATAATATTATTTTTATTCTTTTTAGAGGTCTTTTTGTATCGGGGGTTTTATTTAATTTTTAATTTAATTGTGATGTGCAATTGGATTTAATATATTTTTATATAAAGTCGATTTATAGGGGGACAGTAATGGCTGGTGCCTTAAAAAGTAAATAGCTTAATAAAAACATTTTGAACAATGTATGACCTCCATTATAAGATAGTCTCCGGAAAATGCTAAGAACCAAATATATTAAACCAATTAAGTTAATTAAAGAAATCGAAAGTCGTAAAAATATATATTTTTTATCAGATATCTAACGATCCTGGTGAAATTATATGCAGTCTAAAATTAGTTATGTAATGGAATTGTAGAATTTTGCACATATATAGGCAACGACATAATATAGAAAGATGTAGACAATTTTTATTTCATCCTGGTTTTAATACAAAGTTCCCATGGAAAGAAAACACACCTTCATTCGTCCCCAGCGGGTTCTGCCCCTGTCTTACTTAGTGGCACTATCCTACCTAATAATGTTTCAGTTTTTTCCAGCCTTTATCACTTTCCACGCTAGAGCAACCGAGGACGAAAGACACTTTAAGATGAAATAAACGTTCGCCGTCAGTTTTCATTAATTATTATTATAAATCTTATCTATCTATCTAATTATACATTTATAAACTATATAAACATTCATATTCATTTTTATCGCATTGTAATTTTAAATAGGTATTATTATAATATTGTACACTACTACTACCGTACGTACCTACTATCTAATAGCAGTTTTGAATATACCTACTACAAAAATTCAAACAAAAACAAAATGGTCATCAAATATTTTAATTCTTCCTCTTTGCGAAAAGCTAAATTAATTTCAATGAGCTGTTAAAAACACTTCCGCAGTCTCGATTAGAATGGACGTCTAATGGAGTTAAGAATATTAAGTATTTTTAACGTCGTTTCAGTAGCTTGGTTCTATAAGACCAAGTCGCTCATAAAAGTATTCCTAACACTTAATTAACACAATGAATGTTCACTAATATTATACGTTGATAAAACTGCATTATTTGAAAATGACTGTATCTTGTAGATCAATATATAGCAAGCATTGCCCTAGATCATATAAATATATATATATATATATATATATATATATTTTAATACCAAATTTGGATCAAATACTATTAACTTATATTTTGATATTACTTGTATTTAAAGCCAAATGTGTGCCAAAGAGATATGACTGGATTATCTCACAAAAGTGACATAATGATAAACTATCAGCTTCATAAAGCATTTCCACTTTTATCTTCCTTCAGTAAATTTATACAAATGTATCATTTCACTGGAGAAAGTTATTACGAGAGAGAGAGAGAGAGAGTAATTCACACCTTTACTTTATTATGATTTCAAATATGTTATTTGTAACTAGCTGTAGCTCGCGGCTCCGCCCGCGTGTAGGTCGCTTTTCGCGTAATCAGTTGAAACTACAATTATCCAGACCTATAGACTTATAAGTAATTCTATAGTATCCTATTCCCGTGGCAATTTTATACATGTAGGCATAACATTGCTACGATATCAAACTGAAAATAATAACATACATACACATCATACACACACACACAAAATTTACCAAATATTATGTTTTTGAGCAATTTGAGCAAAATAAAGATGTTCTTTGTAGAATTTTAAACTGTTATACCATATGCAAAAACAAAATTATAGCGAGTTCAAAAAAAGTCAGCGCCATCTATTGAGATTTTATGTACCTAAATTAAAAATAGGCATATGCTCACATATAATTTGTTTTTCTATTAAAATTCAAATTTGGTTTTATTATGTTTTATAGTAAAACCAAATTCACATAAAACAAACCGATTTCGACGAAACAAAGTTTTGACAATGGTCCAGAATATATATAATCCACCTGTGTAAACTACGTTCAAAGCCGTTGAAAAGTTTCGACGTTATAACGGACCAGACAGACAGAAAAACAGACGAAAATCCAAAAATTGTTTTTTTTTTTTTTTACTTTCTGTTACTTGTCTTTAATCGCCCCCTATCAGTTTTTTGGTAAAATATTAAATATTACTCGATTTTTACTGTCTTATTATATATTTGTGATTTGAGATAGTGTTGTTTTAATAATATAATTACTCACAATCTAAACAATTACAGTAATATTACTAGTAAATTTCCAGTATTACGAAATATAGCAACCAACTATTCGACAAGTATTAATTTCGTTGTGTTCAGGGATTTAACTAAAACCATTAGATACTCTCAACGGCATTCTCAAATATATCTTACAAGTTTTATATGTATTGAGTTAATATTTTACTTACCTATACCTACGTATTAATTTAGTATTTTAACAGTATTATATTGAATTTAAAGAATTCACAATGTATTACGTATTACATAATTTATTGTTATAAAAGTCTCTTATTAAATAATTAGGTATACATATAGTGCGAGCCCAAATCAATGGTTTCCCTATTAATATTTCTTATAAATAACTATAGTATTATAATCATCATGTATAAAAAAAGTTATTACTTCATTCACGACAGATTCACACATTTGAAATAGTTAGCGTTTCGCATTCATACAATTTTATTTTTGTACTGTAATATTGTTGTTAGTACTCTATTTTTTATTCGTGTACTCATCAATATAACCCTCACAGATTTTAGATACTCCCTCGGACGATTAATTACGAGCTGGTTAACGGAACGTTAGGCTTCCAATATATTCGACGGACATCATTTTGTAAACCGAGGGCAATCCATAGTCAATCCATAGTCAATTCATAGTCCATACTACTGACCAAACATGATTCGAAGGTAAACATTTCTAGTTGTCGGGACGTGTATGTTAAATGAGCTTCTGTAATGTATCTTTAAATGTTTTGGTTTATTGCTTAAATTAGAATACACAATACTTTTTTTTTTTTTTTTTTTTTTTTATTTATTTTATTTTTTTTTTTTTTATCGTTGGAAAAATGCGTTACGCATCATCCCTGCGGCCAGGAAGGTGATGACCGAGGGGGTATGTGGGACTACCCGGCAGCATAGAAGACGCTGCCATTTTTAAGGCTACCCACTAAAAAACCTACGGTTGACCTCATCGCCTTAGTGGGGCGCCACGGGATCGCTTTCGCACTCACCGTGACGCCCCGGCGGAACCCCCTGCGAGGGGCCCCGATCAACTTAGGGACACCCTCACCTCGTAGGCCTATAACGGGCGGGAGAGGTCACCCCCCTCTCCCGTCCAGGCACTACAGCTGGGGAAGGAGGCTGCGGGCGTAATCCCGCCTCCTTCGACCCAGCCTACCCCTGCGAAGCGGTTCAGAGGAGGCTGCCTCTCTTTCCCGCTCCGCGGCCTCCTTCGCGGCAATTACTTGCTCGCAGAAGGAGGCCATAGCGACCCAAAACCTCTCGTCGTCGAGCATTGCGGAAATAACGCTCGGCAACGAGAGGTCGCTGCCAACCACGGCCGTCAGCTCAGTACGCTGACGGTCCCAGGCTGCGCACTCCGCCAAGGTGTGACGAGCCGTGTCCACGGGCTCGTCACAGTGGTGGCAGGAGGGGGCCGCCTCTCTGCGTGCGATCTTGTGCAGGTACTCACCGAAGCACCCATGCCCCGTGAGCACCTGCACAAGACGGAACGTTAGAGTCCCGTGCCGCCGGCCGATCCAACGATCGAGATGGGGGGAAATAGCCCCCACCGTCGCAAGACCGGCCGACGGGAGAATACACAATACTAATTTAATGTTTTGAAATGTTTATCATTATAATCTTAATTCAAAATTATTTTAATCTTGGTGGTAGACCATAACATCGGGTCGCCGGCAAAGTTACCACCCATCGGGCAAAGTCGTGCCGCAAAGCGACCTAGTCGTGTTCCGGCACGTTGCTCGATGAAGCCGTTTATGGGAAATGGGTCTGAACAGCTGCGGTACGTTGGCGAACCGGTTGACGTCGAGTTGGTATTTGTTTTGTCGGGTGTCTAGTCGAGGAGGGTAGCGGGATCCGAAGCGACGGCTTTCCGCTGGCCGCCCGCAGATAGTTGGGGGCCCAATTAGTGGGTTAGCCACCCATGAAAGGCTGCCCCGCCAGCTGCGAAAAATCCCAGGGTGGCTCCATCGTGCTGGTTGGCGACCAGACGAGGAGGCCCGATGGCGATCCCTGGGGGGGTTCGGGCGTCCCCGCAGTCTCCAGGCTAGCCTCCCAGTGGCATGACTTAACCAACTTCGATGTTGGGTTCGATACGTACCGCCTCGTTCAACTGCCATTTACCATCCCTATTCACTTTAATTTTTTTTTTAACATGAAGAAAAACCAAAAAAGGAAAAAGTTTGTACAGCGGTTGCACTCCTCCTCATTTAAAGTGCACCTCAGTAATATTAGGGGTTTGCACTCTAATATCTTACCTGTCCATCACCACCTGGAGACAGAACAACCGCACCTCTTCTTTTTGACGGAGACGCAGATACAATGTCCCTTAAGCGCTGCGCACCTGGATTATCCCGGATACACGTTAGAGCACAACTTTCGCTCACGTGCCGGAGTCTGCGTGTATGCGCGGAACGACCTCTGTATCCAGCGTCTCCGTCACCTTGAAGACCCCACTTTTTCTTCTTTATGGGTTTTAGTAGACACAGGAAACGAAAAAATCCTGTATTCCTGTGTTTACCGTTCGCACAGCGGTGACCAGGACACAACTAGATTATTCGAGTATCTCGGTGAGGCTGCTGATATGGCTCTGCATCAGTTCCCTGCAGCGCAGCTTCTCTTTCTGGGGGATTTTAATGCCTGTCATCAGGACTGGCTGTTCCCGTACCAGAAGACCGACCATGCTGGAAGAGAAGCGCGGAACTTTGCGTTGTCCTTGGACCTCTTTCAGCTGGTGAAGCAAGCGACAAGGGTACCAGATGTGGTAGGCCATACAGCCAATTGCCTGGACCTTCTGCTGACAACTGATCCGGACAGGTATCGTGTAGAGGTTACCTCTCCCTTGGGAACCTCCGATCACTGTCTGGTGAAATCTGTGTTTACATATTCCCCACCAGCTTTCGAACCTCATGGTGTTAGGCGAGTATGGAAATACAAGTCAGCAGATTGGGATGAGATGCGACACTTTTTTGCGTCTTATCCTTGGCGGCAGGTCTGCTTCTCTTCTTTGGATCCGTCGAGTTGCGCGGATGCTATAACCGATGTAGTGCATCAGGCAATGGAGTATTTTATTCCTTTTGCTGACGTACCCATCGGTGGCAAAGCTCGCCCATGGTTTAATGCCGAATGTGGTCATGCTCAAGACCGAAAACATTCGGCATATCTCATTTGGGCTGATGCTCGAAGCCGCAAAACTCCGGATGTAAGTTCGAAGAAGAGAGCCTTTAACCAAGCTGCCAAGTCCTACAAAAAGGCATTGCGGAAGGCTCGTCTCGATCGAATCGCTAAGAATGGCGAAAAGCTCTCTGTCAGACCAACTGGCAGTCGAGCTTTCTGGTCTCTTGCGAAAGCGATCGAGTCGAATTTCTGCCAACCCTCACTGCCTGCTCTGCTGAAGCCGGATGGATCCCTAGCCCACACAGCAACAGAGAAAGCGAATGTACTTGCTTCTCTGTTTGCTGATAATTCGCATCTAGACACTGGCAATGCTTCTCCAGCACATCTTCCTCACTGCGGTGTTTCGATGCCTGAAATCCGCATCACTAACAAAGAGGTATGGAGAACATTGTGTCGTTTAGATGTGAATAAAGCCAGTGGTCCTGATGGTATACCAGCCATTCTGCTCAAGACATGCGCAGCTGAGTTGTCTCCTGTACTGACACGTCTGTATCGTCTCTCTTTCATGACTGGAATAGTGCCGAAATCCTGGAAGCTTGCTAATGTGCAACCCGTGCCCAAAAAAGGCAGCCGTGCCGACCCTGTCAATTACAGACCGATTTCAATCACCTCCATACTCTGCAAGATTATGGAGCGTGTATTGAACTCGCGCCTACTAGCATACCTAGAAGGTAACGATCTCCTCAGTGACCGACAGTACGGGTTTCGCCGTAATAGGTCTACTGGGGACCTCCTAGTGTATGCTACTCACATTTTAGGCGAAGCCATCGAGAAGAACGGAGAAGCGGTCGCCGTCTCTCTGGACGTCTCGAGGGCATTCGACAGGGTCTGGCATGCGAGCCTTATAAGCAAGCTTTCAGCGTACGGTATATCTCCTGGTCTGATCGGCTGGGTAACGGACTTTTTGAGCAACAGATCTCTCCGAGTAGTTGTCGACGGGTGTTCCTCGGAACCCTTGACAATAAATGCCGGAGTGCCTCAGGGGTCCGTTCTTTCTGCAACTCTGTTTCTGCTGCACATTAATGATCTGTTGAAGCCCGGTATCTATGGGTATGCAGACGACAGCACAGTTGTAGAAAGATATCTGCCGAGTACTCGGGCTAGTCGAGATCAAGTACAGTCTGAAAGAGAAGCCATGGTGCAACGTTTGAATGACAAACTTCAGGCAGTCTCCGCATGGAGCAATGCCAATCTTGTCAAGTTCAACGCCACCAAAACGCAGACGTGTCTATTCACCGCCAAAAGGAGCCCTTTCACCTTGGCTCCTACTTTCCAGAATGTATCCTTGGAATACAGTGACCGGCTTCAGTTGTTAGGCTTAGAAATTTCCTCGAACCTCAACTTTGGTCGGTTCATTGAGTCCAGAGCAAGAGCAGCAGCAGCAAAGCTTGCCGTTCTGGCGAAGGTTCGGCAGTACTTTACACCGGGACAGCTTCTTGTTTTATACAAAGCACAGATCCGGTCGTGTGTAGAGTACTGTGGTCACATATTTGCTGGTGCCGCAAAGTCTCATCTTGCGGTTCTGGACTCAATTGAGAGGCGAGCAAAGAGGCTTATAGGCGATCCCGAATTGGTCGGAGCCGACCTCCAAAGCCTTGAGCACAGGCGTAGAATTGCTAGCCTCTCAGTATTCTATAGGATACATTTTGGTGAGTGTGCGCAGGAATTACACAATTTAATTCCCCCGTCCCCCTTCCATCACCGGACGTCCCGACGCACGGCAGGTATCCATCCTTTTGTTGTGGACATTCCACCTGTCCGAACGAAGCGCTTTGCTTCCTCATTTTTACTGCGTACAGCAAAGGATTGGAACAGCTTGCCTGCGTCGGTATTTCCGACCGAATACAATGTGGGTGTCTTCAAGCGAAGAGTGAATAGGTTGCTAGGGTAATGCGCCTTACCACCTAAGACTACATTCCACTTACCATCAGGTGGAATGTAGTCAAGCATTGCCTAGATAATATAAAAAAAAAAAAAAATCTGAAGACACTTAAGTAATAAACTTAGTAATAAACCTTAATGTAGATTAGATTAATAGAAGTTCCTTAAGTTAAGTTTTAAGTTTTTCAATGTGCCTATATATTTTATTCCCAAATCTTTCATAACCCTGCAGGTCTGTAAATAAAAACGTGTAAATTCCTTATTAAGGATTATATACTTATTATTAAATATTACACAAGTCATGGTATTTGATTCTTTGTAATATTTAAACAGTTTTATTCAAAGGGTAAATTTGCATAGGCAGTAGGTACTCTCTGTACCTAATTATTTTACTTGTTCCCAGAAGATATGATTATTATTCTAACTTTACCCACAAGAGATTCTGATAAAATTCTTTTGATAGTTTTTATCCTAAGTAAATATTACGACGCAACATACTAAAGACGAAAAACTATCGTACCTATAATATAATAGACGACGTATGAATCTATGTTATACAATTTTAAAACGTTTATCATCGAATATTAAAACAGTGAAATTAATTAATTTGCACTATGATAAAACTTCAGTATATATATCTGCTTCACCGAAATCAATTCTACACTCACTCGACCTAATTGGATATGTAACGTACTTCATGATAAGGTTTTTCACGTTTACCAAAACTTCAATTGCAATGGTTATTTACATGTTTAGATCGATGTCTGTTGCAGTTTTCAAACTATCGATAAAACAATGTTTAGATAATGAAAAGTAATTTTTTAATAACTGGATAAATAAACAAAGATTGTATTAAGGGTTATCAAATATGGTTTAAATATATAAGTAATATATAAAATGTTATCAAAGCTAAAGATAATGCGGGCAAATTTGTAATGTAAAGAATCAGAAAGCCAGCCAATCAGTGATAAACGACAGTGTGTGTACTAATATGTTTATTTATTTTATTATATAAAAAATAAGCAGAAAAGGCTGATAGAAAATAAGCACGACGCTTTACAGATTTAGTGGGACTTTTTATTTGATCCTTTGACTTTTTATTTTCCGGTCATTTACCCGCCTTGTGTTCAGACTACTGCTATCATATGTAATAGTTGCGAGTTGTGTATATGTAAAGCTGTATGGTTAATTGTCGAATAGTTATTAGTCATAAGAATGTGCAAAGACTTATATTTTGAGGTACGTTGGAAGAAGAATAAGATAGGAATCTAATGGATGGATGAAAGGCTAACGGATAGTGCTTATAAATCCTTTAATAATACATATTTAATCTAGCCGCTCAGTATGTTTTGAAAATGTAAACAAATTGCATATTGGTAAATATCTTCTAATATGGTTCAGGTTTACATCGCTAGGTAAACAAGATGACAAAGTTGCAACAACCTTGTTGTCCAAAATCAAATCGACACATGACAACAAAAATGTTTGTTAACGAATGGGTAAGCTAGTATGGTGCGCCAAGGTCCAAAGCAAAGTGGAACTTTGATGAATATTTTTTGAAAAATTTGGTACTGATTCCAAAAGTACATTGCACTTAAAAAAATATGATTATTCAATTATCTCAAAAAAATAAATATGTATGTTATATATTTCATGGATAATTAAAAATGATGGATGGCAAAAAAATTAGGATAGAGGCATTTTAAAATGAGGTGTTTGGAAATATTTTCCACAAATTAAAAAATCTTTATCGACAGAGAAGAGAGACGGATGTTTTTGAAGCAATTTACCGATAAACCGAAAGTGTTCCCCAAGGACCTGCTGACGAATGTTTAGTGGAAAATCGAAACACTCAACATGCAACGCTTGCATCAGAGACGATTTCATTACACCCAGGATAATATGAGCTTTTGTATTGTATTAATTTTTCGTCACTGGCTTTATTTAATAGGTACAAAAAATGCACAACGTCCATGTTGAAGGGAAATATCTTCTAGAGACGATTCCCTGTGGTAAATGAAAATGTCACTGGCATTGGAGGACCTTATATAAGTACAGACAATGTCAGATCGTAAGAATGCTAAAACATCTGGGTTTTGATCTGCAATGAGTCTTAATATGTTCAAATCTACTTTTACTAAGGCACTGTATAGTAGAACAGTTATACATTACACCGGATAAAGATACAGCAAATGGAAATAATTTGGAACCGAATTTTATGTACGACAGGCCTATGTAGTAATACCATCTAGATTCTAGACCAACTAACTATCTATTTAATCTTCTTATATTGATTCTAATGCTTCAACAAAGGTCCCCATTACTTGAGAATAAAAACCTGTACACTAAAATTAGGTAGCTTATTTAAAGTGTATATATATATATATATTTTGTTCATATTTTGGGAGTTTTAAAATATTATTATCGTCCTTTGAACCACCGAATCTCAGTAAAACAACAGAATTATGTATTAATAATATTTTTGTAACAAATGTATTATATTTTATGCAGAATAAACAGCATAAATCTAAGATAAGATACTCAAAGTAACAACGTCAATCACTATTCACACCAGACCTTCCGTTCTCAAATGAGTAAGACACAATAATCTTGACACTTGTTTACAAATTTATACCAATAGATCCCCACACCATTGTCTAGATATACCTTCAACTTCTAACAATGTATTATGAGATCTATAACTATAATTTGAAATATGACTGAAATAAACTGTTTAAATCTTTTAAGCACACATGTATTATAAAAATATAGGAGGTTTCAATTATACTCCCTAGAGCTTTGTAAATTAAAATCAAATCGTAATTCAGAGTGGAAATGTGTCAGCTAACGGCAATCGCATTTTTTTTTTGTCAGATCTATAAAGTATTAAACGAGACATGAAGTGTGTCAGATGTTACGTGTGTAATATTTCTCAATTTATATTCTAGTTTATTTTCATTTTTTTTTCATCTCTTGGGCTTTATGATTAACTGATATGACTATTAAGTGTCTTTACCTCAACCTAATATTAACCCCAAAACTTCTAAGTTCGGACTTCTTACTTATAAGCTCGGAGCATGACGGTGAAAGAGTGCTACTAATCGGGTAATACACATAATCGAGTACATATATAGTAATATAATACTTAGTAGCAGTATTTTATAATGTCATATACAATACATATTTTAAAAACATCCTATGGACTTTGAGAGAAACATCAAATAGTGTCTTCTTATTCAAAAACATTAACTGCGTTACGGACACGTTACCCGCGTGGATATATGCACTATGGATTATTTTTTTTTTGGTCCCTCAAATGCATTTAATTGCCATAATTGGAACTCAAAGAGTTAAAGGAATGTTTTCATAAATTAAACGTTTCTATAGTTAGCGGTTGAAAGTGCACTACGTACCTTCACTAAACTGTAGGAACTCTACTGTTCCTAAACATATATTTCATAAACATATTTTATATTCCTGTTTTGTATGTTTACACTAAAAAATGTTCAATAATTGAACAGTATACACAAATTTCATTTCTGTATTATTTTTAAAGTTTACTAGGAAATAAATTAATTATTTTTTTTTAATTTAAAAAACTTCTTTGAAGTAAAGGAATACAAATTTTAATTGAATATTGTATATTTGAATTGAAATGAACTCTGGCAAAACTAAAATGATGACAAATTCAAGACCCGTAAACATAACTGTCAACGGACAGAAGCTAGAATATGTACAAGAATATGTATATCTCGGCCAGATAATATCACCTAATGATCAAATGTCGAAAGAAATAGACAAAAGAATTGCAACAGGATGGAAAACTTACTGGGCTTTAAAAGAAGTAATGAAAAACAAGGAAATTGGCATTAAAATTAAGAAAAAGACCTTTGATACCTGCATTTTACCCTGTATTACATATGGCTAACAAAACGACACAGAGACAAGCTCATGAGATGTGAGCGTAGCATGGAAAGGAGTATGTTAGGTCTAAGACTAAAGGACAAAGTTAGAAGTGCAGACATTAGACATAGAACCAAACTAACTGATATATTAGTCCGCATCGACCAACTCAAATGGAGATGGACAGGCCATATGCTCAGGTGCAAAAAAGAAAAATGGAGCAAGCAGGTAACAACCTGGTACCCGAGAGATGGCATTCGGAGCCGAGGCAGAAACGCAAGGAGATGGGAGGATGACCTAAGCAAAACTGTATGTGCCCTCTGGATGAGAGTGGCAGCTGACAGAGAGCAATGGAAGGTGTTGGAGGAGGCCTTTGTCTTAAGGCACACCGAACTAAGAGATATTTTGTAATTCAAGTGATCTTATTTTTAGCTTTATATCATTAATTCGGAAATAAAGGCTATTATTATTATTATTATATTTGAATTTACTTTTAATAAACTTCGCTTCATGGAGGATGGTTTCTGTAACAAAGAATATTTTGTTTTTAGTTTGTTATTTATAGAAACATCCACAGAAAACATTGTTTCTTAAAATTCTTCACTAGTCTCTATCATTTTTAACTTAACATTTCATTGACTTATACAAAAGATATACGAATTAATAAAATAGATAAACTTTATTCGAGAATATAATTTTTTTTTATTTTCAATAGTCGAAAAAGTCTTCTAGCATCAAATTCTTTGAATTTTATATCCAGCCTTTTCAAATATAAATTAATTTCAGCTCCATATTTTATACGATAAAAGTAGGAGTGCAGTTTAATTCAATATATGCTTTTAAAAGCTGGATATATAGGATTATCGCAGGTACCTGAACTATTATATAGGCTTCGAAAAACGTCCGAATGATCTGTATTAAAAATCTGTCAGAAGATTATATTTTTTTGTACTTTTTGTACCAATTAATAATGTTTTATAAAAGGATCAAAAACCTTTCGGATGTTAAAGTATCAACAAAGGTAGAAATCGCAAAAATATCTCATCCTATAATTTTCACTTAACACAAAGGTACATAACAATCCTGGTACTTTAAATGTAAAAGTGTTTCTTTTATGTTTGGATAACTCTCCACCAATCTCCTAAAAAGTAATTTTAGAATTTTGTATATTAATGGAAAATGACCTACTCAAATATAAAGAAAAATCCTATTACATCTTGGTAAAATAGAAATATCAGATGGCAAGAATACATGCCACCATTCATGGCCAGGGCTTTACACTCTCTTATTTCGTTTATATAATGTATTTGTGTTAATTAAGAAGTCCTCTGCTACTTATTCACTTTTTATACTAGCCAAGCCGCGGCCGATATATAATTTATGATAAAATAGATTCAACTAGTCAATTTCATTGATTTAAACAGTTTATATATAAGTAAGACGTGATAACTGACCTGCTGACCTGTGTATTAATAAACACCAATACAGAACAACAATTTGGCTGCATATACAAAACGGTAGCAATGTCAGTAAGAGAATGCATACAGGAATTACATAAATGTCTATCTCCATTATTAATATACATAATCACACTACTAATAGTATTAGTAGTATCCTCAGTCCTCAAACATAGTAGTTTGTAATAAATAAATGATATCCACTCGTTTAATATAACTTTTGCGAACACTTTATTCAATTTTAGAACAAAATGTTATTAATAGAAGCTACGAGTACATTTGAAACCTAAACTATGTTTAAAACAACAACTTTATAAAAACTGAACGTATTTGTGACTCTACACAAATATTTTGGAAAACTAAAAATTGTTACCGATATAGAAGACGAAATAGCCATTTTCAGTGAAATATAGATATAGTTAGCTTAGCAGACGTTTGGTACTGGGAGAAATGGTTGTTAAATGTGAAATTTTGAAAGAAAAGTCAGACTGTACTTATTCAACAAAACTTTAGGTACATATATAGAAGTTTTGTAAAAAATGTAAATCGAAGTAGGTACCTTATGTAGTATATTATAGAAAACAATAGATTTTTATCTCACTATAATTCTATAAAACAGGTTGTATGCGTGTTATAAATAACACTTAAGAATTTAATTAATAGTAGGTTTAAATTTTAAACATATAACATAAATTACTAAGATGGTCTTAAAACGGGTTGCAGACCGAAAGCTAAGCTATTCCAAAGCTAAACTAAGCCAGCTTACATGCACATCAATAAGTAAGCGAAAGTTCAGTTAGTGTTGCGAAGTTCAACTTAACGGATGGTGCCCTCGCCATGAATATAACCTATGAAGAAAATTCCGATGATGAATACGTAGAAAAAAAGATTAATACTGACTGATTATTATCTAAAAAAAACGACATTCTAGTTTTTGGATATGCTTACACATTCACTTTCGGCAAAAGAAGTGAAGAGTTTTCTTATTAAGAGAACTTTATTTTACGAGTGAGATGATGAATATTTTCAATTACATTATCGTGTCACAAGAGCTCAGTTTTATGATCTATTAGCATTGATTTTCGCGGATATTACTAAATAAATTAGTAACTACCAGAAGGCTATAAGTCTAGAAAAAGATTATATATTTCTTTGAGATAAATAAAACTAAATTTATGTTTTTTTAATATTTTTTATTGGTTAAATGACAAAAGGTTATATTATTACAAATTATCTTAGTTACTATTGGTATCGAGTAAGTGGGTGATGACGTGTATTTGTATTGGTAAGTCTGCCTAGACAAATAAGTTTCATAATTTTCCTCTGCGTTACATATAACTTGCAAAAACTTTTTTTTGATATCTCTTTGTATCGGGAAGCTCTTTTAGTTAACTGTCAATAAACAAACCCTGCGAATGTTTTCTTTTTTCCGCCTTGCCTTCTTCAGTCTTTCTTTTGTCTCTTTATTTACATCGTTCCATAAAGTCGTCATCGTCTTCCCAAAGTAAGTCGTGTAATGATGGTAAATCGATAACTATTCTTTTTTTTTTTTCTTTAGTGGTTTGGAAGTGCTTTCATCATTTTGCCCATGATTATCTGTTGATGTATTGTTCAAAATATTTTAACTTTCAGTTGGTGGAATCTGAAATGAATTTTCAGTTTCTATTGACGGAATGAAAAAGTAACTGTCGATGACTATCACGTAATTTCTTCAACTCACTTTTCGCCGTGAAAGTGAAATTTAGTAATAAATATTTTTTTTACATTTTTAGCGACTGGTGACTCCTTTAAAACTGTAGGATACAAATTACAGAGTGGGTAATAATACGGTTCCTCTGAATACACTTTGGATGCATTTCCAAACAATATACTTATATAAAGTTACCAATAGAAAGTGAATGGACAGCAGTTGCAGACAACTTTAATTATAAATAGTAAATTTCTTGAATGTGAAGCATATCTCAATAAAATGACCTCCTCATTCGGTTTCTAATTATTTTAACTATAAAAACATACATAAATAGATATTGGTTCAATGGGTGGGTTCAGCGATTGACGTATTTTTACAGATACCGCATTGGACTACAGATAACAAAATGGTAACTTAAACTTACCCAATCCTAAATCTTTAACACCTGAAGGCGATCTAACACCTTTTGTGTTATAGTCGATCACGTATTTTTATTACAAAAACACTTTGTAGGACCGTACCCACGGAGTACATGTTTAGATGAAAAAGAAAGAAACTCATATAATAATTATCGTCTGAGCAGAGCACGGAATTTAGTAGAAAATGCGTTCGGCATATTGTCAGCAGGATTATTGTTTTTCGTCGACCCTTCGAATGTCAATTAGAACTAGATGATATCATTACAAAACTGCATGTGTATTGCACAATTATTTAATGTCTTCAACAACGATAACAAATATCGCCAATGCCGTCAAAATTCAAGAATAGCCAACTTTGTGGTCCCGACGATACGACGACTTACGAGCAACTAGAGAAGAATTTCATTTCAGACAGTCTTTTTGTAATTACTTTGATAATGTAAATATAAATTCAACTTTAAATATAATGAAACTTACCGTCTGGTATGTCTGGGTGTTTTATTTCCTTCACTATTCTATTCCATACAAAACTCTTTTTACCTAAGTTGTGATAGTCCTTCGACTGTGTATTCCTTCATTTTCGAATAAAACGACAAGACATTGGACAGCACTGGCAAAGAATGAGCAAAAGGGGTGTTGGGTTTGCGGGAATGGCTTACCTTCGCATCGGTATGCACAACTAACTTAGCTTCGCATATTTGAGTTAGTTCACATAGTTTAGTTTGAAGCTATATTAAACTAACTTAGCTTAGCTTTCGGTCAGCAATCCGCATAAATGTTTGAACTCTTCCTTGTTACATTGTAACAAAATATATATTATTTAAATGACTTGTTATAAATTCTTCCTGAGGTTTGAATTGAAGGTCTACGTAGTAAATTACGTAAAATATTGAGAACTTTTATAGTGGTTTCAGTGGCCTGTTTCTATAAGACCAAGTCACTCGTAGAACTAATCTTGAAACTAATTTACTAGTATTTGCTAAATAAAAATAAAAAGTTGTTACATGTAAAGTACGTTATTTTATAGAAATATTTGCATAATCATAAGCATTTGTCAAAAAAAAAACAATAAATTGTATCTAATGATTTTTGTGAGCGCTAACACATGACAGTGGCGTAGCTACCTAAGGGCTAGATAGAGCAGTGCCTCGGGACCCTCAGACACTGAACTACAAACTACAAGTTGAACATGTGAAAATTTCTTCTATATTCGGAATATAAATAAACCAAATTTCAGGAACGCGACTTTAACAACATTAATAAATAAGCAATATTTTAAAGAAACACAGCAAATTTCCAACAAGTCTCGAATATCTTCCTTTGAAACATGCGGACAACTCGCCTATATTCTTAGGCTAATTTCGCCGTTCTCAAACACGTTGCTTGTTAAACTGGTTTTTCGTTTTATTTCAACACCGGACTTGCAAAACTATGAATCCTAACTATTGTTTTTCGTGTAAAGATTATTAACTAGTATGATAAGTGATAATATGATACTATCATATTTTATATTCTAATTAATACTCTCATATAATAATTATATTTTTTTTTCTACATACTTCTCAAATTCTACAATAAAATGTGACCTGTAGTGTAGAGACCCTATTGGCAAACATGACTCTAAGTAAATCATTTTTTTTTTGTTAATATAATACGTATGTATGTTTATATAAAAATATTAGAAAAATGTTCAAAAAATACTTATATATAGAAAAAAAATCTAAATAATAAATTAATAATAAATATATTTTCAGTTATTCGCCCGGATTTGAACGTAGAACATCTCAGTGCTATATGTACGATAATTTCATCGTCTCTCTCGACTGGGAGCGTGGCGTCTCCTGTAATCCGGCTACTCGGAGGTCGGGTTTGGAGGATGGTTTGAGGCCGGGAGTCCTGGTGCTGAGATGTCCATATTGACTGGACGTCCACACTAAGCCTGGTATTAATATGGACCCCCTGGAGGAGTCTGGGGGGTGCAGGTTAACTAAGGAGAGGCGAACCGGGCCAGAGGGGAAACCCAGCAGCCAAAAGTCTCCGTATCGGGCAGTAGTGGGATAGCGGCCGGGAGTGGGCGCTCAGTAACAGCCCGACCAATATAACCAGACCCATACCTTTTTGCCTAATTTCAGCTATAAATCTATCTTGTTTTGAAAATATAAAGGTATCACATCGTTTTTTTTCTTATAAAAGATGTGCTAATAATTAAATTGGTAGGTACATTATGTAAGATGCTACCTGATTCATTATAAAATTTAAACAGTTTTATTTATATGATTATGTATGGGCATTAAGATTACGTGTACCTAGAAGATATCACTATTATTAAATATATTTTTTCAACGAGGGGTTTTTATTAATGTCTATTTATAGTTTTAATCGTTAATAAATATTACGAAGAAGGACCGTGTTATATCTAATAAGTGACGCATGAGTTTATATTTTAAAGTTTTATATGCTTTTCATCAAATGTTCAAAGGGTAAATTTAATTATTATACCATACAAACTGGTTTATTCGAAACGAGTATGATTGTGTGCTTCATCGAAATCAATCCTACCATCACTCGATCCAAATTTGACGCGTAATGAGAAATGATTTAATTAAAATAACTGAGGTAATATACACCACTATTATTTGTGAAGTGTAAATTGTTAATATATTTTCAATTTAAATGTGATTTCTTTTTAAAGTAAAACTTTTATTACATCGTCTCAAACTTTTTCGTCTGTGTGTTGCATGTCGCGTGACGGTCGGCCGCGGAGTAGGGATAAAGTGAAAGGCGCTCGTATCGATGCGGTTTTTACTAGATACATTGAAAAAATCGAATGTAAGTCACTGTTCACGTATTTTAGTTACCATAAAATATTGGTTACATTTATAAACTGTGAAATTCATGATGAAGATGGAATTGATAATAGAATGATTGAAAATAATTGAAAAACGGATCAAAATGACTCAACGATTATAAAATATTGTTTTCAGTGATTTAATATGTGTATATCATCTAAATAATTGTTAAGTATTATGTATGTCGTACTCTAAGACACAGAGTTCAATAAAAATATTAGTTGGAGACCTAGTCTACTTTTATCATTTCCCATTATCATTCCCATTTTCTAAGTATAAAATTAAGATTGATGAAGCAATTTTTATACCCTTAATGGAATATTATTCCGAAAATTTTTAGTTAAATGTCTATAATGTGAAAAAAAGTTTCACTTTTACGGTGGTTTCATAAAACCACACAAGTTTTTTCACTTACTATCGGCTGTGCATTAATAACTTCATTTTATGATTTTAAATAATAATATTTGAAAAAGAAATAGAGAAAGATACATTTATCTATAAATATATAGGTAAGTAACTTGTTAGATATTTGAAATCCACTGTCGCCTCCAGGTATATTACTTACAATTGGATGGTATTGATAGAAACCTAGAAATATGTTTCGGTACGCGTTTTCCATCACAAACCATATCTTCTTTTGGTGCCTGCGGCCTTTCAATGTTGTATTACTTATTTCGTTATTTTCGTCTTCCGTCACCGCAATTCAACGTTCCACTTGATAAGGATTTTTACATTTCCTAAACATCAAATTCAATGATTATTTACGTATTTAGATCGTTGTGATCGTCACAAGAAAACAAGAGCTGTATTTGACCAAATATATATAGACAGAACATTAAATTGGTAATTTTCAGCATCGTGTGAAGGTGACAGATAGTTCTTATAATATCCTATAATATTTTATATAGGGATATTACAACTAGATATCTACTTTAACTGTAAATATATTTTAAATTCTAATGGAGTCAAATTTTGTAAGAATTATACTTTCTTATAAAATTTACATGAGGACGTAAACTGATAAAGGTCCGATCTCTCCCAGAATTAAGCAATCTTGGCTTGTGGTCAGTATATTCGCAATTGTATGTCAATCTGTCCCGTCCCAAATCTAATATATTTTTTTAGTATTATTTTAATTAATACGTTTTCTCCTTAACATGAGGGAACTTTTTAACGCGTGAAACTTTCTTATCCATTTTGTTTTTGATAACTAGCCAACATCACACCAACTTTCATTAAAATATATCTAGACTATTTTATTAAAAATATGGACAAACTCCAGTGTTGCCAGTTGTTAAAATTATTAGTAGGTATCCTATATGACCAACAAGTAAAATAAAAAACAATTAAAAAACATTAATATCTTTCCAAATTATTCAGAAAATTTCTTTTTGTTCTGATTTATAACGTATTAACAAGCTACGAGGTGTGTCAGATGTTAAATGTGTAATATTTGCGAATTCATATTTATGTACAGTATTTATTTTTGAGTTTTTAAATTCGCAATATACTTGTGTACTTTATCTTTTGTGATTTATGAATTTATGATTACCATTAAAGGTGTTTACACCGATTTACACACATTACCCCCTACTAATGTCGAACTCATTCGGAGTTCTAACTCATGAACTCGTAGCACGGCGGTACTGCGGTGAACTGTTAGAATGCTACGAATTGTGTAAACACATAATAATATCATATTTTGCTTTAGTGTTTTATAATGTAATATACAAAATATATTTTTAAAAGATTCTATGGACTTAGAGGTTAAAATAAAATAGTGTCTTAGTATGAGGAAAGTCATTAAAGGAATGTTTTCATAAATTAAAAGTTTTACTGAATTTTACTATGTACCTATACTGAACCTGAATATTTATATTTATATATATATATCTGTGTGTCACAGATCACGATAATTTAACCATCATTAGTAACTCAATTGATATAATTGTAACAATGGGGTGTGAACGCCTTAGCGTAACGAGTCACGTAATCGGAATCGTTTAGAGGGGCATCTGAGACATTTAAAATATTCGAGAGCATCGAATCGAAGAGGAATTGATTAGTGAGAGCCTTACCGTCCCGACCCCCAAAACGGAACCGGTAGTTGACGCAACTCTGATAATTGTATACCTACTAAGTAATTTGTGATAATTGATTATCTACATTTAATACAAGACTTATCATATTGTGCCTGTGTGGGTAAATTGCCTGAGAACTACGCCTCGGATCCTGTACCAGAAGACTCCATAAAGAACGAGCAAGTCTCTTATATACCTCTATCTCCGACATATATATTATTTAATGGTTTTTAAATCTAATTCTTCTCTTAAAAGGTCACATTTAACATGCATTTAACAAAGTAAGTAAACTATATCTATATTAATTAAAATTGCACTTTCGTCTTCAAATCGGTAACAATTTTTAGTTTTCAAAGATATATTTCAAGAGTCACAAATACGTTCAATTTATATAAAGCTTCTATTATTAACATTTTATTCTAAAATTGAATAAAGTATAGGCAAAAAAATATATAAACGAGAAGATATCTCTCTTCTCTTATTTCGTCCAAATTGTTTCGTCTTAGGACGGAGTAGTATAGTAAAGTAAGATCACAGTAGGTAGTTTAAATATGTATATTAATTAATAGTGGAGATTATTATGTAACCGCTGTAGAAGCATTCTCTCGCTGACATTGCAAACGAATGCAGTCATATTGTCTGTTCTGTGCAGCATGTCAAGTACGTCTTACTTGTATATAAATATTTTACATAACATAAGATTTTTGTAATAGTTAATGTAATTTACTTCTTGAATATATTGTATCTTAAATAAGCTTTCACCCTGGAAAAAACGCTCCCGTGAAAAGTGAATAAGGAGTAGAGGACTATTTAAACAACAGTAATCATTTATTACTAAACTAAACGAAATAAGAGAGAGTTTAGCCCTCGAAACGAATGGTGGCGTGTTTTCTTGCCATCTGATATTTTTCTATTTTACCAGAATGTAACAGGAGCTTGCTTTATCTTTGAGTAGGTTATTGTCTATTTATGTGCCAATTCTTAAACTCCAACACTTTTTGCGAGATTGACTTAGATCCAAAGAAGATTATTCAAACATCAAAAAAACACTTATTTATTTTTCTTGTTTTTCCTATTATCATTTATGTGTTAAGTATAAATTTTAGGATAAGATTTAATTGCGTTTCTGACTTTATAATACTCTTACATCCAAAAGATGTTTTAGATCTTTATATTAAACATCAATTGGTCCAAATATATATACTTAGTCTGGCCATAAGTACTTTACAATTAAAAATAAAAAAAATTACATTTGAATTTGGAATCTGCCATTTTTATAGGATTGTTCGTTGCGTTTTCTAATTTTGGCGGTAAAACATTGTACAATATTTTGCGATATTAAAATGGAGTGGTGTGATAAAAAGAAAACAATCGCTGTGATTGCATTACACGAAGTAGGTATGGAGCCCAATGCAATTTTTAAATCTCTCCATACACTTGGTATTAGTCAAATGTTTGTGTACCGGGCTATTAATAGGTACAATGAGACTTCCTCTGTTTGTGACAGAGAAAGATCTGGCCGTCCACGTAGTGTTCGTACGAAATAGGTGGTCAAAGCAGTAAGGGAAAGTATTCGAAGAAATTCTCTACGAAAGCAAAAGATTTTATCTCGGGAAATGAAGATAGCACCTAGAACTATGTCGCGTATTTTAAGAGAAAACCTAGGACTTGCAGCCTGTAAGACACGCACTGGTCATTTCTTAGCTGATAAATTAAAGATGAATAGGGTGGTAAATTTGAAACAACTACTGAAGACCGCAAGAGGAGAACACAGAAAAGTTTTATTTACGGATGACAAAAATGTTACAATTGAACAACATTTTAACAAACAAAATGACCGTATTTATGCTCAAAGCTCTAAGGAAGCTTCCCAATTAGTCGACAAAGTGCAACGTGGGCATAATCCGACTTCAGTGATGTTTTGGTGGGGTGTTAGCTATGAAGGAGTGACTGAGCCATATTTTTTGTGAAAAAGATATCAAAACATCGGCACAAGTGTATCAAGATACCATTCTTGAGAAGGTAGTTAAGTCCCTTAAATATGACCATTTTCAATAACCAAGTATGGTCCTTCCAGCGAGACTCGGCGCCGGGTCATAAAGCTCGGCCCACACAGTCTTGGTTTGATGCAAACGTCTCGGACTTCATCAGAGCTGAAGACTAGCCGTCGCATCGTCTAGTCCCGATCTTAATCCACTGAATTAAAGAAAACGAATACAAATTATATCGAACCGTAGGTAGCAATAGTAGTTTCACGGATGTTAAAATAGTCAGTAAAGAGAGTACAGAACAGTTTTGGAGATAAATTTTATTTATTCTGATTGACTATTACATACAAACCAGGTGGATTATAGAAATAGAAGAGTCAGTGAATGAGGTGAACACGGTAGTTTTAAAATAGACAACGGAAGAACAGATCAAATTTGTAATTAGAAAATTACACAACTGGAAATCATCAGGAATAGATAAAATATAAAATTATATTTAACCAGCACACCCAAATTTTTAACTAAATTATACACAAAAATAGTACACGGGTAAGAATTTTTAGAAGACTGGTTCACTACAGGTGAAGGTCAGGGTCTTCCAATATTGATACCTAAGAATCACCTTATTGTCAACAAAGCCATATTAGAGAATGCACATACGTCGCCTATCAGGAAGCCTTGGATAGTGTGTCCCACCAATGGCTTCTCAGGAATCTGCTTTCTCTACCAATGCCCACCTACAATCAAAAATTTTCTCCGAATAACTATACCATCTTGAAAAGTCATCATGACAGCACGCGGTACCCAGGAATCGATTACTACAGAACCTATCTTTATAAAACGCGGTATATCTCAAGGTGACTCGCTTTAACATTTACTCTCCTGTTTAGGAAGAAACCAACTTTCATTTATTTTAAACAAGTGCAGTCTGAAGAGATATAAACTCAAAGATTAACTATCTTTTTTATAAATCATTTGCTATACATAGATGATCTGAAAATTTATTACAATAGAAGTAATTTAAGGTTTTATTTGACAGTGTACAAGTTTTCACAGCAGACTTCAATGTCTTTATGACGCTTGCATCTAACTTTGACAAAAGGGTTTTATTTATATCATACACGAGGAAAGGCCAATTTAGACGTTATGTTAAATAATTATCGTAAATCAAAGCTTTTTTGACGTTACTTATTGGTTGGTTGTCTACCTTTTTGAGATCGTTTAAAAAGCTATCGACTATTACATCTAACGATGGAGTACGGCCTTGGTAATCGATTTTTTTACCTAAAAATTTAAACGGAGCTGCTTCCGTAACCGTACTAACGCACTGACCGCCTATTATAAGACCCGGATCGTAAGAGGTATATTTGGTATTCCGTCTACCCAGACACAGACTAAAACATTTACTTGGTTTTGTTCTCAATCCGCCGGTCCACGTACAGAAATCCTCAACTACATTTAAAAGTACCTGACATTGTTTCGGATTACGTGTCAGTATCGCGAGATCATCTGCAAAAGCTAGTATGGATTTTGTGTATTTGTTGTTGAACTTAAACCGATAGCCCCACTTTTTTTCATTTGTAATTAATTTGTCTATTAAAATATTAATAACTATTATATTAAATATAATAGGAGAAATACAACAGCCCTGAAATAAACCAACGTTATAATTAAGTGGTTTTGAATGGTTTTCATTAAAAATTATAGAGAATTTTAATTTTGAATAATATGATGCAATAATGTCGCGAACTACCGTAGGAAAGTTATACCATTTAAGCGCGAACATCATTAGTTTATGTCGTACCGACCCAAAGGCGTTTTCTAAGTCTATCGTATTATCTATTAACGTATTATGTTCCAGGCATCCAGAAATTCCGTCAATAAAAAACAGACGTAAAAAGATTATACTTACCGATTCCACAAGGCGGGAGGGGTTTATCAAACGTAGAAAATATATATGCAAAACACAAATAATTAGGAGTAGTCTTTGTACATTTAAAATATTAAAAAAATATATAGCCCGGATGTGAATGGGTAATTAACAGATTTCATTTCTATCATTTTTTAAATTGAGCGTCATTCTAAATAACAGTTTCTTTTTCACTTTCACTGCACACCCTATCAAAAAAATATTATATGTATTTTAAATGTTTAAAAAATGTATCAACATACAAGCTGTCTGTACAAGGAAAATGTTAAAAAAAACATAATAGGGGATTAACGTAAACTAGAAATACTTCTACACGCAAAAACTACTTGACGGAGTTTAATGAAACTTTTTAGGTTACACTTTAATATTTACAAAGGGTACGGTACAAGGTAGGTAAGGGTGCAAAGGATGTTTTATCGCAATCGAAATCTAAGCGTACGAAGTTGCAGGCACAGCTAGTAGAGACTATATTACAATATGATAAATATAGACAAATATTCCATAGTTAAAGAAGAAGAACAAATAGAAAGTAAACTACACCTAGACATAGATAACAATAGACATACCGATAAAGAAATCAAAGGAGCAATAATTACAACAGACTGAAAACAGAATGAAAGAGACGTGGTAAACTACTTCACGGACAGTTCGCAAAATCAATTTTAAATCGGGCTAATATAGATATAGTAAAACTAAGGAGCAAAGAAAATAGAGAAATTAAGTAAATATCAACTACTCAAAACCAATACCAATAATCATTGAAGTCACGGGGATAGTCGCGAAGAGCCTTCGGCGATACTGCGACCAATTAAACGCACATTTAGATTTACTCCAAAAACAGACCACAATACGCACAACCACAATAATAGCAATAGTTTTGGGAAACACTACCTTCCTAAAAAACTAGTTAGAAAGCTGAACCTCCTCTTCCTTGAGGGTCTCAAGGCGGGGGCTCAGCAATAATTACCAGCCAACAGACTGTGAAGACACCAGTCAACCCAGAAAATAATAATAATAACATTTTTTCAAGTTTTCAATAATAATAGTATTGGTCCCAATTTTGTTTGCGGAAAACGTCTTCTAGAACAGCAGTAAATAATTTAGGGGAAAGCCTTGGAGTACACCTCTATTTATTTGTTTTCTTCTTTTCCCTGTTGTTCTACATATACATGTATATATATATATATATATATATATATATATATATATATATATATATATATATATATATATATATATATATATATATATATATATTTTTTTTTTTTTTTTTTTTTGTGATCAAGAGGGGGAAATGCTATTACGCACTGACCGGTAAGTCTTCAGACTTCCAGCACGGTGCGGTGGCTCGGACTAGACTGTATCTGGAACATACCCGCTAAAACCCTAAACTCTTGAGGATACTTCATTGTACCCCGCGCGGAACCGCCGTCAGACATTACTTCGCCCGGGGACGACTGACTAACATCTGCCTACTTCAATAAAAATCGCTATGGTCGTCTCCTTGGTCGATCTCTATGGAGAGTTTTCATCATTTTGGCCGCTGCATCGGCCACTGCCTTCCAATTTTTCTCACTGCGGACCATCAGGCCGACGAGGTTTTCTGGCGTACCATGGCACTGGAGAATTTCATCCATTTCTGCTCTCTCTGCAATAAAACGAGGGCACTTGAAGAAGATGTGCTCCGCTGTTTCGTCTTCTTCTTGGCAACTTGGGCATGGTGGTTCAAAGTCCAAGCCAAACCTGTTGAGGTATGCTCGGAAGTTGCCATGGCCAGTTAGCAACTGCGTGACATAAAAGTCTAATTCTCCGTGCTTCCTGTTGATCCATGTCGCAATGTATGGAATCAGGCGGTATGTCCATCTTCCGTTTTGCGAGGATTCCCAGATTTTTTTGCCACTTCTCCATCGAATTGCCTCTTTCTTCTTGTGCAATTGGCGTGGTGTAGTCAGACTCACTTTTTCTACGTAAGTAGACTCTCCGTCGCTCGTCCGCCAAGATATCGATTGGCAGTAGACCAGCCACTACACACACAGCATCATAGGACACTGTGCGGTAAGCGCATGCGACACGCAGTGCACTTCTTCTGTAGACGCTGATCATCGGGCGAGCGAAGGAAGCAGTTTCCACAGCTGATGCCCAGACTGGAGCGGCGTAGAGAAGAATCGAGCTGCAGACCGTAGAAAGGAGCTGTCTTTGGCTCTGTCGTGGTCCTCCTGTGTTTGGCATTATCCAGGAAAGTGCATTAACCACCTGGGATGCCTGCTGACTGACGATTCGAAGGTGTTCACCGAACCGTAGCTTCTCGTCTATCTGGACCCCTAAGTATCTTAGGGATCTTTGTGAATGGATCTCACAGTCCCCGACAGAGATGGTGATTGATTCTCTCAATCTCCTTCCAGTTACAAGGACGCTTTCTGTTTTATGATCGGCCAGTTGCAATCCTACGGACGTGAGCCACTGTCTTACGCAGGACGCTGCTCTATTTGCCTTCCATATGATCTCCTCAAGATATTTGCCGACTACTACCAGTATATATATATACACATATATATATATATATATATATATATATATATATATATATATATGTGTATATATATATGTACTTATATACTTACTTACTTAATTACAGTACTTACTAATACGTTTAATAAACTGCGTTATTTGTCAAGTACTTTATTCTGTTGAAATTTTTGCATGACCATAATGGCTTGTTACAAAATCAGATGAAAAAATACATTTTATAGAAAGGTTAAAAATAAAATATAAGACTGTTTTAAGCCAAAATAATATTAAAGTTATCCAAAATTTAGATAAAATTAAATTTACTTATATTTTGATTAACCACATTATTAAGCCAAATGTGTTATAGAAAGAGATATGACTGGATTATCTCATAAAAGTGGCATATTGATAAACTATTAGCTTACATAAACCATTTCTACTTTTTATCTTCCTTCCCTAACTTTCTATAAATGATTCATTTCACTGGAAATAGATATTACGAGTAGAGTGGCCAACCATACTTTATAACAAAGTATTATACTTTATTTTTTGGTAATTATACTTTATACTTTTGCATACAAATAAAGTATGTGAAAATACTTTATTTTCAACCTTTACTTCGATGCATACAACAAAACACTCATTATGGGATTTATGAGTTAACTATTTAACATATAAGTTAGATCCGATGATGGAAACGATTATAATGTAACTAACATTCTATTCAGTCAGTCAGATGTTAATGTGTTTATTTAATAAAGTTATCAGTACTTTTTCACTTTTTATTGATAGGGGCTTAAATTATATGACAAAATGGTTTTATTTTAGCGAAGATAACTAACTGGCTTTCCAAACTTTCTAACATGCCTTTCAAAAATTAGGTTAAATTTGAACATTTTTAAATGGTAATAAATTTAATTACAAACGAACTCTTTATTTATATTTAAATGTTGTAAAAACTAAAACCCTAGAAATTAAAAAAAAAAGATATTTTTTAATAGAATCACACAAAAATATGTTTTGGTTTGGTTTGGTTTTGACTAAAAATAAAGATATAGGTTGTTGATTTCACTAAAACAATTGAATCTCTGTATAGAAGTTTAATTGATAAAATAAATGTAATATTGGATACTGATTGGACTAAGAATAAAAAGTATATAAATCGCAGCTCGGTTAAAAGAAGGCATTGTGAAATTGGGAGTGCAAGTTGTGGGGTGGTCCTATTGTGTCTAAAAGTGAAACAGTTATAATATACCGCTGAGTGTGAGATCGAGAGACTAAGTTGTGTAACAGTGATAGTTAAGAGTTTGAATGGTAAACAGTTTAGTGTATTTGTGAACAGTGTCATAAAGTGCTTTAAAGAATAGAACGACTGTCGTTGGCGATTCTTTGCGGTAAAAGAGCTCTTATATTTATACTTTTTTTTCGTCAAAAAAAGTTGGCAACCCTAATTACGAGACGTATCACACCTTTTGTTTATTTTTACTTCAAATATATGTAATAGTAACATGTTAACATTATTACCTTAAATCTTAATTTAATGTAATATTGTTAGTACTTGACTAGTCTTTGTTTAAAGTAATGAACTATTTAGATAATATTAATTTCGGCATGGTTAGGTTTATCTAAAATCAATAGACTCGCAACTATTTCCTCAAATGTATATTATGGGTTTTGTGAGCGATGACACATGGCAGTGGCGTAGCTACCGAAGGGCTAGATGACTGGGCCCCGGGGCCCGCAAGCTATCCTAAGCCTTGAACTTTGAATTACAAACTAACAATTAAACTTTTGTATTTTATATTCGGAACATAAATAAAACATATTCCAGGAAGGCGACTTTAAAAACATTAATAAATAAGTATTTTACATATACACACTTATAGTAATGAGCTGGCTACAAGCAGTTTTAGATCGAATATTATGGACAACGAACGTGATTGTGTCAATTGTCAAACGACAATTGACGACATACTATTACAGGTCCCCTCCGCCGAGGTCTTCAATGTGCACCATACTAATTGGTTTGGGCCAAGTGCCACTAACTACACCGAGAGATCTGTATTTCAATTTGAAACAGCGAATAGTCCATCCCTATTGGTTGAGACATTTACTCGTCTACCGGATTTGCATATCTATATACCCTCTTTACTGAATCTTCTGCTGTCTAGAGATCCCAAAATCAACAATGCAACCTTCGACGCTCTCCTGGATTAGTCTGAGCATTGCTTGGTATGGAGTGTAGTCCCCAAACAACACCAAGGTCGTACAACATCCATGGCCCAGAGATGGAATGCGGACTTTCTTCTTCTTTCTGCCCCCTAACATTGGGGGCAGGTCTGTCTGTCAGTTCTTAATGTATATTTTTATTGATAATATGTTACTATCATATTGTATTACTATACATATTCTGATTAAAATAATTAACACTCTCACATAATAATACCAAAATTATGTATTACAATAAAATGTGAATTGTAGTATAGAGCTCTATACTGGCAAACATGGCTAAGTAAGTCTATTATTTTTATGAATAAGGATATTATGTATTTTTATTTTACTTAAAAATATTACAAAAATGTCTAAAAGTTACTTATATATAGAAAAAAAATGTAAATAATAAACTAATAATAAATATTTTTTCAGTTATCCGCCGGGATTTGAACGTAGAACATCTCAGTGCTATATGTACGCTAAATTCATCGTCTCTCTCGACTGGGAGCGTGGCGTCTCCTGTAATCCGGCTACTCGGAGGTCAGGTTTGGAGGATGGTTTGAGGCCGGGAGGTCCTGGTGCTGAGATGTCCATGTTGACTGGACGTCCACACTAAGCCTGGTATTAATATGGACCCCCTGGAGGAGTCCGGGGGGTGCAGGTTAACTAAGGAGAGGCGAACCGGGCCAGGGGGGAAACCCAGCAGCCAAAAGTCTCCGTATCGGGCAGTAGTGGGATAGCGGCCGGGAGTGGGCGCTCAGTAACAGCCCGACCAATACAACCAGACCCTTTCCTTTTTGCCTAAATTCAGCTGCATATTCATTATATGATCTTAATTATTATTTGATATGTCTATAATTTAATAAATAAAAAAAAAAAATTATTTTACTTCGAAGAATAGAAAGAAAGGGAATTCAATACAACAAAAAAATTACATTACCAGCCCGGGAACTTACACATAAAAGAAGAATTATATAACAACGAAGTAATCCGCGTACTCAAATTTAAATTGATATATATATATATACGATCAAATAGAGAAACCACCTTTTTCGAAGTTGGTTAATAAGTAATAATTTGTATTTGGTTTTTAATATCATCATGGAGTCGACTGTCTTATGACGAATCTTGAGTACGTCGAATAATACTGAAGGCGAAAAAAGACCGTGCCATACTAATAGCCGAGTGTATGTATAAATCTTTATTTTGCCTGTTTCACATCAAATATTCAAATAGTGAAATTAATTAATATAAAATACTTTAAAACTGGTGTATTCGAAACGAGTGTAATTGTAGTGCTTCACCGAAATCAATCCTCACTCCATCACTCGACCCAAATTTTACGCATAATGAGAAATGATTTCATTAAAATAAGTGAGGTAATATACACCACTTTTATTTATAAAGTGTAAATTGTTAATTTATATTCAATTTAAATACGATTTCTTTTTTATTTACTGCTATTTGATGATTTGAAAGTTATAGTTGAAGAAGAAATAGGGACAGATACAAGTATATACCTATATCTATAAATATGTAGGTAGGTAACTTGTTAGATATTTGAAATCCACTGTCGCCTCCAGGTATATTACTTACAATTGGATGGTATTGATAGAAACCTAGAAATATGTTTCGGTACGCGTTTTCCATCACAAATCATATCTTCTTTTGCTGCCTGCGGCTCTTCAATGTTGTATTACTTATTTTGTTATTTTCCTCTTCCGTCACCGCAATGCAACGTTACACTTGATAAGGATTTTTAAATTTCCTAAACATCAAATTCAATGATTATTTACATATTTGGATCTTTCCGACTATTGCAGTTTTCGAACTATCGATAAAACAATTTAATATCATTTGAGAAGCAACTTTAAAGTAACTGAATAAAGATCATTTTAAGAGTTATAAAATTCAGTTTAAATATACAAGAAATATATAAAATAGTAGATGTATGAACTACAGTGGGAAAATGTATACATACATTATTATTATTTTTGGAATGATAACATATCAACCATAAAACAAAAATTGTACTAGTATTTACAATTATTATTATTGTATTTTATAACAGCAAAATAACAGCACAACAGCATAACAGCAAAATCTCTCTATAGCCTACTTAAAGATCTTGGCCTTTCTAGAACAAGCATCGGTTCATTTCTAGAACGTACTTCAAAGGCGGCATTAGTAGGTTCTTTCCAAATTTGGTTAGGTAGGGAGAGGAGTGTGGAGGGTGAAGGTGAGCGTTTTTGCGCATAATAAAGGGGCCCCTTAAACCTACTCCTGGGTCGCAAGTCCCAGGCACTGCTTGCACTCCTCTCCTTGCAACGCGATGGGCCCGGCACCCGCACGGTGAATCCATGGATTGCTAAGAAGCTTCGTCTTATCTAAATTGACAGCCCGGAGAGACGGGATGACGCTGGAAAGACAGTTGACGCTGGAAAGACAGCTGGCAGCTGGGAAGACAGCAGACTGCTGGAAAGACAGCCGAGGGCGATGGCCTAGCAAGCCAAGCCCGGGAACGTCGATAAACGCTAAAAGTCCAAATAAGAAAAATACCCCTAGGACAGTCCGAGAGGGGGGGCGGAAGAACTGTCCACCGGTTGACAATTACGGCGAAAACGGCGCGATAACGGAACTGAAATGCCCTACGTGCGGGAAAAATTACAAAAGACGAGCCTGGTTTATTAAACATCTTAAAACACACAATGGTGCTGAAGTGCGGCAACCGTCGGTAAGATCTTCAGTTTTCACTGCGGATAGAGTTTACCCTCATATATCTCATGGTGAGCCATTGAATGAAAACTATCAGGAGTCCATGACCATCCGGACGCGTCTTAGCATTCCAAATACTAAACAATCGACCTGGAAAGTACATGACCAAAATATAGCGGCCCTGTTAGAGCACCCGGGCTCAAATCAGGTACTCGATGCGCAAGTAGAGACTTTCCAAAATACTATTTACGACTACTTTAATGAGCACTATCCACCTACGAATCGTTATGCTCACAAAAATAAAGAAAACGGTTTTAAATTGAAAATGAGGAGGAAAAAAAGAGATCTTATAAAGAAACTTCGTATAGCCAAAGCCTTAGGCGATAATCAACTTAGTCACCAACTGTCTAGGGCATTGCGATCAATTCTTAAACTTATCCAAGGTATAACAAATCAAATAACGAAAAATCGTGATAGCTTTGATCGGGCAAAACATGAAGTAGACTTTGATAAAAATCCTTTTAAATACTCAAAAAACATTTTCAAAGATCAAAAAGGTAAGCTTCTCTTGACCAACGAGCAAATTTTCGACCATTATAAAAGCACATACGAAGTGCCAGAAAACCAAAGACTATATGGGGATCCAAACGAACACAAACCTGAGACTCCTACTGAAGATTTTCAAGCCAACCCACCAACTTTGGAGGAAATCAATAAAATAATTAAAATGAAACCATCTAAGTCAGCACCAGGTCCGGATGGTATCCCTTATATAGTTTACAAAAAATGTCCGTCGCTCCATAAACATCTTTTAAATATATTCGGTAAAATCTGGTCAAGAAAGCAAATACCGGTATCGTTCGGAAAAGCCCTTTTTGTCCTCATTCCGAAAAACGACAATGTCAATAATCCCAAGGATACTAGACCGATAGCCCTAACAAATACAATTTCCAAAATATTTTTCTCTTTTTTACAAACTAAAATGACGCAATTCATGATTAACAATAGATATTTCAGGCCTAATCACCAGAAAGGGTTTTTGCCCGGAATTTCTGGATGCCTGGAACATAATACGTTAATATCGGAAAGCCTTAAAGATGCTAGAACTAGCGAGAGACAAATTACGGTTTGTTGGATAGACTTAGAAAACGCCTTTGGGTCGGTACGACATGAACTAATGATGTTCGCGCTTAAATGGTATAACTTTCCTATGGTAGTTCGCGACATTATTGCATCATATTATTCAAAATTAAAATTCTCAATAATTTTTAATGAAAACCATTCAAAACCACTTAATTATAACGTTGGTTTATTTCAGGGCTGTTGTATTTCTCCTATTATATTTAATATAGTTATTAATATTTTAATAGACAAATTAATTAGAAATGAAAAAAAGTGGGGCTATCGGTTTAAGTTCAACAACAAATACACAGAATCCATACTAGCTTTTGCAGATGATCTCGCGATACTGACACGTAATCCGAAACAATGTCAGGTACTTTTAAATGTAGTTGAGGATTTCTGTACGTGGACGGGCGGATTGAGGACAAAACCAAGTAAATGTTTTAGTCTGTGTCTGGGTAGACGGAATACCAAATATACCTCTTACGATCCGGGTCTTATAATAGGCGGTCAGTGCGTTAGTACGGTTACGGAAGCAGCTCCGTTTAAATTTTTAGGTAAAAAAATCGATTACCAAGGCCGTACTCCATCGTTGGATGTAATAGTCGATAGCTTTTTAAACGATCTCAAAAAGGTAGACAACCAACCAATAAGTAACGTCAAAAAAGCTTGGATTTACGATAATTATTTAACATCACGTCTAAATTGGCCTTTCCTCGTGTATGATATAAATAAAACCCTTTTGTCAAAGTTAGATGCAAGCGTCATAAAGACATTGAAGTTATGGCTCGGGTTAGCGCACTCAGCGGACTCTTCAACCTTATTTAGAGACCGTAACAACTTTGGATTAAAATTAAAGAAACCATCGGAGCTCTACAAACATCTAAGAGTTACCAAAAGACATATCATCGGAAAATCTAAAGATGATACTGTAACTTCTCTCCCAAAAGACAAAGTTGCCTCAGAGCTCGAGTCACGACTTCAATTCCATAAAAAGTTTATGATAGGTGCTCAAACAAATAAAGTAGGGCTAGGATCAAGTAGGAAAGTTCAAGACATAGACATAACAAAATCTTTTATTCGACAAGACGAAAACGATAATTACCGACTCCACGCGATGAGCCTAGAAATTCAAAACGAATGGGTGACCATAGGAGATTTTTGTATTCCACTAGCTTTGAAGTGGCGCACCTTAATTTATGATTGGTCCCCAGCATTATTAAAATTCTATCTTAATGCATTCCAAATGACTCTCCCAGATCAAAGTAATTTAGTAAGATGGGGCAAAGCCACCGAAAAGTCTTGCAACATCTGTGGGGAGGCAATAGGAACCGCGAAACACCTATTAGTAGGGTGTAGGGTACTTCTAGATAAAGGTCAATACTCGCGTCGCCACGACAAGGTATTAGAAATTATACGGGAAGCGGTTAGTCTTTCAGTAGCAAGAGCGCGGAAGGGTATAACAACCACCGAACGATCTATAGAATTCGTAAAAGAAGGCTCCTCCAAAAAATCAAAAGCGAAGCCTTATTCAATATTAGGCGCGGCTCCTGATTGGATTCTCATGATGGACACGTATGAAAAGCATTACAAAATCCCTGGGGATGTTGGTGTTTCGTCATCCAGACCGGACTTATTCCTGTATTCGAAACATCTGAGGCGCGTGATACTTGTGGAGCTTACTGTTCCTTGGGAAACAAACATCCCAAGGGATCACACATTCAAGCTCAATAAGTATTACGAACTAACCAACGAACTGATCAGGAATAAATTTATAGTTAGTTTGTACGCGGTAGAAGTGGGAGCGAGAGGTATAACAGCAAAATCTCTCTATAGCCTACTTAAAGATCTTGGCCTTTCTAGAACAAGCATCGGTTCATTTCTAGAACGTACTTCAAAGGCGGCATTAGTAGGTTCTTTCCAAATTTGGTTAGGTAGGGAGAGGAGTGTGGAGGGTGAAGGTGAGCGTTTTTGCGCATAATAAAGGGGCCCCTTAAACCTACTCCTGGGTCGCAAGTCCCAGGCACTGCTTGCACTCCTCTCCTTGCAACGCGATGGGCCCGGCACCCGCACGGTGAATCCATGGATTGCTAAGAAGCTTCGTCTGTCGTCTATCTATTATTTATTACATATTGTATATATCTCTTATATATTTTATTATCTCTTTATTCCAGAATCTCTTAATTATTTTTTACTTAAATCTATTTATAACAAGACGCTTACCGACTTTGTCCGTAACCGTGTTAGTGACCTAAAAGTTATATAAAGATACATTTTCTTGGTCACGAAATTAATTTCAAGCATTTTGTTTCACCATGTTACCATGATAATGTATCACCGTCCGAGGACCGAGGGTAATAGACAGTTCTTATAAAATCTTATAAGAATTTATATATTGTCTAGCCTTCAATGTCATTACAAAGATTTTAACTAAATAACAAATATATTGTGAACCCAAAAAAAATTGTCACTATTTGTGTTAGTAAAAAGTAGGATTTATACTGAAAAATTAACATAAGAACGTCAACAGCAAAAGTTCAGATCTCTCCCAGAACTAAGCAATCTTGACTTGAGGTCTATATAAGTATGAGAGATTTTCGTTTACGAAAGTAAGTTAAAGTTTAATGAAAATAGTTACCTATTTACAATGTATTATGTAAGCAATTACTCGTTTGAATAAAACCTATCTACATTTTAGTTCCTTACAGTTCACTTGATATTAAATCAATTAATTTTAATTGACTAAACACTTGCAATAATTTCATAAAATTATGACTGTTTCTTTAAACCTTAGAATTTTAATGGGTCATTTTTTATCCTAAGCGCCATCTCGTGGCAGCTTACAGATATAATACATGTTGAAGCTAAAATAGATTTTGTTTGTGCTTATAGATGACATGATAGCAAATAGATGACAGCACCTAGCCTAGAATTATATTTCATAATAATATTAATTAATACAATACTGTATCACAACTTTTCTCTTATAAAAATATGGGAATTAATTGATTGATTGATAATAACATGATTAAAAATTCGCATCATTTTTTTCTTTAGAGGGTTAAAGAAACAGAAATACGCGGGCCTAAATATTTTTTGTACAGAAATATGTACATCAGAAACAATTCATTTTAATACTTTATAAATAACTGGTTTCTTTTTTTATGAAGATAAAATAACAATAGAACAAAAATCACACAAGACGTTTTTAAAATGATGTAAAATAAAACACAAAAATCCCGACGCACATTTATTACAGAATACGGGCAGTGTCCATTCCATTAAGGCGAATGTTATCAAATGGTTCCTACATTTATTATTAAAGTTTGCATCATATGAGGCTATAACATGTATTTAATGCATAATGACTTATTATAATAGGTAACATGATAATTATGTATTCATTGTACTTATTGAAATAATTGTACAGGAATAATTACTTAAGGCAGGTTACACTTCACTGGACAGGGTACCAGTGTGTGTGACAGTGATTGTCTTTGAACTCTTAATATAAGCCAGGTTTACATATATTGAATTTTAAAGGTCATATTTTACTGACTGACTATTATGCTATTTCTTTTTGTTCAATCTTTTACCAGTGATATATTTTTTAAAGTTACTAATATTTATATGTAAATGTAGTATTTATTCGAAATGAACACATATGAAGTATGAAGTCCAATACTCTATTACCACAAGTAATACTATGAACACTTTTGAATATAATTCTACAAAACTATTATAAATATGAGAAAATTGTGTAATACTTTGAAATACAGGCACTAAATTAATTTAGAACGATAATAATTGTTAGAGATGGTCAACAATATGTATATTTTAACAATATGTTTCCACAGGTAACCGACAAGGGATGTTCACAAGTGTTCTACAGTCATATTTATAAACAGACGATAACAGACAATCTTCTAAAATTGCATATTATCAAATGTATGAAAATGTGCAACTTTGAATGGTAAATATAATTATAAAATTTTGAGAACACATAATGTTATACTGATTTCTTAGTATAACTAAAAATAATAGAAAATAAATGAATACTTGTCAGTGAAAAGTGTGTCTAATTTATTATTATATTAAAATGACCAGCATGCGGAACAATATAACACTTTCACCGGCTTGCAAAAACACTAGTTTGTTTTGACAAAGGAAGAAGATACAAAGTATATATTATGCACTTTTATGTAGAGGTCTAAGATTTCTATGATTCTGCAAGCACTTGATAGAACAAAACTGGTAAGTGTTGTATTCAAAAGGCTCTCTTGGTAACGAAGTGCCGCAAAGGAAACACCGAAACTCAACTGCTTTCAACTGGAAATTAATATTAATTTAGTAGTATAGAAATTAGAACCTCAAGAGGAAAATTCTATTTACTGTATGTAGTAGAGGTTTGCAAAGTATTATTTGTATTCTCATTTATAACAAATGAATAATGGCTTAATTCTTCGGTGATCGTCAGTGAAACACCGGAGATTGCCCAATAACCGGTGAATTCAATCGGTGGCGAAAATTTCACTCCGGTAGAAACCTCTAGTACAGCGTACTGGAGTAAATTTTAATAGAAAACATTTGACATCTGTCAGTCTTAACTTCCTAGTGATGTATATTGCATAAAAACTTGGATTCTTTCAATTAATCATTCCTAAATCAACTGCAATAATTGTAAAAAAAATGTTTAGGTATTGCAAGTTTAATTAAATTTTATAGAAAAACGTCAGTCTAAAGTTATTATTTCGAATTTCTCAGCTTACCTATACATTGTACAAATATTTTTCTAACCCAGTTATGTTATATAGTTTACTCATAAACTCATGTCACGTGATAATAAACATATCAGTTATAAAATGTAAACATTTTGATAGAGAAGTTCCTCACCTTCTGAGTGTCGTTCATGGATAAGAACTTGTTAGACTTATTCTTCTCGGTTTGCTTTTCCTTTTCGCGCTGTCGTTTTGCTCTTTTTTGTTGAGCTTTCCTTTCTTTTTCTTGTTCCAGCTGCTCTGGTGTTAGCGGCCCCGGAATTTGTGACTGAAAATAATTTATTGCAGTAGTGGTGCAGCACTAAGTAACAAATCTTAAGGTCACAACATGGTAATGATGGTAAACTAAATAATTAATTTGTGAAAAATATTTCGGTGTGATTTAATAGGGATAATAGACCACAAATGATAAATGATAAAAAAATCACAAATTTCTTTTTTTTCCACATGTCAATCAAGCTCAATTGTCGTAATGAATTCTCAATACCATTAAGTAATGAAACTAACTACTGAGGTTAAATTTATAAGTAAAAACAATACTTTTCTAAAATGTATGATATGGAGACTGGACGAGAATTGCGCAAGAATAAAATAATTTAAAAGTTTAAAATGCCATTTTTATACCTTGTTATAATTATATTTATCCGGAAACTGTGCCTGGAACATCCTGAAGGCGAGCCTGGTGTTCCCGGGCGCGGCCGCGTACGGCGTCTGTAGCGACAGGTTGCGCACGCACGGGTCACCGCCCGCACACAACAGCTGCCTGGGAACGACACACACACACACATACATACATTCATATAAACAAACTCAACAACTAGTTATGCCCTCGACTCCGTCTACAGAAGACCGTTTGCTTTCTGTTTAAATGAATTTATTCTCATTCCTATAACACTTCAGATAGTGTTTTTAATTTGTAGATTTTGTTAACGTTGACGATGAATTGAATTTGTTGGTTAAAAACTTTTTATTTAAATGTTGTAAGTTAATAAAATATGTCTGTTTTCATTTCATTATATTATATCTTGCTTGATAGATATTTATAGCAATGTGATATTTAAGGTACGATTAGAATAAAATAATTATTTCGATATATGTAATATGTTTCTGTTGAGCTTTATTGGATCTATTGGTTTGGTAGTGCAGTGTAGCGCTGTGTGTCTAGGTAGGGAGTGCGTGTGTGTGTGTAGGTAGGGATTGCGTGTGTGTGTAAGTAGTTAGTGAGTGTGTGTGTGTGTGTGTAGGTAGTTTTAATGCTGAACCAAAGGTGGCTGGTATATTCCCATACCAAACCATTCTTTGTGTCATCCAAATTGTTTTGGGCCTTAGTGTTCTTTATGCATACTTGTGAAAGAAGTGTTATCTAGTGCGCATATTATTTAATAAAAATATAAAGTTTTTATAATACGATCCACAGACAAGTTTGAATTAATATTTTAGTGAAACTCAGACCAAAGTATTCTTTAGTTCGAAGGTAGTTTTATAAAAACCCATGTATAACTCACGTAACCATGTCCGGGCAGTCAGCGAGTGCGGCCTTGTGTAGCGCGGTGTTCCCGTCGCTGGGGTCGGGCGTGTTGCACACACCCGCCAGCTGCTGAGGGTCCAGCTCCTCCAGGATGGTCCCCAACTTGCCCCCGTCCTTGGAATTTATGACTTTCCATATCTGGAATATAGATGTGTAATAAGCTATTGTAATAAGCATTATCTGGTTTTTCTATCAGGAACATAGTAATAAAGTAAGTAAATTTAAAAAATACCTCTCTTGATTTACATTGTGCATTTTTGTTAGGTAGAAAATAGATAGCAAAAGTGGCTTGGCTTAATCTAAATTTGCCCAATGATGATAATAATAAAATAATAATAAAATAATAATAAAAAAATAAACATATATACAACACATACCTCCTTAACATTATCCGGAATTTTAATAACAACCTTCTTAGTTACATTTTTTTCTTCCTTCTTCTTCTTCTTCTTTTTCTGCAATGCTTTTGTTTCCGGCACCTCGGACTCACTCGCGGAGGCGTCACTGTGCAATACATGGTCGTTGAGAAGATCTTTCCTGGAACTAGTGATGACTCCATTACTGCTCTGTTCTGAGAGTGTCTTGATCCAATCCACTGGTGTTTCAGAATCTATGAAGCAGGGTCCATCATCCTCGCTTGATAAGATTTGAGTGGGTAGTTCTCTTGGAGTTCGTTCTCTGGAATTCATCATGTATAATATAAAATATATATAAAGACTTGCCAACCTTAATGCTAGTCACTATCTAGCAAAATAGATTACAATTTAGCTATAGAATTTGAATATTTTACTTTGTTTCCTTAATAAAATGAGATATTTGAAAATTAAATTTCAAAGACGTGATAAAAGTTTGTAAAAAAACATTATTTTCATTTTCAGAAACATGAATTTAAAAATGAAATACCGGTATCAAGGACAGAGCCAATATAAAATTTAGTTTATATAATATTACATATTACATACAATACTAAAAACACGTATTTTTGGTTGTAAAACATAGAACAATGAACTCTATGTAAAACACAATAAAATAAAGTATTATTTAAGTAATTTTGAAAAGATTTTAATTACTATCATTAAATATTTTAATTATTTACCGGAGGACTTGAACACCTGATGTGTTGTATGAAAAGATAGTGTTAATTTATCATTATTGAGGTACATTACCAGAATAAAAATAGTCTTCTTTTTTATTTAGTTAATTACATTATATTGGCTTTTTAAATGATTGTCATTGCCATACAATTTTTACTAATGAAATGTTGATTAATAAAATGTTAAAATTTGGTTAAAAGTCTATATATAAATCCTAGCTCACCTAGACTTGGCTCTGTCAATGGGTTTGTGAGGACTCTTTTGTGTCTTCTTATTTCTATCTACGCTTGTTTCTGAACTCACTTTTGTTGTGCTCTTTGTAGTTGAAGCGATAAGTGCTTTTTGGAAGAGCTCCATTGTGTCTAAAACAAAAGTAATTATCTAATGATATTTTTTAGCGATGCGCCGAATAGTGGTTTCACCTAATAACCGAATACTATTCGGTTTAACATTTACCGAACCGAATATTCGGCCGAACTATTCGGTTTACCATTTCAATAATTGTTTGTCATAAACAGGTTCTAACATGTATTCTATGTGACTGCTGGCTAGATGAATAAGTATGATGTGTGGCTTAAAAAGATTGTTTTGAAACTTTAAAATAAATTCCGAATCAAATTTCAAAATAAATGTTGACTGCACTAAATAGTAATTGTAGATTAGCAATAATAAAATAATAAACATGTTGACTTGGGGTATTTGTATTTCGAAAAAAATGTTGGTTTGAAGCTAAGATCAGGATGTAATAATTACTATAAAGGACAATGGCAGTAGCACCATGGCTCATATACTAACCATAAACCTCCAAGCTAGATACAGTTTCATGGACCCTCTGAACTTCCTTATAAGTAGGTTTCCGTGTAGGGAATGGTAGTGCTCTAACTCTCATATCATCTCTATTCAATGGAGAGTTCTTCCCAAATAACGCTCCTTGGTTCATTGACCCCACAGCTCGATAGAGAATCAGAGAACAGCCTACTAAGTCTTGTGTCCAACTTGATATTATGTCTTGGACATGCTGAAATAATATTGATTTTTTGTTCAAATAAACTCCAGATTTTTTTTTAACAGAACAATATATATTTTAATCCATTGTTTTCTTTTAATAATAAAATAAAATTAATAAATAAAGATAAGTAATCACAACCATATATTTACAGACCTCCAAAAATTGAGCCTGATTGTATCTTCTTAAGCTGGCACCAGCCGACCGAGGTGCATTGCCATGTTGATCTCTATTAGCTTGGCTCTGTCCCTGACCTCTCCGTGTTACATATGAGTGCATCGTTTTATGTAACACAACCACACTCCCAGCAAAAATGGCCCCTGCAAAGTGGCCCCCAGACACCATGAAGATAGCCCAACGTTGGAAGCCTGGAATAGCTAGACGCTCACAGCGGTCCACCCATGCTATACCTTCACCGTCAGATGAGAGTACCTCCTGGAATTGTAATTGTCTTGTGAACAATAAAGTTGCCAGGTGCCAGTTATATTATATTTCTATTCAATAGCCATTTGTAGGCATAGTTCTATCCTTTGAATGCCAAAATTTATCTTCACCTAGAACAGTAAAGGAAAAATAAAGTAAGTGTTGCTTAATTATTAACCTAGATATGTTTACTTGTTATAAATCATCAGTTCATTATGTAATAAAGATTGAATATTACTTCATCACAAACATCAAATATAAATCTGAGTTTACAAATACTTTAAAAACAAAAAGTATATTTTATTTTAAGGTATTCTATCTTTATTACTTGTTTACAATAAACAAAAAAAATAAACAAGTAAAGCATACTAAAATTTAAAAAAATACCTTTTTGTGATGCAAAATGCATCTATAAATACAGAAAACTTGTCCCTTCTGATTAGTAAAAAATGCTTTGCAATGTCTAGTGGCCGCTGCAAACAGATCACTTGCTGGATTCCTGGTAATCTCTTCTGTTTCTGAGTCACTACCTGATACACTGGAGTCATCTGGAAGTATCAATAATTTTAATTTGCTGTGACATATGTTTTATTTATGTTGTAGTACTAAAAAACCAGAACCAATGTATAATTAAGTTACTGATGGCAGATTACAAAATAAATGTATTAAATTAGAAAGATTACAAATCAAATTGTATGAATCATTAAACTTATGAACTAGTTATGACTGAATGCTGTTCAGAATTTCTTTGACAAAAAATTAGAAACAAAACTTTATACCATACCTTGCTTCGAATTAAATTGTCCCAATGATAAAGGTGCTTTTCCAAACAATTTTCTCTTTAAGTTGTGAGTGTGCCAATGATTTTTGTAATGAGCTGTCTGCTGTGCTCTGGAATCAAAGGGTCCTACTCCACAGCAAGAACAACAATTACCATCCGATGCTCCATTTAGAGTTAGTGCTCTCAGTCTTTTGAGCACACTTTCTTCATCCACTGAAAAATAATATAGGTAATGCTTGCATAACATCAACCTAAATTAATAAATAAAAATAAAAACAAAAAATGTTTAATGAAAATAATTGAATCCTCATTGAGAATGTTTAATGCTTAGAACAGCATTTTAGTATTATTCTCTTTAATATAACATTATTATGCAACACTACAATAGAATAATACTTCATAATTTGTCAATAATGCAATTTTGTAATAATCAAACATTACACATATTGTCTCTGTAAAACAATTGGCTTTAAACAGTTTTTATAACTGGAGAGATTTGAAAAATAACTTAAGAATAAAATGTTCAATGTTTATATTTATTTTAAAGTTGTTGTACTTAACAAATTATTACAAGAACTATATTATTAACTTACCGACTTGATGAGACTCCGTGATCATGCATGCCGCGACTTTTATTCCTTTAAGTAACTTTTCAAAATGATCTAATTCGTAAATTCTAACTGTTTTACTTCTTATTTCTGTTTTAGAAGACATAGTGATTTATTCTAACTTATTTTTTGTTAAATAAATCACAAAAGTATGGTCTATAACCTCACATAAAAACCGTGGATAAGCTGTTTAGGGTGCAAAATATTGTGCAATAAGTTTTTATCGGTTGTATAAAATATATGGTGATGCAAAAAATACATGGAAATTGGAATATAACCTCACTTACATTTTGACTTTGACTGTTGACGTTGTCAATATCTTAAGACGTCACTGACCAGTGGCCACGGCATATTAATCATAGTACGGCTGTCGTGTTTTGGCAGGTCTGTAACGATGTGCAATAACAAATTGAGGAAACAAATGGCGGTAAGAACTAAAAAGCAGTGTTTGCTAGGAGGTTGTCTAGTAAATACTAGATATTACACATAACGTGAACGAGAAATCTGTAAAAATTAATTAATTTTTTTCCCATTATCGACAATAGAGTGAAAAAAAGTATTATCAAATCATAACATCAGTTAAGTTCTCTAGTATACAAATCTGAAAATTCGAAAAGCATGTGTCCCTGATTTGAGGACATTACTGTAATAATGACGTATTCCAATTAGGATGAAATTTATTGTATTTTTCTTTGAGTTTATTAACGAAAAATATTTTAATTATAAAATAAACAAAATGGTTTAAATACCTTAAAAAAAGTTATACTAAATTTTTACTTTTATTGAGAAATTAAATGAGCGATTACTTCCTTTTATCAATAAAAAAGTTAAACCATATTCAAATTACAAAAATAATATTTAAAAAGAGATATTTATATGAAATATTAAGGAAGTGGAGTAGTTCTAACGAGAAATTACTAACATTTTGAATTGTGAGATGAATTTTTGTGTAAGACGAGATGGCTTTACATCTGTATTTCAGATTCAATGAAAATAAAATGAAGAATTAAAGAGCAAGAACTACAAGGATAACATACAACAGACACTACAAAAGAAAAACAGTACAAATTTGACTATTGCTTAAGGATATGACGTTTCCCTTTTTTGCTTATAAACACTAAACATTAAATGTTAAAAAAATATTTTCATTTATTACATTAAGGAGTTCGATGCCATAGAATGCATTTCACCCAACAAAACAGAACTTCGCTTCTCACTTGCTGATGATTTAGCTAAGTAAAGGCCTCTAGGCTATCCGGTCACCAATTATATTTCATTCATCCTAAAGTTTTAACGTAAAGCACTAACAAACGGACTAACAAACAAATAGATAAAAATGCAAACATATCTAAAACTATTTATTTTTGTCTGTATTTTGTCCAGTTACAATTACTTTAAAAGTAACTGGGTATTAAAAATACAAACTTAGCTTCGTCACTATAAATGTATGTCCATTATAAAAATAACTCCTCAGAAGCCAGACAAATGTACAGACATGCCAGACAGTGTACTATTAATATTGAAACGAACTTATAACAAAAATGAATCCATATTATCAATATCTGTTCTTAAAAGCTTTCAAATGTTATTTAAATTGAAAGCCTTTAAATTGAATACATTTGCTTGAAATATCAAAAACTCTTAAGAATTGTAATAAAGTAGGCATGGGCGTACCTAGCTTCATAGTTGTTTAACAATGAAAGAGCAAACGCTAGTGATTTGTCTTTGCCGAATCTTGCTTCTAATGATGATTTTAGACTTTAAAGTGTTTGCTAAAAGTTTTACTAAAGAATTGTATTTGTTTGTAATACATAGATCTATAGCAACTGAAAAGCCGCTTTCCTCGTCCCCGTCTAACCCTCCTGAGAAAGGATTTTTAAACCTTTTTCAATTTTTAAAACTTAATTGGTTTTATTTTTTAATGTAAAATACCAATTTTAATTTACAATAGAAGGTGGTAGAGAGGTATACGATGTCCAGGGGGGGGGCAGCTGCCCCCCTCCTGCCCTCCCCTCGGTACGCCCATGAAAGTAGGTATATACAATAGATGTAGGTACATATATATGCAGTAAAGTATGTTTGTTAAAAGTAAGTTATTTTACGACTAGGAATATAAGTATTAATGCTAAATGTTTTTTATTGATAAGTTCTAGATATAATTAAAAATAGTTCTTGCGGTGTCACATAGGAGACGCCTTATTAGAGATAAATAAAAGTATAAAATTTAACAAATATAATTACCCACATCTGTATGCTAAAAAGAATTAAAATTTAAAACCAATTATTAAAAAAACCATAAAAACTTACATAATAAACATTTAAATTCGAAACTATACACTCGACGATGAGACGTCTGATGCAATATCAATTCATTTTTCTATTTATGTTTCATAAAACGATTTCAAAGGTTGTAGATGTCGAGAAAATTGAATTCTGTAAACAAATTAAGTGCGAGGGTGAAGACGACGTCAGTGCTTGCGGTCTGCGAGCGGAGGAAGATGGCTTCCGTTTAAAACTCTTTGAAAATGAATGCGATTTATTGAAATATGGATGTAAAGTTGATGAGGAAAATGGTACGTGAACTTTAAATTATTAATGAAATCAATTGATTTAAATAACTGTATATATGACAATTTATTTATACTTCACTGTGTGCATCTAAAATAAAAAAAATCAATGGGCTTTCTCAATGCTTTGTCTGACTTTCTGATATTGTTAGAGTTATTGTTAATAGAATATAGTAAGTAATAGAATTAATATTAAAGCTAACGAACTGTTAACTTTAACTTATTTCTCGAAACTTTGTCTACTTCTACAATTTTAATGTATGGTTATACAAGATATTCTATTTTAAAAATGGCTTAGTACATTTTAATATGCAATTTGATTACAAAGTTAATTTCCCAACGTGATGTTTTTTGTTAAAAAACATAGGTGAAATAAACTTGGTTATTTTTATTTGTTGTAAACAGTTAGCTGTTAGGAAATAATTTCAGGAGTAACTAAAAAGCTATCATAAGTGTCGTGTATCAAGAATATATCTGTCATCTCAAATTTCATAAAATTCAAGAAGTATCTATTTATTCAATGCTAACAAAGAGCTAATGGTTGTAATAATATAATATACATAAAAACTTAGTTTATATATTTATGAATCTAGCTAAATAATCAAAATTAAATTACATATTACAGCTTACGGCTCTATCAATAGAGATTTTTGTGAATCGTTAGATGCTAGTAATGAAAAATTCGTCAAACAAATAGACAGTATTGACAAATTAAATAGTTTGGTTAAATACAATGTATCATATTGTGATGACCCGTGTTCCTATGATGGCAACGAAGTTTGTGGTATAAGAGATGATGGAGATGGATACAGGATACGGCTGTTTAAAAATAAATGCGAGCTAAAGAAACACAATTGCGAGAATAACATTCAATTTTCTCAAACTGATGTTTTTATTTGCACCAATATGGATGTAAAATCCAATTTAAATGCTGAAATAAAACATGAAATAAATCAAACTACAATGGAAACTAAAAACAATGTTCCTAATTTAGTAGTAGTTAATACCAACATGCTTGGAGAATATGATGATTTTAACGAAACGATTGATAATTTCTTTGCTGCGTCTCACGTCTTCGATCTGCCTATAAAAGAAGTACGTTCTCCTGAAACCAGAAGAAAATTGCTGAAATATGCCGGTCCAGTAAAAGTATTTATGCCAGTCATTGTAAAACCCAAAAATATCAGTAACGATTCTTATCACACACCGACTTTGTCATCTTGCTACCACAAGTGTCCTACTGTAAGTGATATAATATATATATATATATATATATATATATATATATATATATATATTTAAAATATCTATGGTGAGAATTCAAATTGTTAATAAATACAGTAAATAAAAGTTTTTTACGGGCAGGAATACGAACCCGCGATCTCTGGTAAAACCGTTCCGTCGCTCTATTAGTTAAGCTACCGTATCGCAACCTGCTTCCAAGAATTTATAATTCCACATATGATCGTTTTTATCGGGAAGGTGATGGCATCTTAGCATAGTATGGCATTAGGTTTCGTTGGTAAATAATAACCAGTGTTTTAACTTTTGTAGTATAGAATAACATTGAAAAGATGTCAATACCCAAATGTTCAAAATTATCTATGAACATATATTATTGTAATTAATCTTTCGTGAGCCATTATGATTAATTAATATATATTTACCGGGCTCAAATATATATAAAAATATGTTAACGTAAATTTATCCTGACTATTTTTTAACTCATTCGGGTTTCCTATTCATGAGCTCGAAGCATGGCGGACTCGCCGTGTAAATATGTATAACAATGTTAAGCGTATTTTTTTTAATAGTTATAAAATATAGAAAAAGCTGAAGGCAGGGTTCCCCAGAGGTCGTGACTTCGGATTCCTCACCGTATTGATTTTTTTTTTATAAAACATTTATTGTCATTATTCATTCAAAATATACAGTCATTATTCATTCATGAAGAAAGTAACTAATCTCAGTATTTCTTGGTCCTATAATTTGAGCTTTAGAGATATGATTACGTATGTTAATTTGTCTTTAGGAAATGCAATATTTTTATAGTGTATATTTGTATATAAGAAATAAAGTGGGGTTTCTAGAAACTATTTCATTTTATATCTGAAGCTATGTGCTATATATAGCAATAACAATGCTAGTTTTTATGTAATACTTCAACAAAGTCGAGCAAGTGAGGCATAGCTTATTAATATATCGTTCTTAAGCTGGTACACAAGAAAATGAAAAAATAATAATTTCTATATATTTTTTTACTTTAGGTATGTCCCGATACATACGCGCCAGTGTGTGGAGTGCCCGGGATAGTGGCGAGGGAGCCCTCTCTCATTTTCCAGAACCACTGCTTCATGGATGTAGCCCAGTGTAAAATGTTCTATGAGAGGAAGAGCAGCACCGCTCATAGTTCATGTTTGTATTATTATATATGATATACATAAGTTACAATTATGATAAAAAAATAATCCGTTTTATTAAAAAAATATACAAACTTTATATGACACAAAAAATAAATAAGATATTCCCATTTCAAATTTTTAAATATTCTATGGAAACACTTAGCAGAAAATTTTTTCTTGAATCAACTAAATAAATGAATGAACTGGTAAATGCACTGGCATAACAAATTTAGAGCTAAAACATCACCCATTTTGAGCTACAATTTCATAAAAGCTTACGTTATTTACTTCTAAATGCAATCATTCACGAAATGTCGTTTGAACTATTATCCTACTAATATTATAAATGCGAGTGTAAGTTTCTTTGCTACGCTTTCACACAATAACACAGAATATTTTTTATTAAAAAAAAGCCTTTTAGCGGTAAGTTAAAAAAAAATTGAAAGATAAAAACATTGTTTGTCTATAAACACGTGGACGGAGTCGCGTACAACAGCTAACAATTTATAATTTACAATCCTATATAATTACATGTAATTACACGCTTAAAATAATTCTCATTAACAGTTCAGATAATCTATTATTATTTGATAATATAATAGTTATTATTGTAAACAGAATTGGCGTGAAATTGTTCCCTAATTAGATAGCATTGGATTACTACATAGAAAGCTATAATTCAAACTTGTATACATAGTTAAATGACCAATGTTGTTAGGTTATATTGTTACATTACTATGTACTAATAGGGTTTTTTTTTGTTTATCTATACCTAATACTACTAACTTAATCTATAGCAAATGAAAGAGATTATTCAGTATCTCTTGATGGTTATAAAGAGCTGTTTATATAGTTTCGCAGAACCTTCCTCTTTTCTTCTTCTTTCATAAGTTATTTATCAGAGACCTCGGAACGTCTTATTTTTTATTATATTCATTAATGAAAATGTAAAATAGATTAATATTTATTATACTACTACCAAAAGTTCTGTGACAATGAAAATATCCGATAATTTCTAAAAAAAATATTTTACTTTAAAGTTTTATATGTCATTATGTAGAGCGAAAAAGATATGTTAACTTATTAAACTAGTTATTCAAAGAATCCACCCTTAGTTTTAACGCACGCTTTTAAACGGTCGGGTCATTCGTCGATGGTTTTACGAACGGTTTACATTGGAATCTTGGTCTCTGCTTCCTCCAAAGGCTTCTCGAGCGACTCAATATTTGGGTTACGTTTAGCAGGCCATGTCCTCTAACACAGATCACAATTTATAACCCAAAGGATTCAATTCCGGACTAGTCAGGCCAATCGGCCAATCAGCTCTTATGACGTTTGGAACATTTTGCGATGTGTATTGGGTAGTGCGCGCCTTATGACCCGGGGCTAAAGCCTATAGGAATGTCCACACTTCGTTTTTGAATAAGGTGTTGTTGAGAGGTTTAACTACTGTTCTAAAACGGTATCTTGTTACACTTTGGCTGAAGATTCCACTCCTTTTCACAAAAATTGAGTTTTTTCTTAACCTCTTTTCCTATTCCTTTTGGAGTTTCGACGAATTCTGGCCTTGACTGCATTAAAGGCCTGGTTTGTTCGAATAGACCGCGGTCGGCCGGATCTCTCACAGTCATCAACAGACATGGTTTCACTGTACATTTGGATGGTGCGATACACAAACATTCGACAAATCCCTAGCTTTTTCATTATATCAAAAATTTCGACTAGCTCCTTACCTATTTTGTAAAGCTCAATAACTGCAATCCTATTTATTGCCCTACTCGATTTTCAAAATAAATAATTTCTAAACAAAAAATGGCGGGAAATAAGTTTATTTTTTTATCGTAGAAGCTAATGTTCGAAATTTCAATTAAAGTTTTTTTAAAGGTGTGTAACCAGCCAGTAACAGACTTTACGGCTAGACTAGTTAATATATTGCAAGGCAGTGAGGCATAAAGCCAAACAGTTTACACCGGAACCATCAACGCAATAAAAGTGTTTGTATGTACGCAACACACGCCCACGTATAATATATTATTTGTCAGTGACTCTGGGTTCGATGAATACATGAAAGGATATATGACAGACCTTCCCTAAAAATATTTATTTACGTGTAAATGTTATAAATACATACATAAAGTAAAGTCTTATTACATTGCACAGGTACATTTATTTCACACCTATCTAGTTTAAATATCGGATTGGATGTGGACATGATGACTAAATCGCCGAAGGCAATGTCCACGTCATCAAAATCAAAGTTGGGGTGATTCTATATTGCAGCTGGGGTCAGCCGTTCATTATCAAAATAGTTGATGCATACCTTTATTTGCGAATTAAATTGTGATCAACGGAAGGGGCGGGTGTTGTTTCAAGCCAGGCGCTGATAGCAAAATGTTTATCTGACAATATTGCATTTTATTTTCAGCTTATATGGAAACTTCATTTTTATTTTGCATGGGAGATGAAATGAATGCTGTATACAGGTTTCTTCCTGCAATACGAACTTTGCAACATATGGGACGATTGAAGAAGAAAGGAAATTTCAGAGCTAAGTTGAGGAACGTTAGATATCTCAGAGATTTTAAAGCTGGACGACCTAAATTTATGGGTTAAGAAATTAGGATGTCGAGTTAAACTTAGAATTCTTTATTGAATTCATAATATAAGATATTTCTTAGGAATTATTCAGTAATAACAATTATTACTTGTTATTACTGAATAATACCTGTAATTAATTTCGCAGGAAAAGACAAATTTATTATTTGTCTTTTTAACATATTTTACCTAGTAGAAGCAAACCTTTTTAGAAAATGTTTTTATTTATTGTTTTAAATAATCCTGTACTACGTTTTATTTATCCTACATTAATGTATTTTTTAATTAATATATTCAATATGAAGATAGTAAGCGAAATAATTGACTAAACATTATTTTTAAAGCTGAAGTGTATCCATCAGGTAACTTATTTGGATGTAAAAGTTAAAATAGTTCGATCCTTGAATTTCGTTATACGAACCGGTCGGAATGACGGAATGAACCACTCGTGCAACGTTTTGGCGGTATTATATTTTAAACAATAACAAGAATGTAATTTATTAAATTCCATTATTAAATTTACTTGATATGTTCCATAACAGAAAGGTTCTGTACGAAAAGTATCAAATACTATGATGTTTTATTATATCTGCTATTTAAAGTTATGTTATTAGTTTCTTTCTTGTCCTAAATGAGCATACGAACAAACAAATTTTCGCTTGTTTAAGTATTGCATAAAATCAATTGCTTTCAATATTGCATAAGAACCTTTAACTCGCACCAATAAAAGCTCGATATCTTGGAGACGACTGCTTCTATTACGACCAAGATCATCGAAATCGCTAAGAACCATTTCGACGAACCACACTTTCGATTAAAAAAAACCGCAATCAAATCCATCCACCCGTTTGGCAGCTACGATGCCACAGACACACAGATACAAAGGTCAACTTATAACACCCCTCTTTTTGTGTCGGGGGTTAAAAACATAATATATGTTAGATAATAATTTAAGCTCTACTGCGTATTCCTTACCGGGCTATATCTTGATCCGCTGCGATCGTACCGTGAAAAGAGGTGGCGGCGTTGCAATTTACTTACGCCACAATATTTCCCACAGAATTTTAGCTGCTTCTAACTCTACTTCATCAACTTCAGCTGAATTCTTATTTCTGGAGATCGATTTTAAGGGATCTAAAGCTGTTCTTGGGGTTGTGTACTGTCCTCCGTCCACTGATTACTTTTCAGACCTAGAATCAGTTCTTGAAAACCTTAGTTCAGAGTACATTCATTACATAGTCATGGGTGACTTCAATACCAATCTTCTAACAAACACCTTATCAACTGATAAACTCATTTCGATTCTCCATTCCGTCTCTCTCACTGTCCTTCCCTTAAATCCTACTCATGTCAACTTAAATTCCCCAGACTCTTGGATTGACCTTATTCTCACGTCTAGTAAAGATAAGGTTATAAAATATGGTCAATTATCCGCTGCTTGTTTCTCTAGACATGATCTTTTATTTATCTCCTATAACTTAAAGCCCCCTAAACCTAAACCCACAGTGTTGCACTTACGGAGTTACTCAAAATTAAACTATGAAAGCCTCCTCCAGGATGCTTGTGTTATTAACTGGTCACATATTTTACCTTCCTTGGATGTAAATTCCATGGTTGAACTTTTTAATAAGACAGTTATTGATATATACGATAAGCACAATAGTGGGAAACCGATATTATCGTCATTTTCTATTGATGGTTTAAATTGTCATTTCTCTACTGTCCCCGTTCTGGACGCTAATACTAAACATCGCACCATCTCCTTCATATCCTCCATGCCACGTAGTGTTTCCAACACATTCACATTTTCTTTAGTCTCCGAGGAAAAAGTTAAAAAGACGGTGCTTTCGATTAAATCGAATGCTGTTGGTGAGGACGAAATAACTCGGTTTATGATTATCTCGTTAATTGACCCTCTACTTCCTACTTTAACTCAAATTGTAAATACCTCGCTCTCCACCGGCACATTTCCGTCATCCTGGCGTAAAGCACATGTTATCCCAATTCCTAAAGTTGCCAATCGTACTGTCCCTAATGAATTACGTCCTATCTCCATATTACCTTTTCTATCAAAAGTCCTGGAAGCCATCGTATATAAGCAACTTTCTTCATTTGTTTTCTATAACAATCTCATATCCCAATTTCAGTCCGGGTTTCGTCCGGGCCACAGTACAAGCACCGCTCTTCTTAAGGTTGTTTAAGACGTCCGAGTTGCAATGGAGAGTGGACGATTGACTGTGCTAGTACTTATAGATTTCTCAAATGCATTTAATTCAGTCGATCATGACATTCTTATTGCTCTCCTTTCGCAACTAAATATTTCTTCCAAGGAACTGAATTGGCTATCCACTTATCTTCGTGGTCGACAGCAAGCCATACGCATTGATAATACCATGTCAGGGTGGCGTAATTTGGCTTCTGGCGTGCCACAAGGCGGTATTCTTTCTCCCCTTCTGTTCTCCTTATTTATTAACTCTATCACCAATGATCTCAAATCCTCTTATCATCTGTATGCTGACGACCTACAAATCTATGCACACGCTAATCCGACAGAAAGTAGCCTGAATGATGCCATCAATTTAATTAATAAGGACTTAAATCACATTCTGAATTGGTGCTGTATGTTTGGAATTAGTGTGAATCCGCTAAAATGTCAGGCCATAGTTCTAGGTAGCCAGCGTCAATTGTGCAAATTGGATGATTTGGACCTTTCAGTAAAATTTGACAACTTACCGATTCCGTTTGCACAATCAGTTAAAAATCTTGGCCTCTTTATCGACCCAACCCTTAGTTGGAAAGTTCACGTTTCTGAAGTATGCCGTAAAGTAACTTTCTCTCTACGCGCGCTTTATCGTCACAAAAACTTTTTACCCATTCGGACCAAAACTCTGCTAGTGCAATCTCTGATCCTTCCTCTCATTGACTATGCTGATGTCTGTTGCTCTAATATCTCTGAACACCATCTTAATAAATTAGATCGTCTTCTAAATAGCTGCATACGCTTTATCTTCGGTCTCCGTAAATATGACCATATATCCTGCTACCGTTCGCAGTTGAAATGGCTTCCTATCCGTGAGCGAAGAACTTCAAGATATTTATGTCAATTATTCTCTATTCTCAACGATCCACTTTCTCCCTTGTACTTACAGCGTAATTTCAAATTATTAGGTAACACTCATGACTTTCATCTTCGCTCCTCTTCTAATCTTAAACTTTTTGTTCCTTCCCATCACTCCGATTTTCGCGCAAGTTCCTTCACAGTTTACGCAATAAAACTCTGGAACAGCTTACCAGAACATATTAGACAGTCTCCGAATAAACTAGTTTTTAAGAAATCCGTATACAATTATCTTTGGGAGAGTATTAAGGATTAATTTTATATGTATGGTATACATTTACTTATATAAGTTTTATGTATTTGTCAACAAATTAATATATTTTCCTAATATCGTATGTATCTTATTTATATTTATTTATGTATATGTTTGTATGTATATGTATATTTTTGTGTATGTATGTGTATGTATATGTATATATGTATATATGTGTGTATGTTTGCATATAATGAATATTATAACTGTAATAGTAATATAAATTAAGTATAAATTTGATTATTCTAGTTTTACCGTCTTATTGTTCATGTTGTTTATAATGTTTTTTTCCTATGGTTGACTGGTAGAGAATGCCTTGTTGCATTAAGTCCGCCTATTGTTCATCTTTTATTTTGGGCAATAAAGATTAAATAAATAAATAAATAAAATAATAATTATAATATAATTATAATATATTCTACTCCCATAAATATTGACGATTCAAAAGTACGTGTAAATGCCTATTTGAAATAGGATATTTTAAAGTTAAGTTTACTATTTAATGATAAACTAAATATTAATGACTTATTATTTCATGTTTTACGTGTAGCAACCCTTTTATTGCTTCGCTTCGACTATACGCGAACGTGACGTCATGTCCGGTGACTGAAGCTTCGTCGGTATAATCAAATAATCCGAGGGGAACGAGCAGACTACTACTTTGGAAGGTGGCATACACATTTGTTATGGGTGGGTGGCATACACATTGTAATTCAACCAAAAATAATTTGGCAAAGCCATGATTATTAATGTGTTATCTTTAAATAACACGTACTTTACTTTTTCAAAACTTAGAAGTAATGTTCGCTACAATAATTTTATTTGAGAAGACATAGTTTTAAGAGAAGACATAGTTATAACAGTATCTCACCAAGGTTTTTTTTGCAATATTTATAATCTATTACAAAATAACAGAATTATAACATTTTAACAGTGCTGGCAAAGATTATTTATAATTTTTTGCAGGTTGCACGTCAAGCCAAAGATACGAATCCCATTCTTAGAAAAACGTTTAAAAAAACTTAACATTAACAAAGAACTCGTTACATTTTATGAAATATGACGAAGTAGGTAATGAGTATAAACCTATTTTATATAGTATTGCAATTAATATAAACTGATCATATAACTCTGAAGATGAGACGAGATTAGACGAGATGAGATGCGTGGAAGTTTTATGCAAGGCGTTTTGAACTAGATGGAAAAATATGGTCTGGTATTAAAATAACTAATTTCGAACTCCAACGGTATAGCCGGTGCGTTTAAATAAAATATTCAGTTAGGATACATACGACTTTATATACATATATTAAATTATAAAACATTTGCTTCGTGATTCTAGTATAAAACCCAGATATAATTTAGAATTAAAATGATTTTAGCAAGTTAATTTTGATAACGATAAAGTGAACTAGTTAAGTTAGTTAGATTTAATATAACAAAAATATAGAAGTAATTAATTTGATACACTTATTGTCGTCAGTGAAAAAGTGTATCAAATGAATTATTATATGATTTAATAAGTAAATAATAAAAGTACTGACATTTGCTTTCAAAGAAGATACAAAGCTATTCCTATTGCTTTAATTAATATTTTTTTCTGAAATAAAAATTATTCAATAGCACTAAATATGAAACCTATTGATTTTACATACTCATGATTTGTGTTGAGAACTGTGACTTATATATATGGAAAAAATACATATTAATTTCAGACATATTAGTTTCAAATAATTCTGATATTCATTAAACGGAATGGACTGAAAGAATAAGGACCAGTTTGGTTGGCACATCTAAATAAGTGATCGTATTTTTTACGTACAGTTCGTCTTAAGTTATAACCAGAATAAGCTACTAATGTCCCAGGTCCCAGACGCAATGCAGTTACATGACTACAACTAGACTCAAACACCTACTAGGATGATTTCGTGTGCAATATTGTTTTACGTTAAATTTAAATTGTTGTTAATTGAAACAAATTGATAAATATAATTAACCTCATCTAATACCTCGAAAGTATGTTAAAAAATATATTCCAGAATAAAAGGCTGATTGGTTAGCTACGTCTTACGCTAAATCCACTGTCTTAGTGTGAGAATATAGATCTTTCACCTAAAAATATACAGATATAAATAAATCGTGATATATATTTTCTTGATTTATATTTCCTAAGTTTAAAAGTTGCTTTATCCCTATCTCTATCCGTAATCTTACTGAAAATCTTTATCTTAATCTTAATCCTACCCTGATGTTATTACTTTAAAAACTATCCTACTACTTAAACAATCATCATTATCATCAAAATCAAAATCTTTATTTAAAGTAACATTATAATAATAAAATCACTGTCAAAGCTCAAAAGCTCTGAAAGTTATTGGCCACAGATCAGAGTAGAGCTGGTGACAGATAGACATTATCGAATTAATATTTAATATAACATATATATGTTTTTAAACATAACTTGAAAACAGGTTACATAAAAATTGCTGCCAACTGTTTGTGTTTATTTTGGGCCTTTATTTCTTGTTTATGCTTCATCATATTTATTCATCATATCACATGACATTCATGGTATATATATAATCCAGACATTTCACCAAACATGCAACTAATATACCTGTACACATTTTTATAGACTGATAAAATCAGAATTTTGCTCAGATTTGCCTTTGAAAATAAGCTAAAATGGAGGGAAGTTGATTCACTTAACTGCTAGCCGATGAGGATATTAAATTATGTCCCCAGAAGGGCTGACGGCAACATGGCGGTACGCATCATTGGAAATTTAAGTGAATTGGAAAAAATATATTCAGTTTTTAAAATAATGCAATTAAATATTTTATCAAAAAAGTTGTTAATATTATTAATTAGACGCTTAAAGTGTAATATGTCTATATAAAACTTTTGTGACTATAATTATTATTATAAATAACTTGTCATTTTACGTTACATTAATTTCATACGGTTAATTCGTTACGAAATTCTACTGGTTTCAGTTATAAAAATAATGTTAAAAATATATCTCTACTATAATTAATTATTTTTGTAGCATAAATAGTTAACAATAATTACTTTTGTAAATTATGTTACATTATTACGATGACAAGTTAAGTTACTATTTACATAAATAATCTTAGAGTATTACAATAATAGCATTCAAACCCAATGGAATTCTCACATAATAAAACTGTTTACAATAAAATCAATTTTCTTACAAGCGAATGAAAATATTGGCCTATAGATAACAAACAGATAATCAAATTTCAGTAAATCTAGAGAGGTTTTGTGCACCCCTTGTTGGGCGGCATCCTCCTCGTCCGGCAGGGTTTAGCCTCTTCCAGTCTCACCTTTGTCAGGCAGCTGCAGTTGCCGGCCTCATCTCGACTAGATAGCACGTCTCTTGAAAATTTACCACCCAAAAGTTGGTTTTTTAGTTTCATTTAATATTTATCTTTATTTATCTTTGTAAGAGTCGCTTTGAGCTTGCTCGGCGTTAGAATGTGTTAAAAAAACTGACCTAAATCTAAAGTAATTCTAAGTAAGTTTGTCTTCGCGCCACAAAGTTTTTAAAGCCTCCTGTCACAGATCCAGCCTTAGGTAAGATATATCTTCATTAGATTAAATAATATAACTCTTCATGTCAGAGTTTTTATATTTTTCTGAATGTGTGAAAATAATAATTTAATTAGATTTTGTATATTTCTTTATTATTATTAACAGTGATATATATAGAGAATTATAAAAATACATATATAATAGGATGATATAAAATTTATAATCAACGAACTAAAAATATAATCTTATTTACATTGCGAAGTTTTGGTTTAAAATATCAAGAGTAGAAATCGTTTACATAGTTAATATAAAAAATGCAATAATCATTAAACTTTAATTATTATAATATTATAATAATAATAATAATTAATAAGGAAACGTATGTTAAACATGAATTCTTTTAGATGCTGCAATAGCTTAGGGCCCAGTAGCTTATAGCAGAATATTATAGTAACCAGTCGAAATATTTATATTTTAAATAATAATATATTTTGCTTAACTCATATTTTTTGAACATTGATTTAAATACTATGAGCAGTTGATATGTAACTATATATTTATAAACTATATACATAACAACAAACATAAAATTAGAAGGCAAGTAAATGTTATTTACATACATTAATTACTCTTAAATAAGTTTTATAGATTAAGTAATCTTAAATAAGTTTTATTAAAGTAAACAGTTTTATAGACTAATTAGTACTAAATAAGTCTTATAGATTAAGCTTAAATAAGTTTTATTAAAGTAAACATAAATTCGTTTCTATATAATTGTATAATAAAAGTTTTCGACGTTATGGTTTTGAGAGGTGTCGAGCAAAACCCGCTCACTGAAAACCGAGATTAAGTACAGCTTTTAAACGATGAATGAAAACCAGAAGCCGGTAGGAAAACTTACCGCTCGATTAAATTTATTTTTATTCTGCTATTATTTTTAATTATCATATTTTTTATCATTACACAAATTTTGTTGTCATCAGAAGAAATAAAAAAATATTTTGACTCCTACTCCACACTGATACACTAAGCAGTGCTTACTAATAATGTCTATACCCAAAGACTATATCTAAAATGGAAATGTACAACTGAAAGTTTCAGTGTGAAACTACTATTTATATCAATAAAAGATAGTCGCGTACTTACTGTACCTAACTGCGCCTGCTGTAAAGATCAGTTAAATCTCCTTCTAAACTACTCGTCATAACGCGGACTTCGATATAGCGCCAGTGATGACGACTTCCAGTCCGCGTTTGTCGTATCTTTTATAATCATTACAATAACATTATTACTTTTTCAATGTATAACTATGTTTCTATGTTGTTTAATTTTTCAATATAGATAAAAACATGTTTTGCCTTATAAAGCGGATGTTGTTTTGCCTTCTCTTAGCGATAGTCCACAATAGTTAAATAATAATTACATTAGTCCAGTTTAAAATTTATTAAAGTTGATAACAAATACGTAACACTAAGTGTCACTATTTTGAAAACAAAGAATGACTATACTTTTTCAAAAGTATAGAATAACTAACTAACTACATATTTGAGAATAAATGAAAATAGAATGAATAAATACTACATACCCTCCGATGGACAGTCTGTCCGTTATCTACAATACACAAAAAATAGTAGGTAGAGGTTTCCGATTTTAAAATAAATTCAAAGCTACCACGCTCTATAACTATTCTGTGGTTCAGTTATTTATTTTTATAACATTAACATAATTTAACTTAGTATTCAAATATAAACTTAGTATTATATTGATTTAACAACATTTATTTAGTAAATCGTAATACATATAAGGTAAATCTGCATCAATTATAGAAAACATTGTACAAATAATTAAAAGAAACAGTCAGAAAGTATATTTGGAATAATTATTTAATATAATGTATATGAAAGCTGCGTCCCTTTATTCACTTAGCTACCAAATAGGATCAAAGAGCGTTGGATAATGGCCTATAAGTTTATTAAGCAATGCATTGGAGGGTGCAGTACTTAAATTAATAACAATTTACTAATCTTTTTTTAAGATTATAAATAAATAAGAATTAAAAATAAACTATTAATTAAGCGATACCGCTATACGATACCGTAGCTCAATTGATAGAGCGACCCGACTGTTTCTCAGAGGTCGCGGGTTCGAATCCCTCCCCGTAGCGGTTTATTGCTCATTCTATATTTATTTCAAATTTCATTGAGCTTAATATCGCTGTACATATTTACATATTTTTTCGAACATTAATTTACTAATCTTTTTCCTACTGAAGATTTTCAAGTCAACCCACCAACTTTGGAGGAAATCATTAAAATAATTAAAATGAAACCATCTAAGTCAGCACCAGGTCCGGATGGTATCCCTTATATAGTTTACAAAAAATGTCCGTCGCTCCATAAACATCTTTTAAATATATTCGGTAAAATCTGGTCAAGAAAGCAAATACCGTTATCATTCGGAAAAGCCCTTTTTGTCCTCATTCCGAAAAACAACAATGTCAATAATCCTAAGGATACTAGACCGATAGCCCTTACAAATACAATTACCAAAGTATTTTTCTCTCTTTTACAAACAAAAATGACGCAATTCATAATTAACAATAGATTTTTCAGGCCTAATCACCAGAAAGGGTTTTTGCCCCGTATTTCTGGATGCCTGGAACATATTACGTTAATATCGGAAAGCCTTAAAGATGCTAGAACTAGCGAGAGACAAATTACGGTTTGTTGGATAGACTTAGAGAATGACTTTGGGTCGGTACGACATGAACTGATGATGTTCGCGCTTAAATGGTATAACTTTCCTACCGTAGTTGGCGACATTATTGCATCATATTATTCAAAATTAAAATTCTCTATAATTTTCAATAAAAACCATTCAAAATCACCATAGACAAATTCATTAGAAATGAAAAAAACGTGGTGTTATCGGTTTAAGTTTAACAACAAATACACAGAATCCATACTAGCTTTTCCAGATGATCTCGCGATACTGACACCTAATCCTAAACAATGTCACATACTTTTAAATGTAATTGAAGATTTCTGTACATGGACGGGCGGATTGAGGACAAAACCAGGAAAATGCTTTAATCTGTGTCTGGGTAGACGGTAAACCAAATATACCTCTTACGTTCCGGGTCTTATAATAGGCGGTCAGGGCGTTAGTACGGTTACGGAAGCAGCTCCGTTTAAATTTCTAGGTAAATAGACGATTACCAAGGCCGTACTCCATCGTTGGATGTAATAGTCGATAGCTTTTTAAATTATCTCATTAAATTTAAGAATAAATTACGTTCATATTTGTTCACAATATGTTAATTGTGCAATAATTATTATTTGTAGTTACTTTTAGAGACTCCCGATTCCGCAGTCAAACTGATCGATCAGTTTTGCGGAACTATGTTGTATTTTAAGTTGTATTTAAATTTGATATAATAATAAATTAAAAAAAAAAAAAAAAAAATAAGTAACGTCAAAAAAGCTTGAACATACGATAATTTTTTAACATCACGTCTAAATTGGCCTTTCCTCGTTCATGATATTAATAAAACCCTTTTGTCAAAGTTAGATGCAAGCGTCATAAAGACATTATAGTTATAGCTCGGGTTAGCGCACTCAGCGGACTCATCAATCTTATTTAGAGACCGAAACAATTTTGGATTAAAATTAAAGAAACCATCGGAGCTCTACAAACATCTAAGAGTTACCAAAAAACATTTCATCGGAAAATCTAAAGATGATACTGTAACTTCTCTCTCAAAAGACAAAGTAGCCTCAGAGCTCGAGTCACGACTTCAATTCCATAAAAAAATTGTGATAGGTGCTCAAACGAATAAAGTAGGGCTAGGATCAAGTAGGAAAGTTCAAGACATAGACATAACAAAATCTTTTATTCGACAAGACGAAAACGATAATTACCTACTCCACGCGATGAGCCTAGAAATTCAAAACGAATTGGTGACCATAGGAGATTTTTGTATTCCACTAGCTTTGATGTACCTTACTTAATGATTGGTCCCCAGCATTATTAAAATTCTATCTTAATGCATTCCAAATGACTCTCCCAGATCAAAGTAATTTAGTAAGATGGGGCAAAGCCACCGAAAAGGTTCTCGATCTCTTGGTGGTAGACCGTAACATCGGGTCGCCGGCAAAGTTACCACCCATCGGGCAAAGTCGTGCCGCAAAGCAACCTAGTCGTGTTCAGGCACGTTGCTCGATGAAGCCGTTTATGGGAAATGGGTCTGAACAGCTGCGGTACGTTGGCGAACCGGTTGACGTCGAGTTGGTGTTTGTTTTGTCGGGTGTCTAGTCGAGGAGGGTAGCGGGATCCGAAACGACGGCTTTCCGCTGGCCGCCCGCAGATAGTTGGGGGCCCAATTAGTTGTTAGCCACCCACGAAAGGCTGCCCCGCCAGCTGCGAAAAATCACAGGGTGGCTCCATCGTGCTGGTGGACCAGACGAGGAGGCCCGATGGCGATCCCTGGGGGGGTTCGGGCGTCCCCGCAGTCTCCAGGCTAGCCTCCCAGTGGCATAACTTAACCAACTTCGACGTCGACTTCGATATGTACAGCCTCGTTCAACTGCCATTTCCCATCCCTATTCACTTTTATTTTTTTTATTATGAAAAAGTTAAAAAAAAGAAACAAGTTGACACAGCGGTTGCACTCCTCCTCATATAAAGTGCACCTCACTAATATAAGGGGTTTGCACTCAAATCTTTTAGCTGTCCACCACCACCTGGAGACAGAGCAGCCGCACTTGCTCTTTTTGACGGAGACGCAGATCCTTTGAGTGCTACATACTTGGATTATCCCGGTTTCTCGTTAGAGCACAACTTTCGCTCACGGGCCGGAGTCAGTGTATGTGTGTGTGTGTGTGTGTGTGTGTGTGTGTGTGTGTGTGTGTGTGTGTGTGTGTGTGTGACCCCACTTTTTCTTCCCTATGGGTTTTAGTGGACACAGGAAAGGAAAAAATCCTGTATTCCTGTGTTTACCGTTCGCACAGCGGTGACCAGGAGACAACTCGTTTATTTGGGTATCTCAATGAGGCTGCAGATATGGCTCTGAATCAGTACCCTTCGGCGCAGCTCGTCTTTCTGGGGGACTTTAATGCCTGTCATCAGGACTAGCTGTTCCCGTACCAGAAGACCGACCATGCTGGAAGAGAAGCGCGGAACTTTACGTTGTCCTTGGACCTCTTTCAGCTGGTGAAGCAAGCGACAAGGGTACCAGATGTGGTAGGTCATACAGCCTGGACCTTCTGCTGACAACTGATCCGGACAGGTATCGTGTAGAAGTCGCCTCCCCCTTGGGAACCTCCGATCACTGTCTGGTGAAATCTGTATTTACATATTCCCCACCAGCTTTCGAACCTCATGGTGTTAGGCGAGTATGGAAATACAAGTTAGCAGATTGGGATGAGATGCGACACTTTTTTGCGTCTTATCCTTGGCGGCAGGTCTGTTTCTCTTCTTTGGATCCGTCGACTTGCGCGGATGCTATGCGATGTGGTGCACCAGGCAATGGAATATTTTATTCGTTTTGCTGACGTACCCATAGGTGGCAAAGCTCGCCCATGGTTTAATGCCGAATGAGGTCATGCTCAAGACCGAAAACATTCGGCATATCTCATTTGGGCTGATGCTCGAACCCGCAAAACTCCGGATGTAAGTTCGAAGAAGAGAGCCTTTAACCAAGCTGCCAAGTCCTACAAAAAGGCATTGCGGAAGGCTCGTCTCGATCGAATCGCTAAAAATGGCGAAAAGCTCTCTGTCAGACCAACTGGCAGTCGAGCTTTCTGGTCTCTTGCGAAAGCGATCGAGTCGAATTTCTGCCAACACTCATTGCCTGCCCTGCTGAAGCCGGATGGATCCCTGGCCCACACAGCAACAGAGAAAGCGAATGTATTTACTTCTCTGTTTGCTGATAATTCGCATCTAGACACTGGCAATGCTTCTCTAGCATATCTCCCTCACTGCGGTATTTCGATGCCTGAAATCCGCATCACTAACAAAGAGGTATGGAGAACATTGTGTCGTTTAGATATGAATAAAGCCAGTGGTCCTGATGGTATACCAGCCATTCTGCTCAAGACATGCTCAGCTGAGTTGTCCCCTGTACTGACACGTCTGTATCGTCTCTCTTTCATGACTGGAATAGTGCCGAAAGCCTGGAAGCTTGCTAATGTGCAACCCGTGCCCAAAAAAGGCAGCCGTGCCGACCCTGTCAATTACAGACCGATTTCCACCTCACCTCCATACTCTGCAAGATTATGGAGCGTGTATTGAACTCGCGCCTACTATTATACCTAGAAGGTAACGATCTCCTCAGTGACCGACAGTACGGGTTTCGCCGTAATAGGTCTACTGGGGACCTCCTAGTGTATGCTATAGACATTTTAAGCGAGGCCATCGAGAAGAACGGAGAAGCGGTCGCCGTCTCTCTGGACTTCTCGAGGGCATTTGACAGGGTCTGGCATGCGAGCCTTATAAGCAAGCTTTCAACGTACGGTATATCTCCTGGTCTGATCGGCTGGGTAACGGACTTTTTGAGCCAGAGATCTCTCCGAGTAGTTGTTGACGGGTGTTCCTCGGAACCCTTGACAATAAATGCCGGAGTGCCTCAGGGGTCCGTTCTTTCTGCAACTCTTTTTCTGCTGCACATTAATGATCTGTTGAAGCCCGGTATCTATGGGTATGCAGACGACAGCACAGTTGTAGAAAAATATCTACCGAGTACTCGGGCTAGTCGAGATCAAGTAAATTCTGAAAGAGAAGCCATGGTGCAACGTTTGAATGACAAACTTCAGGCAGTCTCCGCATGGAGCAATGCTAATCTTGTCAAGTTCAACGCCACCAAAACGCAGACGTGTCTTTTCACCGCCAAAAAGAGCCCTTTCACCTTGGCTTCTACTTTCCAGAATGTATCCTTGGAATACAGTGACCGGCTTCAGTTGTTAGGCTTAGAGAGAACCTCAACTTTGGTCGGTTCATTGAGTCCAGAGCAAAAGCAGCAGCAGCAAAAATTTCCGTTTTTGCGAAAGTTCGGCAGTACTTTACACCGGGACAGGTTCTTGTTTTATACAAAGCACAGATCCGGTTGTGTGTGGAGTACTGTGGACACATATTTGCTGGTGCCGCTAAGTCTCATCTTGCGGTTCTGGACTCAATTGAGAGGCGAGCAAAGAGGCTTATAGGCGATCCGGAATTGGTTGAAGCTGACCTCCAAAGCCTTGAACACAGACGTAAAATTGCTAGCCTCTCTGTATTCTATAGGGTACATTTTGGTGAGTGTGCGCAGGAATTACACGACTTAATTCCCCCGTCCCCCTTCAAGAGAGTGAATAGGTTGCTGGGGCAATGCGCCTTACCGTCTAAGACTACATTCCACTTACCATCAGGTGGAATGTAGTCAAGCATTGTCCTAGATCATATAAAAAAAAAAAAAAAAGTCTTGCAACATCTGTGGGGAGGCAATAGGAACCGCTAAACATCTATTAGTAGGGTGTAGGGTAGTTCTAGATAAAGGTCTACTACTAAAAGGTATAACAACCACCAAACGATCTGTAGAATTCGTAAAAGAAGGCTCCTCCAAAAAATCAATACCGAAGCCTTATTCAATTTTAGGCGCGGCTCCTGTTTGGACTCTCATGATGGACACGTATGAAAAACATTACAAAATCCCTGGGGATGTTGGTGTTTCGTCATCCAGACCGGACTTATTCCTGTATTCGAAACATCTGAGGCGCGTGATACTTGTAGAGCTTACTGTTCCTTGGGAAACAAACATCCCAAAGGATCACACATTCAAGCTCAATAAATATTATGAACTGACCAACGAACTGATCAAGAATAAATGTATAGTTAGTTTGTACGCGGTAGAGAGAGGTATAACAGCAAAATCTAATCCTAAATTTGGTTAGGTAGGGAGAGGAGTGTGGAGGGTGAAGGTGAGCGTTTTTGCGCATAATAAAGGGGCCCCTTAAACCTACTCCTGGGTCGCAAGTCCCAGGCACTGCTTGCACTCCTCTCCTTGCAACGCTATGGGCCCAGCACCCGCACGATGAATCCATGGAATGCTAAGAAGCTTCGTCTTAAATAATGACAAATAACATAACGAAATATAAATAGTGAGTCGTAATTTATATAAATGTTAATACACGTAGCCCAATTTTATCTTGCTTTTAATAAACTTTAAAGTAAATAGAGTGTGAGCAATGTTTGTGATATTAAGCATATATCTAGATATAAAACATATTTTACATAAAATTGCATTTTACTTGTATTTAAGCTTTCGTAAATGAAGATGATTATTAAATCTATATTTACCTGGCAATGTATACGTAAATTATTTGGAATTTTGCCTGAATAGTTTAGAAACGCAAGCCCAGCAAACTGTTGCACGCAGTTCACCATGTTAGTCCTACGTGCTTCGAGCTTATGAATAGAAACTCCGAATGGGTTCGAATGGTTCGATAGTTTAATTTGCCGGACGTTTCAAACAGGTGCACCACCCGTGGCAACAGTCCCACTGTCTAAGAAGTGTCCTCTGCTTGATTAGGGCTCGGTGTTATTATGTCCCGGATATATGAGGTTCAATATATTTCCGGGATATAAGCACCTGAGCCCTATCAAGAGATAGCACCATGAACCAGCAAAACAAGATTTACAAAAGAATATATACAAGACAAGATACATATTTTAGAAGGAGGACACATGTGATCAACATTTAAAGAAGTATGTACTGTTTTGCAAGGAGTGGTTCATAGATTATCACATAGATTAATAATATATATCTATGGGACAATTTATGATACATCATGCAAAAGCAAACAACTACATTCTACTTGTGACCTTACAACGGTGAAAGTTTTATCAAAAAAGAAGGTATTTGAGGATCTTGATAATATTAATAAAGTTCACAGGATTGAAACTTTGAATAAGATAAGAAGAGGAGAAAGAATTAAAATTTACACAAAATATAGTGTTTTCTAAGATTTTCACGAGTACTACGCATTGAAATAAATCTATTTTTACGCATTTAACTCGCGTATATTGAATATTTTTTTAAATTTACATTGTAAATCTAACCTGACGTTTCAAATGCTTTGCAGCAGTCGTGTTCACGGTAAGACGAGATGGTGATGTGACGACGTAAATCCGTAAAAATAGTTTTATTTCAATGCTTAGACAAAATATTTAAAATAAGCTAAGCTAAAATATAATAATAAGTTGGTGATTAATATGATTAAGACAAATATTCCTAAAGTCAATATTTTATACAACACATTTATCTATAACGATTTATGATTTACAGTCTCTCTCTATCACTCATTTAGAGTTTTGTTGAACGTTTTTGGCTCCATCATTAGATTTTATTTTATTTATTTTATCAAAATTATCGTTCAAACCAAGACTTGACATTTGTCTCTCTCTTTCTCTCTCTCTGACTCTCTGCATAATATGTTAATACTCTTATTACATAATAACTCTGCATAATGTGTTAATTCTCTTAATACTTAATAACATATAAACGCGATGAGCCTAGAAATTCAAAACAAATGGGTGACCATAGCAGATTTTTGTATTCCACTAGATTTAAAGTGGCCCACCTTAATTTATAATTGGTCCCCAGCATTATTAAAATTCTATCTTAATGTATTCCAAATGACTCTCCCAGATCAAAATTATTTAGTAAAATGGGGCAAAGCCACCGAAAAGTTTGGCAACATCTGTGGGGAGGCAGTAGGAACCGCGAAACACTTATTAGTAGGGTGTAGGGTATTTTTAGATAAAGCTCAATACTCGCGTCGCCACGATAAGGTATTAGAAATTATACGGGAAGCGCTTAGTCTTTCAGTAGCAAGAGCGCGGAAGGGTTTAACAACAACTAAACGATCTGTAGAATTCGTAAAAGAAGGTTCCTCCAAAAAATCAATACCGAAGCCTTATTCAATTTTAGGCGCGGCTAATGATTGGACTCTCATGATGGACACGTATGAAAAACATTACAAAATCCCTGGGGATGTTGGTGTTTCGTCATCCAGACCGGACTTATTCCTGTATTCGAAACAAACATCCCAAAGAATCACACATTCAAGCTCAATAAGTATTATGAACTGACCAACGAACCGATCAAGAATAAATTTATAGTTAGTTTGTATGCGGTAGAAGTGGGAGCGGGAGGTATAACAGCAAAATCTCTCTATAGCCTACTTAAAGACCTTGGCCTTTCTAGAACAAGCATCGGTTCATTTGTTCATCGGAGAGGAGTGTGGAGGGTGAAGGTGAGCGTTTTTGCGCATAATAAAGGGGCCCCTTAAACCTACTCCTGGGTCGCAAGTCCCAGGCACTGCTTGCACTCCTCTCCTTGCAACGCTATGGGTCCGGCACCCGCACGGTGAATCCATGAAATGCTAAGAAGCTTCGTCTTAAATAATGACAAATAACATAACGAAATATAAATAGTGAGTCGTAATGTATATAAATGTTAATACACGTAGCCCAATTTTATCTTGCTTTTAATAAACTTTAAAGTAAATATAGTGTGAGCAATGTTTGTGATATTAAGCATATATCTAGATATAAAACATATTTTACATAAAATTGCATTTTACTTGTATTTAAGCTTTCGTAAATGAAGATGATTATTAAATATATATTTACCTGGCAATGTATACGTAAATTATTTAGAAATTTGCCTGAATAGTTTAGAAACGCAAGCCCAGCAAACTGTTTGACGCAGTTCACCATGTTAGTCCTACATGCTTCGAGCTTATGAATAGAAACTCCGAATGGGTTCGAATGGTTCGATAGTTTAATTTGCAGAACGTTTCAAACAGGTGCACCACCCGTGGCAACAGTCCCACTGTCTAAAAAGTGTAGGTGCAAGATAAAAGGTATGTTGTACCTAATTCATACGCTTTAATTCCCGTTATGGTCTTAACTCGGGTATAAGAATAATTTTCTCTTTATTCTGCTAGTGGCAAGAACATCGGGATGTTGTTATTTATTTATTTATTTATTTATTTATTTATTATATATGACACAGGTAACAGTTTGCGGCCAATATGGTTTAAAATATTCTGCACAATAATAAATATCAAGCCGCTCACCAAAAAAATTAGTGTGTTCTTTATGAACAAAAAATAAAAAGTATTACTTATAACTATGATAAAAATTTTAAATTACACAATAGTTACAACAGATATTCACAAATATAATAAAGCTGGCTTAGTGACTAATATGCTCTAAAAATAAAGTAACAAGAAATCCCAATAAAATAAAAATATTAAAGAGTAAAATGTATGAAAGCAGCACAATTTAACAAATAAAATTAAATGTTAAATTAAATTAACAATTTAACAAATAAAAATATAAAATAAAAATAAAAAATAAAAATAAAAAAGTGGCAACCTTAATAAAAACAAGTGCAAACTGTCTACTCCGAACCAGAGTTTGAAACAACACACCGAATTACTTTTCTTTTAAAAATATTAGGATGATAATCAAAAATATCCAAATCTGGAAATTTTAACACAATGCTATCATAGATTCTACACATTCTGACCAGCGGGTTGTAATAAGATGTGTTGTTTTTAAACACGTTCAACCTGAACACTCTCGAAGACCTACATCGATACTGGGTGTTAATATTAATGTGTGATAAGAGATCAGAACAATCAATTTGGGAATGAATAATTTTATGTAATGTAGTTAAGAAAACCATATCACATCTCAAGTAAAGAGGAATAACCTTGAAGTATGTAGATCTCTCTGAGTACCCATTCAGAGTACGGGAAAAGCCAAATCTCCAACTTAAGACTCTGAGACAATGTTTTTGAATTGCCTCAATGCGGTTGGAATGTACATTATAATAAGGAGACCAAATTATAGAACCATACTCCAATCTACTCCTTACGAAACTATAATATAAATTTAATGTTGTTTGTATGTTTTTAAATTCTCTCGTGTTTTTTATAATGAAACCTAACAACATTCTGGATTTCTTTATGACGTAGTTGTAATGCTCCTTAAATGTTAACTTTTTATCAATGTATATTCCAAGATCCTTTATACAATCCTTCCTTTCCAAGATATGATTATTAATTTGGTAATCAAAGTTCATTTGGAGTTTCTTAGTCGTGAAAGATACGATACAACATTTGTCCTCATTTAAAGAAAAGAGATTGTCATTGCTCCATTGTGATATAGTATTGAGATCATTTTGAAGATCCAAACAATCTTTTTTATCACTGACGGTTTTGAAAATCTTCAAATCATCAGCGTAAAGTAAGCATTTATTATTTATTACTTTTATGAGATCGTTGACGAATATAATGAAAAATAGTGGCCCTAAATGAGAGCCTTGAGGAACACCTGATGTAATCCGCACTGCTGATGACATGAAACCCTTCAATGTAACTATTTGGGAGCGTTTGGACAAATATGATTTTATCCAACGTAGCAGATCGCCGTGTATCCCAAAAGAAGCGAGTTTATGGCACAATAAATTGTGATTTATTCTATCGAATGCCTTGGAAAAATCCGTGTAAACTGAGTCGACTTGCTGAGTCTTAGTAAAAGCGCTACATATATAGTTCTTAAATACTAATAGATTACTGATCGTTGATCGATTCTTTACAAAACCGTGTTGTTCTTCACCTATCGCTATCTTAACGTGGTTGTAGATGGTATCGTATATTAGTTTTTCAAAAATTTTTGCTACACACGATAATATGCTTATAGGACGATAACTCTCACATTTTGTACTATCGCCTGACTTAAAAATGGGAACTATATGCGCGATTTTCCATTTTTTGGGAAAAGTGCCTGATAGGAGTGATTTATTAAATAAAATTACAAGCGGACTGGACAACTCATCCATAAATGTTTTTACAAACAATGGAGGTAATCCGTCAGGACCTGCACCTTTTTTGAAATCTAGTTGCCGGATTTTGCAAATAATATCGTTACGACTGATGTGCACGGTATGCAAAGAAGAATTATAATTTCTTTGTAATAATGAGGGAATGCTAATCGGAAACATGTTCTGATATACAGAACCGAAAAAGTCTGAAAATAATTCGCATAAGTCGTGCCCATTGACTGCATTTTGGGAATTATAAGTCATATTTGAAGGCATACTATTGACGGATTTTTTGTTATTAATAAACTTATAAAACAACTGAGGGTTTCGAGATAAAGATTCTTCGGTTTTATATATGTAATTTTTATAGCATTGACTAATCAACCTTTTACTTCTAGATCTTAGCGTACTAAAACTATCGTAATCTCTAGGATTCGCATATTTTTTAAAGAGGGTGTGAAATTTTTGTTTTTCCTGCAAGCATTTGATTAGAGAAGGACTGTACCAGTTAGGATAGGGCTTTCGATTACTTTTAAGAGGTGTATAACGAGATATTATTTTATAAAGTATATCATAAAAAAGATCAACTGCATCGTCAACCGCAAGGCCATCCAATAATTCATTCCATTCTAAATTACCTAGTTCCTTCTTGATATTTTCTGTATCGCATTTGAAATAGTTAAAATATTTACATTTGTTATTCTTTAAGTCCTCCTCAATTACAATTTGTTTTATGGTGATTAATATGGGAGGATGATGCATATCAATATGAACTAGTGGCTCGGGCGATGAGATATTGTGAATCAAATTGGATGAAGTATTAGACAGTATTAAATCTAGCAACCGCATATTCTTATTTAGAATATTATTAAATTGGAAAAGGTTACACGTTGCCATTATATCAGAAAGCAATATAGATTTAGAGTCTTGAGGATTAGAAGGGGCCATTACAAGATTATGTGCATTAGTCGACCATGTTAAATTAGGAGTGTTAAAGTCTCCAATTAATAAAAAGTAATTGTTTTCATTTGCACTATATTGCTCTATGATTTTGGTACAGTTATAATAAAATTCACTTAAAGAAGCTGCACTTAAGTATGGTGGCAGATAACAAATACATAAGTGTACCGTAAGCAGTATATTATTACTTTTAATTTCGATAGTTACCCACAGATCCTCAAAACAGCTCTCCCACGATAATTGTCTAGTAGCAATTATATGTTTCTTTAGAGCGACTAAAACGCCACCACCCCTTTTTTTAAAGCTATTTGTACTACAACGGTCTCTGCGGTGAACTATATATCTTTCATCAAACATTTCTTGCGAAAAAACCCCAGCATCGATATTAGTCTCCGTAATACAGATAACATCATAATCAGAATTTAGTATATTTAAATAAAGATCTTTAGTTTTATATCTCAAACCATTTACATTTTGATAATAAACTTCCATATTTATAAAATAATGCACAATGTCTTAAAAAGAAGCTACAAAAATATATCTTAAAGATGATCCAGGCTACTCATGTTTCTAATCAAAATAGCTGGGCTGCCTTCATTTTTTCTTACGTAAATGTTTCCATTTCTTACCCAGACAAATTGGTATGACTTCCTTTTTAACTCTTCTGGTGGCTGCAAAAAGTTGTTTACTCTCCGGTGATAAATGTTCCACAACATAAATTGCAGAAGAGTCTCCAGTAATACCAATAGATTTAGAGTTTAATGGGCCACGTGACTTGTTAAAACGATGCGCTGCTGACAAAATGTTATCGCGATGACGAGAAGAGGATAGTGTGACCAAAATGTTCCGTGGTCTTTGTGACTTAGGATCAAACCTAGCTACTCTTCTTATCATATTTATGTCAGTGTCTGACACAGAATATCCAATCGCTTCACATGTTTGCCTAAAAATATGTAAAACATTTTCATTGTTCCTCTCGGGAACCAATTGAATTTCTAGATTTAAATTCCTCGACTGTTTTTGAAGCATTTGAACCTGTTTGTTCAAAATCACCAACTCTTTTTCTAGCTCATTAGATTTTTTAGACATCTCGTTAATTTCTTTATCTTTTATAGATAGTTCGAGTTTCAAATCATTTTGAGTTGCTGCCAAAAAATCTGTAGTTTTAGTGAAATCATCTTTAAGCCGTTCCATAAAAGATCTTAACTCATTTTGAACCATGCAATTAATATCCTCATGTAAAGAGTTTTTAAATTTTATAATAAAAGATTCGAATTTAGTATCCAGTTTCTGTTCAAGCATTATTTCCAGACGTTCAATTGTATTATCTTCGATTTGCGTGGTGGTTTTGACGGCAGTTTTAGAACGCGATGCTACGTTAAGGCCTTCCATTGAGGATGTTTGTTTCATGACTGCCGCATTTCGCTTTGAAGGTGAATCAGAATAATCACCACCTCGGCGTTTTGCACTTAGACAGAGAGGACACTTCCATATTATTAAAAGATTATATATATATATATATATATATATATATATATATATATATATATATATATATATATATGTATGTATATATATAAAGTTCAGGTGATAATAATATATAAATAAATAAAATCTTTTAATAACAACATCCCGATGTTCTTGCCACTAGCAGAATAAAGAGAAAATTATTCTTATACCCGAGTTAAGACCATAACGGGAATTATGTATATATATATATATATATATATATATATATATATATATATATATATATATATATATATATATATATATATATAACTAAGCGGCGTGACTTAAAGACACCTAGATTGTATCTATCCAGAAATCTGGACAAAGACAAATGTTTGCAAATATTCAGGTTAATACCGCTACCGTAAGAAAGAGGTATAATTAACGACGCAAGATTTCCTTACATAAGTATATTGTTAAATATATAAATATACAAATAAAAAAATGGAAAACAAATATTTTAGTTTAATTATATTAATGAACCACAAAGGCCTAGTTATTATACAATACGAGTATGTAATATTATTTAAAAGTATTTTCTGTTAGATTTGATTAAGCCATGAAATAGGTCTCTTTACCAAGTTACTCTTCCTATGTATCCTATGTACAAAAAATAAAAAAAAACTATTTTTAAAGTAACACAAAATTCTTATAATTTTCTTCAAAAACATTTCTTGAAGAAAAATATGAAAAATTCGTGAAAACTATAAGAAACACGAATGTAAAGATTTCTTTAAAATAAAATTACGATATTTTAATTTTCATGTACCTACTGTATTTAATGTAGTATTCAGATCTTACTTTCTAATGCATAAATATAATACTTAATGAAATACGCACTGTATGATAAAAATATCTAGATTAGAAAGAAATAAATGTCTAATAATTTTCAACTAATAAAAAAATGTACTGTCTGGAGTATTATAGAAATTTCCTTACTTACTTATTACAAATATTATGTTATCTTATTCATCATATTATCTTATGTAACAAAATTAAATATAATACTCATATATTAAGGTTTCAACGACAATAGTGATATTTTGAATTGTTGACTTAGTGAATATCACCTTAAAATATAATGACATAACTGCCTACATTAATACTTTGTATTTTTTTTTACTTCATGTACTCGCTTTTAAACTTTGTGAACGTGCTTTTTAAGTTATACATTTTCTACAATTCTTTATATATTTGTATACGTTAGTACTTAGAGAATCAATCATAACGACTTTTACATTGATTACGTTGCTTAAAAACATCGCTCCCTGAATGATGTTTATTTGACGAACAGTGGCCTCTGCTTGATTAGGGCTCGGTGTTTTATGTCCCGGATGTATGAGGTTCAATATATTTCCGGGATATAAGCATCTGAGCCCTTATCAAGAGATAGCACCATGAACCAGCAAAACAAGATTTACAAAAGAATATATACAAGACAAGATACATATTTTAGAAGAAGGACACATGTGATCAACATTCAAAGAAGTATGTACTGTTTTGCAAGGAGTGGTTCATAGATTACCACATAGATTAATAATATATATCTATGGGACAATTTATGATACATCATGCAAAAGCAAACAACTACATTCTACTTGTGACCTTACAACGGTGAAAGTTTTATCAAAAAAGAAGGTATTCGAAGATCTTGATAATATTTATAAAGTTCACAGGATTAAAACTTCGAATAAGATAAGAAGAGGAGAAAGAATTAAAATTTACACAAAATATAGTGTTTTCTAAGATTTTCACGAGTACTACGCATTGAAATAAATCTATTTTTACGCATTTAACTCGCGTATATTGAATATTTTTTTAAATTTACATTTTAAATCTAACCCGACGTTTCAAATGCTTTGCAGCAATCGTGTTCACGGTAAGACGAGATGGTGGTGTGACGACGTAAATCCGTAAAAATAGTTTTATTTCAATGCTTAGACAAAATATTTAAAATAAGCTAAGCTAAAATACAATAATAAGTTGGTGATTAATATTATTAAGACTAATATTCCTAAAGTCAATATTTTATACCACACAATTATCTATAACGATTTATGATTTAGAGTCTCTCTCTATCACTCATTTAGAGTTTTGTTGAACGTTTTTGGCTCCATCATTAGATTTTATTTTATTTATTTTATCAAAATTATCGTTCAAACCAAGACTTGACATTTGTCTCTCTCTCTCTCTCTCTCTCTCTGACTCTCTGCATAATATGTTAATACTCTTATTACATAATAACTCTGCATAATGTGTTAATTCTCTTAATACTTAATAACATATAAACGCGATGAGCCTAGAAATTCAAAACAAATGGGTGACCATAGCAGATTTTTGTATTCCACTAGATTTAAAGTGGCCCACCTTAATTTATGATTGGGTCCCAGCATTATTAAAATTCTATCTTAATGCATTCCAAATGACTCTCCCAGATCAAAATTATTTAGTAAAATGGGGCAAAGCCACCGAAAAGTTTGGCAACATCTGTGGGGAGGCAGTAGGAACCACGAAACACTTATTAGTAGGGTGTAGGGTATTTTTAGAGAAAGCTCAATACTCGCGTCGCCACGATAAGGTATTGGAAATGATACGGGAAGCGCTTAGTCTTTCAGTAGCAAGAGCGCGGAAGTTTTTAACAACAACTAAACGATCTGTAGAATTCGGAAAAGAAAACTCCTCCAAAAAATCAATACCGAAGCCTTATTCAATTTAGGCGCGGCTCCTGATTGGACTCTCATGATGGACACGTATGAAAAACATTACAAAATCCCTGGGGATGTTGGTGTTTCGTCATCCAGACCGGACTTATTCCTGTATTCGAAACAAACATCCCAAAGAATCACACATTCAAGCTCAATAAGTATTATGAACTGACCAACGAACCGATCAAGAATAAATTTATAGTTAGTTTGTATGCGGTAGAAGTGGGAGCGGGAGGTATAACAGCAAAATCTCTCTATAGCCTACTTAAAGACCTTGGCCTTTCTAGAACAAGCATCGGTTCATTTGTAGAACGTATTTCAAAGGCGGCATTAGTAGGTTCTTTTCAAATTTGGTTAGGTAGGGAGAGGAGTGTGGATGGTGAAGGTGAGCGTTTTTGCGCATAATAAAGGGGCCCCTTAAACCTACTCCTGGGTCGCAAGTCCCAGGCACTGCTTGCACTCCTCTCCTTGCAACGCTATGGGTCCGGCACCCGCACGGTGAATCCATGGAATGCTAAGAAGCTTCGTCTTAAATAATGACAAATAACATAACGAAATATAAATAGTGAGTCGTAATGTATATAAATGTTAATACACGTAGCCCAATTTTATCTTGCTTTTAATAAACTTTAAAGTAAATAAAGTGTGAGCAATGTTTGTGATATTAAGCATATATCTAGATATAAAACATATTTTACATAAAATTGCATTTTACTTGTATTTAAGCTTTCGTAAATGAAGATGATTATTAAATATATATTTACCTGGCAATGTATACGTAAATTATTTAGAAATTTGCCTGAATAGTTTAGAAACGCAAGCCCAGCAAACTGTTTGACGCAGTTCACCATGTTAGTCCTACATGCTTCGAGCTTATGAATAGAAACTCCGAATGGGTTCGAATGGTTCGATAGTTTAATTTGCAAGACGTTTCAAACAGGTGCACCACCCGTGGCAACAGTCCCACTGTCTAAAAAGTGTAGGTGCAAGATAAAAGGTATGTTGTACCTAATTCATACGCTTTAATTCCCGTTATGGTCTTAACTCGGGTATAAGAATAATTTTCTCTTTATTCTGCTAGTGGCAAGAACATCGGGATGTTGTTATTAAAAGATTTTATTTATTTATATATTATTATCACCTGAACTTTATATATATAACTAAGCGGCGTGACTTAAAGACACCTAGATTGTATCTATCCAGAAATCTGGACAAAGACAAATGTTTGCAAATATTCAGGTTAATACCGCTACCGTAAGAAAGAGGTATAATTAACGACGCAAGATTTCCTTACATAAGTATATTGTTAAATATATAAATATACAAATAAAAAAATGGAAAACAAATATTTTAGTTTAATTATATTAATGAACCACAAAGGCCTAGTTATTATACAATACGAGTATGTAATATTATTTAAAAGTATTTTCTGTTAGATTTGATTAAGCCATGAAATAGGTCTCTTTACCAAGTTACTCTTCCTATACATGTACAAAAAATAAAAAAAAACTATTTTTAAAGTAACACAAAATTCTTATAATTTTCTTCAAAAACATTTCTTGAAAAAAAATATGAAAAATTCGTGAAAACTATAAGAAACACGAATGTAAAGATTTCTTTAAAATAAAATTACGATATTTTAGTTTTCATGTACCTACTGTATTTAATGTAATATTCAGATCTTACTTTCTAATGCATAAATATAATACTTAATGAAATACGCACTGTATGATAAAAATATCTAGATTAGAAAGAACTAAATGTCTAATAATTTTCAAGTAATAAAAAAATGTACTGTCTGGAGTATTATAGAAATTTCCTTACTTACTTATTACAAATATTATGTTATCTTATTCATCATATTATCTTATGTAACAAAATTAAATATAATACTCATATATTAAGGTTTCAACGACAATAGTGATATTTTGAATTGTTGACTTAGTGAATATCACCTTAAAATATAATGACATAACTGCCTAGATTAATACTTTGTATTTTTTTTTACTTCATGTACTCTCTTTTAAACTTTGTGAACGTGCTTTTTAAGTTATACATTTTCTACAATTCTTTATATATTTGTATACGTTAGTACTTAGAGAATCAATCATAACGACTTTTACATTGATTACGTTGCTTAAAAACATCGCTCCTTGAATGATGTTTATTTGACGAACAGTGGCCTCTGCTTGATTAGGGCTCGGTGTTTTATGTCCCGGATGTATGAGGTTCAATATATTTCCGGGATATAAGCATCTGAGCCCTTATCAAAAGATAGCACCATGAACCAGCAAAACAAGATTTACAAAAGAATATATACAAGACAAGATACATATTTTAGAAGAAGGACACATGTGATCAACATTCAAAGAAGTATGTACTGTTTTGCAAGGAGTGGTTCATAGATTACCACATAGATTAATAATATATATCTATGGGACAATTTATGATACATCATGCAAAAGCAAACAACTACATTCTACTTGTGACCTTACAACGGTGAAAGTTTTATCAAAAAAGAAGGTATTCGAAGATCTTGATAATATTTATAAAGTTCACAGGATTGAAACTTCGAATAAGATAAGAAGAGGAGAAAGAATTAAAATTTACACAAAATATAGTGTTTTCTAAGATTTTCACGAGTACTACGCATTGAAATAAATCTATTTTTACGCATTTAACTCGCGTATATTGAATATTTTTTTAAATTTACATTTTAAATCTAACCCGACGTTTCAAATGCTTTGCAGCAATCGTGTTCACGGTAAGACGAGATGGTGGTGTGACGACGTAAATCCGTAAAAATAGTTTTATTTCAATGCTTAGACAAAATATTTAAAATAAGCTAAGCTAAAATACAATAATAAGTTGGTGATTAATATTATTAAGACTAATATTCCTAAAGTCAATATTTTATACCACACAATTATCTATAACGATTTATGATTTAGAGTCTCTCTCTATCACTCATTTAGAGTTTTGTTGAACGTTTTTGGCTCCATCATTAGATTTTATTTTATTTATTTTATCAAAATTATCGTTCAAACCAAGACTTGACATTTGTCTCTCTCTCTCTCTCTCTCTCTCTCTGACTCTCTGCATAAAATGTTAATACTCTTATTACATAATAACTCTGCATAATGTGTTAATTCTCTTAATACTTAATAACATATAAACGCGATGAGCCTAGAAATTCAAAACAAATGGGTGACCATAGCAGATTTTTGTATTCCACTAGATTTAAAGTGGCCCACCTTAATTTATGATTGGGTCCCAGCATTATTAAAATTCTATCTTAATGCATTCCAAATGACTCTCCCAGATCAAAATTATTTAGTAAAATGGGGCAAAGCCACCGAAAAGTTTGGCAACATCTGTGGGGAGGCAGTAGGAACCACGAAACACTTATTAGTAGGGTGTAGGGTATTTTTAGATAAAGCTCAATACTCGCGTCGCCACGATAAGGTATTGGAAATGATACGGGAAGCGCTTAGTCTTTCAGTAGCAAGAGCGCGGAAGTTTTTAACAACAACTAAACGATCTGTAGAATTCGGAAAAGAAAACTCCTCCAAAAAATCAATACCGAAGCCTTATTCAATTTAGGCGCGGCTCCTGATTGGACTCTCATGATGGACACGTATGAAAAACATTACAAAATCCCTGGGGATGTTGGTGTTTCGTCATCCAGACCGGACTTATTCCTGTATTCGAAACAAACATCCCAAAGAATCACACATTCAAGCTCAATAAGTATTATGAACTGACCAACGAACCGATCAAGAATAAATTTATAGCTAGTTTGTATGCGGTAGAAGTGGGAGCGGGAGGTATAACAGCAAAATCTCTCTATAGCCTACTTAAAGACCTTGGCCTTTCTAGAACAAGCATCGGTTCATTTGTAGAACGTATTTCAAAGGCGGCATTAGTAGGTTCTTTTCAAATTTGGTTAGGTAGGGGGAGGAGTGTGGATGGTGAAGGTGAGCGTTTTTGCGCATAATAAAGGGGCCCCTTAAACCTACTCCTGGGTCGCAAGTCCCAGGCACTGCTTGCACTCCTCTCCTTGCAACGCTATGGGTCCGGCACCCGCACGGTGAATCCATGAAATGCTAAGAAGCTTCGTCTTAAATAATGACAAATAACATAACGAAATATAAATAGTGAGTCGTAATGTATATAAATGTTAATACACGTAGCCCAATTTTATCTTGCTTTTAATAAACTTTAAAGTAAATAAAGTGTGAGCAATGTTTGTGATATTAAGCATATATCTAGATATAAAACATATTTTACATAAAATTGCATTTTACTTGTATTTAAGCTTTCGTAAATGAAGATGATTATTAAATATATATTTACCTGGCAATGTATACGTAAATTATTTAGAAATTTGCCTGAATAGTTTAGAAACGCAAGCCCAGCAAACTGTTTGACGCAGTTCACCATGTTAGTCCTACATGCTTCGAGCTTATGAATAGAAACTCCGAATGGGTTCGAATGGTTCGATAGTTTAATTTGCAAGACGTTTCAAACAGGTGCACCACCCGTGGCAACAGTCCCACTGTCTAAAAAGTGTAGGTGCAAGATAAAAGGTATGTTGTACCTAATTCATACGCTTTAATTCCCGTTATGGTCTTAACTCGGGTATAAGAATAATTTTCTCTTTATTCTGCTAGTGGCAAGAACATCGGGATGTTGTTATTAAAAGATTTTATTTATTTATATATTATTATCACCTGAACTTTATATATATAACTAAGCGGCGTGACTTAAAGACACCTAGATTGTATCTATCCAGAAATCTGAACAAAGACAAATGTTTGCAAATATTCAGGTTAATACCGCTACCGTAAGAAAGAGGTATAATTAACGACGCAAGATTTCCTTACATAAGTATATTGTTAAATATATAAATATACAAATAAAAAAATGGAAAACAAATATTTTAGTTTAATTATATTAATGAACCACAAAAGCCTAGTTATTATACAATACGAGTATGTAATATTATTTAAAAGTATTTTCTGTTAGATTTGATTAAGCCATTAAACAGGTCTCTTTACCAAGTTACTCTTCCTATACATGTACAAAAAATAAAAAAAAATTTAAAGTAACACAAAATTCTTATAATTTTCTTCAAAAACATTTCTTGAAGAAAAATATGAAAAATTCGTGAAAACTATAAGAAACACGAATGTAAAGATTTCTTTAAAATAAAATTACGATATTTTAGTTTTCATGTACCTACTGTATTTAATGTAGTATTCAGATCTTACTTTCTAATGCATAAATATAATACTTAATGAAATACGCACTGTATGATAAAAATATCTAGATTAGAAAGAACTAAATGTCTAATAATTTTCAAGTAATAAAAAAATGTACTGTCTGGAGTATTATAGAAATTTCCTTACTTACTTATTACAAATATTATGTTATCTTATTCATCATATTATCTTATGTAACAAAATTAAATATAATACTCATATATTAAGGTTTCAACGACAATAGTGATATTTTGAATTGTTGACTTAGTGAATATCACCTTAAAATATAATGACATAACTGCCTAGATTAATACTTGGTATTTTTTTTTACTTCATGTACTCTCTTTTAAACTTTGTGAACGTGCTTTTTAAGTTATACATTTTCTACAATTCTTTATATATTTGTATACGTTAGTACTTAGAGAATCAATCATAACGACTTTTACATTGATTACGTTGCTTAAAAACATCGCTCCTTGAATGATGTTTATTTGACGAACAGTGGCCTCTGCTTGATTAGGGCTCGGTGTTTTATGTCCCGGATGTATGAGGTTCAATATATTTCCGGGATATAAGCATCTGAGCCCTTATCAAGAGATAGCACCATGAACCAGCAAAACAAGATTTACAAAAGAATATATACAAGACAAGATACATATTTTAGAAGAAGGACACATGTGATCAACATTCAAAGAAGTATGTACTGTTTTGCAAGGAGTGGTTCATAGATTACCACATAGATTAATAATATATATCTATGGGACAATTTATGATACATCATGCAAAAGCAAACAACTACATTCTACTTGTGACCTTACAACGGTGAAAGTTTTATCAAAAAAGAAGGTATTCGAAGATCTTGATAATATTTATAAAGTTCACAGGATTGAAACTTCGAATAAGATAAGAAGAGGAGAAAGAATTAAAATTTACACAAAATATAGTGTTTTCTAAGATTTTCACGAGTACTACGCATTGAAATAAATCTATTTTTACGCATTTAACTCGCGTATATTGAATATTTTTTTAAATTTACATTTTAAATCTAACCCGACGTTTCAAATGCTTTGCAGCAATCGTGTTCACGGTAAGACGAGATGGTGGTGTGACGACGTAAATCCGTAAAAATAGTTTTATTTCAATGCTTAGACAAAATATTTAAAATAAGCTAAGCTAAAATACAATAATAAGTTGGTGATTAATATTATTAAGACTAATATTCCTAAAGTCAATATTTTATACCACACAATTATCTATAACGATTTATGATTTAGAGTCTCTCTCTATCACTCATTTAGAGTTTTGTTGAACGTTTTTGGCTCCATCATTAGATTTTATTTTATTTATTTTATCAAAATTATCGTTCAAACCAAGACTTGACATTTGTCTCTCTCTCTCTCTCTCTCTCTCTCTCTCTCTGACTCTCTGCATAAAATGTTAATACTCTTATTACATAATAACTCTGCATAATGTGTTAATTCTCTTAATACTTAATAACATATAAACGCGATGAGCCTAGAAATTCAAAACAAATGGGTGACCATAGCAGATTTTTGTATTCCACTAGATTTAAAGTGGCCCACCTTAATTTATGATTGGGTCCCAGCATTATTAAAATTCTATCTTAATGCATTCCAAATGACTCTCCCAGATCAAAATTATTTAGTAAAATGGGGCAAAGCCACCGAAAAGTTTGGCAACATCTGTGGGGAGGCAGTAGGAACCACGAAACACTTATTAGTAGGGTGTAGGGTATTTTTAGATAAAGCTCAATACTCGCGTCGCCACGATAAGGTATTAGAAATTATACGGGAAGCGCTTAGTCTTTCAGTAGCAAGAGCGCGGAAGTTTTTTTACAACAACTAAACGATCTGTAGAATTCGGAAAAGAAAACTCCTCCAAAAAATCAATACCGAAGCCTTATTCAATTTAGGCGCGGCTCCTGACTGGACTCTCATGATGGACACGTATGAAAAACATTACAAAATCCCTGGGGATGTTGGTGTTTCGTCATCCAGACCGGACTTATTCCTGTATTCGAAACAAACATCCCAAAGAATCACACATTCAAGCTCAATAAGTATTATGAACTGACCAACGAACCGATCAAGAATAAATTTATAGCTAGTTTGTATGCGGTAGAAGTGGGAGCGGGAGGTATAACAGCAAAATCTCTCTATAGCCTACTTAAAGACCTTGGCCTTTCTAGAACAAGCATCGGTTCATTTGTAGAACGTATTTCAAAGGCGGCATTAGTAGGTTCTTTTCAAATTTGGTTAGGTAGGGGGAGGAGTGTGGATGGTGAAGGTGAGCGTTTTTGCGCATAATAAAGGGGCCCCTTAAACCTACTCCTGGGTCGCAAGTCCCAGGCACTGCTTGCACTCCTCTCCTTGCAACGCTATGGGTCCGGCACCCGCACGGTGAATCCATGGAATGCTAAGAAGCTTCGTCTTAAATAATGACAAATAACATAACGAAATATAAATAGTGAGTCGTAATGTATATAAATGTTAATACACGTAGCCCAATTTTATCTTGCTTTTAATAAACTTTAAAGTAAATATAGTGTGAGCAATGTTTGTGATATTAAGCATATATCTAGATATAAAACATATTTTACATAAAATTGCATTTTACTTGTATTTAAGCTTTCGTAAATGAAGATGATTATTAAATATATATTTACCTGGCAATGTATACGTAAATTATTTAGAAATTTGCCTGAATAGTTTAGAAACGCAAGCCCAGCAAACTGTTTGACGCAGTTCACCATGTTAGTCCTACATGCTTCGAGCTTATGAATAGAAACTCCGAATGGGTTCGAATGGTTCGATAGTTTAATTTGCAGGACGTTTCAAACAGGTGCACCACCCGTGGCAACAGTCCCACTGTCTAAAAAGTGTAGGTGCAAGATAAAAGGTATGTTGTACCTAATTCATACGCTTTAATTCCCGTTATGGTCTTAACTCGGGTATAAGAATAATTTTCTCTTTATTCTGCTAGTGGCAAGAACATCGGGATGTTGTTATTAAAAGATTTTATTTATTTATATATTATTATCACCTGAACTTTATATATATAACTAAGCGGCGTGACTTAAAGACACCTAGATTGTATCTATCCAGAAATCTGGACAAAGACAAATGTTTGCAAATATTCAGGTTAATACCGCTACCGTAAGAAAGAGGTATAATTAACGACGCAAGATTTCCTTACATAAGTATATTGTTAAATATATAAATATACAAATAAAAAAATGGAAAACAAATATTTTAGTTTAATTATATTAATGAACCACAAAGGCCTAGTTATTATACAATACGAGTATGTAATATTATTTAAAAGTATTTTCTGTTAGATTTGATTAAGCCATGAAATAGGTCTCTTTACCAAGTTACTCTTCCTATACATGTACAAAAAATAAAAAAAAAACTATTTTTAAAGTAACAAAAAATTCTTATAATTTTCTTCAAAAACATTTCTTGAAGAAAAATATGAAAAATTCGTGAAAACTATAAGAAACACGAATGTAAAGATTTCTTTAAAATAAAATTACGATATTTTAGTTTTCATGTACCTACTGTATTTAATGTAGTATTCAGATCTTACTTTCTAATGTATAAATATAATACTTAATGAAATACGCACTGTATGATAAAAATATCTAGATTAGAAAGAACTAAATGTCTAATAATTTTCAAGTAATAAAAAAATGTACTGTCTGGAGTATTATAGAAATTTCCTTACTTACTTATTACAAATATTATGTTATCTTATTCATCATATTATCTTATGTAACAAAATTAAATATAATACTCATATATTAAGGTTTCAACGACAATAGTGATATTTTGAATTGTTGACTTAGTGAATATCACCTTAAAATATAATGACATAACTTCATGTACTCTCTTTTAAACTTTGTGAACGTGCTTTTTAAGTTATACATTTTCTACAATTCTTTATATATTTGTATACGTTAGTACTTAGAGAATCAATCATAACGACTTTTACATTGATTACGTTGCTTAAAAACATCGCTCCTTGAATGATGTTTATTTGACGAACAGTGGCCTCTGCTTGATTAGGGCTCGGTGTTTTATGTCCCGGATGTATGAGGTTCAATATATTTCCGGGATACAAGCATCTGAGCCCTTATCAAGAGATAGCACGACAAGATACATATTTTAGAAGAAGGACACATGTGATCAACATTCAAAGAAGTATGTACTGTTTTGCAAGGAGTGGTTCATAGATTACCACATAGATTAATAATATATATCTATGGGACAATTTATGATACATCATGCAAAAGCAAACAACTACATTCTACTTGTGACCTTACAACGGTGAAAGTTTTATCAAAAAAGAAGGTATTCGAAGATCTTGATAATATTTATAAAGTTCACAGGATTGAAACTTCGAATAAGATAAGAAGAGGAGAAAGAATTAAAATTTACACAAAATATAGTGTTTTCTAAGATTTTCACGAGTACTACGCATTGAAATAAATCTATTTTTACGCATTTAACTCGCGTATATTGAATATTTTTTTAAATTTACATTTTAAATCTAACCCGACGTTTCAAATGCTTTGCAGCAATCGTGTTCACGGTAAGACGAGATGGTGGTGTGACGACGTAAATCCGTAAAAATAGTTTTATTTCAATGCTTAGACAAAATATTTAAAATAAGCTAAGCTAAAATACAATAATAAGTTGGTGATTAATATTATTAAGACTAATATTCCTAAAGTCAATATTTTATACCACACAATTATCTATAACGATTTATGATTTAGAGTCTCTCTCTATCACTCATTTAGAGTTTTGTTGAACGTTTTTGGCTCCATCATTAGATTTTATTTTATTTATTTTATCAAAATTATCGTTCAAACCAAGACTTGACATTTGTCTCTCTCTCTCTCTCTCTCTCTCTCTCTCTGACTCTCTGCATAAAATGTTAATACTCTTATTACATAATAACTCTGCATAATGTGTTAATTCTCTTAATACTTAATAACATATAAACGCGATGAGCCTAGAAATTCAAAACAAATGGGTGACCATAGCAGATTTTTGTATTCCACTAGATTTAAAGTGGCCCACCTTAATTTATGATTGGGTCCCAGCATTATTAAAATTCTATCTTAATGCATTCCAAATGACTCTCCCAGATCAAAATTATTTAGTAAAATGGGGCAAAGCCACCGAAAAGTTTGGCAACATCTGTGGGGAGGCAGTAGGAACCACGAAACACTTATTAGTAGGGTGTAGGGTATTTTTAGATAAAGCTCAATACTCGCGTCGCCACGATAAGGTATTAGAAATTATACGGGAAGCGCTTAGTCTTTCAGTAGCAAGAGCGCGGAAGTTTTTTTACAACAACTAAACGATCTGTAGAATTCGGAAAAGAAAACCCCTCCAAAAAATCAATACCGAAGCCTTATTCAATTTAGGCGCGGCTCCTGACTGGACTCTCATGATGGACACGTATGAAAAACATTACAAAATCCCTGGGGATGTTGGTGTTTCGTCATCCAGACCGGACTTATTCCTGTATTCGAAACAAACATCCCAAAGAATCACACATTCAAGCTCAATAAGTATTATGAACTGACCAACGAACCGATCAAGAATAAATTTATAGTTAGTTTGTATGCGGTAGAAGTGGGAGCGGGAGGTATAACAGCAAAATCTCTCTATAGCCTACTTAAAGACCTTGGCCTTTCTAGAACAAGCATCGGTTCATTTGTAGAACGTATTTCAAAGGCGGCATTAGTAGGTTCTTTTCAAATTTGGTTAGGTAGGGAGAGGAGTGTGGATGGTGAAGGTGAGCGTTTTTGCGCATAATAAAGGGGCCCCTTAAACCTACTCCTGGGTAGCAAGTCCCAGGCACTGCTTGCACTCCTCTCCTTGCAACGCTATGGGCCCGGCACCCGCACGGTGAATCCATGGAATGCCAAGAAGCTTCGTCTTAAATAATGACAAATAACATAACGAAATATAAATAGTGAGTCGTAATGTATATAAATGTTAATACACGTAGCCCAATTTTATCTTGCTTTTAATAAACTTTAAAGTAAATATAGTGTGAGCAATGTTTGTGATATTAAGCATATATCTAGATATAAAACATTATATTTTACATAAAATTGCATTTTACTTGTATTTAAGCTTTCGTAAATGAAGATGATTATTAAATATCTATTTACCTGGCAATGTTTACATAAATTATTTGGAATTTTGCCTGAATAGTTTAGAAACGCAAGCCCAGCAAACTGTTGCACGCAGTTCACCATGTTAGTCCTACATGCTTCGAGCTTATGAATAGAAACTCCGAATGGGTTCGAATGGTTCGATAGTTTAATTTGCCTAACGTTTCAAACAGGTGCACCACCCGTGGTAACAGTCCCACTGTCTAAGAAGTGTAGGTGCAAGATAAAAGCTATGTTGTACCTAATTCATACGCGTTAATTCCCGTTATGGTCTTAACTCGGGTATAAGAATAATTTTCTCTTTATTCTGCTCGTTGCAAGAACATCGGGATGTTGTTATTAAAAGATTTTATTTATTTATATATTATTATCACCTGAACTTTTTATATGTTATATATAAATACGCGGCGTGACTTAAAGACGCCTAGATTGTATCTATCCAGAAATCTGGACAAAAACAAATGTTTGCAAATATTCAGGTAAATACCGCTACCGTAAGAAAGAGGTATAATTAACGACGCAAGATTTCCTTACATAAGTATATTGTTAAATATATAAATATACAAATAGATACATAGACACATTGGTAGTTAGAAAATACAATTTTAACATATATTATTACTTACTAATAAAAGGAAATAAAAAAATTAAAAACAAATATTTTAGTTTAATTATATTAATGAACCACAAAAGCCTAGTTATTATACAATACGAGTATGTAATATTATTTAAAAGTATTTTCTGTTAGATTTGATTAAGCCATTAAACAGGTCTCTTTACCAAGTTACTCTTCCTATACATGTACAAAAAATTAAAAAAAAACTATTTTTAAAGTAACAAAAAATTTTATAATTTTCTTCAAAAACATTTCTTGAAGAAAAATATGAAAAATTCGTAAAAACTATAAGAAACACGAATGTAAAGATTTCTTTAAAATAAAATTACGATATTTTAGTTTTCATGTACCTACTGTATTTAATGAAGTATTCAGATCTTACTTTCTAATGCATAAATATAATACTTAATGAAATACGCACTGTATGATAAAAATCTCTAGAATAGAAAGAACTAAATGTCTAATAATTTTCAAGTAATAAAAAAATGTACTGTCTGGAGTATTATAGAAATTTCCTTACTTACTTATTACAAATATTATGTTATCTTATTCATCATATTATCTTATGTAACAAAATTAAATAAAATACTCATATATTAAGGTTTCAACGACAATAGTGATATTTTGAATTGTTGACTTAGTGAATATCACCTTAGAATATAATGAAATAACTGCCTAGATTAATACTTTGTATTTTTTTACTTCATGTACTCTCTTTTAAACTTTGTGAACGTGCTTTTTAAGTTATACATTTTCTACAATTCTTTATATATTTGTATACGTTAGTACTTAGAGAATCAATCATAACGACTTTTACATTGATTACGTTGCTTAAAAACATTGCTTCTTGAATGATGTTAATTTGACGAACAGTGGCCTCTGCTTGATTAGGGCTCGGTGTTTTATGTCCCGGATATATGAGGTTCAATATATTTCCGGGATATAACTCACGAAGCCCTATCAAGAGATAGCACCAGCAAAACAAGATTTACAAAAGAATATATACAAGACAAGATACATATTTTAGAAGAAGGACACATGTGATCAACATTCAAAGAAGTATGTACTGTTTTGCAAGGAGTGGTTCATAGATTACCACATAGATTAATAATATATATCTATGGGACAATTTATGATACATCATGCAACAGCAAACAACTACATTCTACCTGTGACCTTAAAACGGTGAAAGTTTTATCAAAAAAGAAGGTATTCGAAGATCTTGATAATATTTATAAAGTTCACAGGATTGAAACTTCGAATAAGATAAGAAGAGGAGAAAGAATTAAAATTTACACAAAATATAGTGTTTTCTAAGATTTTCACGAGTACTACGCATTGAAATAAATCTATTTTTACGCATTTAACTCGCGTATATTGAATTATTTTTTAAATTTACATTTTAATTCTAACCCGACGTTTCAAATGCTTTGCAGCAATCGTGTTCACGGTAAGACGAGATGGTGGTGTGACAACGTAAATCCGTAAAAATATTTTCATTTCAATGCTTAGACAAAATATTTAAAATAAGCTAAGCTAAAATATAATAATAAGTTGGTGCCTAATATTATTAAGACAAATATTCCTAAAGTCAATATTTTATACCACACAATTATCTTTAACGATTTATGATTTAGGGTCTCTCTCTATCACACGTCTAGAGTTTTGTTGAACGTTTTTGGCTCCATCATTAGATTTTATTTTATTTATTTTATCAAAATTATCGTTCAAACCAAGACTTGACATTTGTCTCTTTCTCTCACTCTCTCTCTCTCTCTCTCTCTGACTCTCTGCATAATATGTTAATACTCTTATTACATAATAACTCTGCGTAATGGGTTAATTCTCTTATTACTTAATAACATATAAACGCGATGAGCCTAGAAATTCAAAACGAATGGGTGACCGTAGGAGATTTTTGTAATCCACTAGCTTTGAAGTGGCGCACCTTAATTTATGATTGGTCCCCAGCATTATTAAAATTCTATCTTAATGCATTCCAAATGATCCTCCCAGATCAAAGTAATTTAGTAAGATGGGGCAAAGCCTCCGAAAAGTCTTGCAACATCTGTGGGGAGTTAATAGGAACCGCGAAACACCTATTAGTAGGGTATATGGTACTTCTAGATAAAGGTCAATACTCGCCACGATAAGGTATTAGAAATTATACGGGAAGCGGTTAGTCTTTCAGTAGCAAGAGCTCGGAAGGGTATATCAACCACCACACGATCTGTAGAATTCGTAAAAGAAGGCTCCTCCAAAACATCAAAAGCGAAGCCTTATTCAATATTAGGCGCGGCTCTTGATTTGACTCTCATGATGGACACGTATGAAAAGCATTACAAAATCCCTGGGGATGTTGGTGTTTCCTCATCCAGACCGGACTTATTTCTGTATTCGAAACATCTGAGGCGCGTGATGCTTGTGGAGCTTACTGTTCCTTGGGAAACAAACATCCCAAAGGATCACACATTCAAGCTCAATAAGTGTTATGAACTGACCAACGAACTGATCAAGAATAAATTTATAGTTAGTTTGTACGCGGAAGAAGTGGGAGCGAGAGTTATAACAGCAAAATCTCTCTATAGCCTACTTAAAGACCTTGGCCTTTCTAGAACAAGCATCGGTTCATTTGTAGAACGTATTTCAAAGGCGGCATTAGTAGGTTCTTTTCAAATTTTGTTAGGTAGGGAGAGGAGTGTGGAGGGTGAAGGTGAGCGTTTTTGCGCATAATAAAGGGGCCCCTTAAACCTACTCCTGGGTCGCAAGTCCCAGGCACTGCTTGCACTCCTCTCCTTGCAACGCTATGGGCCCGGCACCCGCACGGTGAATCCATGGAATGCCAAGAAGCTTCGTCTTAAATAATGACAAATAACATAACGAAATATAAATAGTGAGTCGTAATGTATATAAATGTTAATACACGTAGCCCAATTTTATCTTGCTTTTAATAAACTTTAAAGTAAATATAGTGTGAGCAATGTTTGTGATATTAAGCATATATCTAGATATAAAACATTATATTTTACATAAAAATGCATTTTACTTGTATTTAAGCTTTCGTAAATGAAGATGATTATTAAATATCTATTTACCTGGCAATGTTTACGTAAATTATTTGGAATTTTGCCTGAATAGTTTAGAAACGCAAGCCCAGCAAACTGTTGCACGCAGTTCACCATGTTAGTCCTACATGCTTCGAGCTTATGAATAGAAACTCCGAATGGGTTCGAATGGTTCGATAGTTTAATTTGCCTGACGTTTCAAACAGGTGCACCACCCGTGGTAACAGTCCCACTGTCTAAGAAGTGCAGGTGCTAGATAAAAGCTATGTTGTACCTAATTCATACGCGTTAATTCCCGTTATGGTCTTAACTCGGGTATAAGAATAATTTTCTCTTTATTCTGCTCGTTGCAAGAACATCGGGATGTTGTTATTAAAAGATTTTATTTGTTTATATATTATTATCACCTGAACTTTTTATATGTTATATATAAATACGCGGCGTGACTTAAAGACGCCTAGATTGTATCTATCCAGAAATCTGGACAAAATCAAATGTTTGCAAATATTCAGGTAAATACCGCTACTGTAAGAAAGAGGTATAATTAACGACGCAAGATTTCCTTACATAAGTATATTGTTAAATATATAAATATACAAATAGATACATAGACACATTGGTAGTTAGAAAATACAATTTTAACATATATTATTACTTACTAATAAAAGGAAATAAAACAAATGAAAACAAATATTTTAGTTTAATTATATTAATGAACCACAAAGGCCTAGTTATTATATAATACGAGTATGTAATATTATTTAAAAGTATTTTCTGTTAGATTTGATTAAGCCATGAAATAGGTCTCTTTACCAAGTTACTCTTCCTATACATGTACAAAAAATAAAAAAAAAACTATTTTTAAAGTAACAAAAAATTCTTATAATTTTCTTCAAAAACATTTCTTGAAGAAAAATATGAAAAACTCGTGAAAACTATAAGAAACACGAATGTAAAGATTTCTTTAAAATAAAATTACGATATTTTAGTTTTCATGTACCTACTGTATTTAATGTAGTATTCAGATCTTACTTTCTAATGCATAAATATAATACTTAATGAAATACGCACTGTATGATAAAAATCTCTAGAATAGAAAGAACTAAATGTCTAATAATTTTCAAGTAATAAAAAAATGTACTGTCTGGAGTATTATAGAAATTTCCTTACTTACTTATTACAAATATTATGTTATCTTATTCATCATATTATCTTATGTAACAAAATTAAATAAAATACTCATATATTAAGGTTTCAACGACAATAGTGATATTTTGAATTGTTGACTTAGTGAATATCACCTTAGAATATAATGAAATAACTGCCTAGATTAATACTTTGTATTTTTTTACTTCATGTACTCTCTTTTAAACTTTGTGAACGTGCTTTTTAAGTTATACATTTTCTACAATTCTTTATATATTTGTATACGTTAGTACTTAGAGAATCAATCATAACGACTTTTACATTGATTACGTTGCTTAAAAACATTGCTTCTTGAATGATGTTAATTTGACGAACAGTGGCCTCTGCTTGATTAGGGCTCGGTGTTTTATGTCCCGGATATATGAGGTTCAATATATTTCCGGGATATAACTCACGAAGCCCTATCAAGAGATAGCACCATGAACCAGCAAAACAAGATTTACAAAAGAATATATACAAGACAAGATACATATTTTAGAAGAAGGACACATGTGATCAACATTCAAAGAAGTATGTACTGTTTTGCAAGGAGTGGTTCATAGATTATTACATAGATTAATAATATATATCTATGGGACAATTTATGATACATCATGCAACAGCAAACAACTACATTCTAACTGTGACCTTACAACGGTGAAAGTTTTATCAAAAAAGAAGGTATTCGACGATCTTGATAATATTTATAAAGTTCACAGGATTGAAACTTCGAATAAGATAAGAAGAGGAGAAAGAATTAAAATTTACACAACTTTTAATTGTTTTTAATAATATAATTAGTAATCCTAAGTGAGGCCTTTATTTAGGATACCTTTAACAAGTTTATCTTTCCATAGAAGTTCCAACTGACAGGTCCAAAGTCCGTTCCAAAGTCTTCAAAGAAAGAAAAAAGAATACAAACTACAAGTTCAAGTGACATGAAAAAAATCTGAACTAAAAGAACTGGAAGAAGCACGAATCATAGCAAATTATGAAAAATCGATAACATTTATTTTCTTTCGATACAAAATAAGACCTGTATGTAGTATTCAGTTCTTGCTTTCTATTGAATAAAAAAAAATGTGAATCAGATGCTGGCACTGTGAAAATGAAAACTGAGAAAATGAAGTTAAAAATATAATAAAAGTAATAACTAATTAAAATAACCACGTAGATTCATACATTGTTTATTTTTTTATTTCACTGTTTTCTCTGTTGTACATAAAATCAGTCTCGATTCACGTTTATTATTATTATTTAGGATCCTCGCTGCTGCTTGAAGAAAAGTCGGCTCTGCTTGATTAGTGTGCAGTGTTATTATAACCCGGAAGTATGAGTTTCCACTTACTTCCGGGGTATAATGACCCTCGCTCTATCAAGATACAGCAACATTAATCTACGTAATACACAGCACAATAACCAGAACTGCAAGAGAAGATATACAAGATATGATATGGAAATACATCAGGTGCTACAATCATAAAAGTAAGTACTGTTATTGCAAGAAGTGGTTCGTAATATATTGTATAGATTCAAAATATATATGTATGGGACAGTTTATGTTTCATTGTGTAAACTCAATAATGTACTAAGGGTCACCGCACAACAGAGAAATTTTAATAAACCAGGTGTAACTGAAGAACTTGAAATAAAACAAATTCACCGAATAGATATATCTTTTCACATCTTGGATGAGTTCATGGGATAATCAAAATAAATGGATATTTTTATATTTGTTTTACACTAATGTGTTTTATATTAAGCTTATCCGACTTTTAATAAATGTAAATATAAAATATGAGCTGTGTTTGTGATGTTACGTAAAAACTTAGATATAAAACAAGACCGATGTTTCATAGATAAGATTATGATTTAACTAGATTTATATTATTATTTATTATTAACGATATAGGCTTGGCTTTGATGATGAAAAAAATGTTTTGTATAAAACTTATTTTCTATAAAGATTTTTGATTTTGCTTTAATTTTTGGACGCAGTAATATAATAAGTATGTAAGGTAGATTAAGCTTAAATATCTAACTATAGAATAACATGTTAATTTATAGTTATTTCAGGAACAGAGTGAATTAAGAAGTTGAAAGACGTCTTAAATTATAATTACGTTTATTTTTTTTTTTTTCGATATAAAGCATGAAGTATCCAGTTCTAGCTCTATATTGATTAAAATTGTAAATCCCATGCACCTTACTGAAAATAAAATGCTAAGAACATAAATTTTACTAAATGTGTATTGATGAAGCTAAATAATTGAAACGGTATATCATCAATATGACAGGTATTTATGTTCAAATATACATATCGTAATAATATTTAAGAAGTAGTACTTGATTCATACTTTGTATGTTTTGTTAATAATGGAAATACTTTCTCGATGTTGGTGTACGTGAGTTTATATTTATATATTTTTTTCTACAATTTTATTTCTAATTCTATATTATAACGAGCTTCCAGTTCAGTCATCAGGCCTTACATCGACAACCGTATTCAACATATTTATCAAACTTCTTGATTATGGGAAGAATCGACACATATAGATCGTAATGTTGGTACGTCTTTTTAATATACACATAATATACTTATACATTCCCTTGCATCTAGTTGGTACTACTGTTTTCATTTTATTTTATTTTATTTTGTAGGATGGAAAAAGAAGCTCATGGATTATCTGATGGCAAGTTATTATTGCCGCCCGAGATCGCTCACAACCAAAGTCATACATAGCTTATGAGGATGAAGAAGGCTCTATTGTTTAAGGTGGTGGTTCTAGAGGTATGTTGATTATAAGTAGTAACCTCTCAAGAATGTTTGTAGAGAAATTAACTGTAGAAGAACGCCTTGCATCTAGATAGTAGGTATAGTATTGCAGCCGGTGGTGTTGTGGTATGAACATTCGATTCTGCTTGATTAGGGCGCGTTGTTATTACAAACCGGAAGTAAGAGGTTTCACTTACATTTATAGGAGTATAGTGACTCTCCCCTATAAAGATACAGCAAATTATAATAAATAGAAGAAAATTATGGAAATAGTACACATCAGGTCATCGTTATAGCTTCAGCTAAATTAAGATAAAATATATATTATAAGTTTTTTACTAACTTACTCTCCAATTCACCTCAAGCAAAGGAGTGGAGCGGAGCAGAACAAAGCTGACCGAAACAGGGCAGAGCTGAACGGAACAGGGCAGAGCTGAACGGAACAGGGCAGAGCTGAACGGAACAGGGCAGAGCTGAACGGAACAGGGCACAGCTGAGTGGAACAGAGCATAACTGAGCGGGTCAGAGCAGAGATCGAATTCAATACAATATAATCCTGACCTCTAAATAAAAAAAAACAAGCAATAAAAATATAAAAATGTAAAGTGCTAATTTTTTAAAATCATACTGTATTTTATTGTAATATTTAAATGTAATTTATAAACTTATATTTATATAGAAAAGAAAAAGATCGATAACTGTTACATAATTGATAGTTTCGCAATATTATTGACAAACCAAACCGCTGAATACCTGAAACAATAATTATTTAACTGTTAAAACAATTACATTGAAATAGAATTGTTCTTTCACTTTCCATGATATTTTACTTACATCATGTATAATAAATCCTAAACATAAAACCTAATAACCATGTATAGTACTGAAAATACATTACCCACCCTAAATATAAAACATCCCTCCGCCACCGTAAATAGAGTTCCGAACTGTTATAGGCAATCACCTGTCTGTGCGTCGCCGACATAGGGGAACGGAAGTAAGTAGATCTACTAGACAACAAATAATATAAAGACAGCTCGAACAATATTTCCATTGGAAGAATTCTATAAAAAAAACATAGAATAAAAGTCATTCTTGAGACCAATTTATTAAAACTTCTTTTGCAATGTGCATTTAAATTTAACCGTTTAATCGTCACTTGTCGAGTATTGGTAAAACAAATCACTGATATGAAATACTGTACAAATGTATTAATTGACGTTGAGGTGGTCAGACAAGCAATAGGATAAAAGGAGGCAAAGTAAGCGAAAGGAAATCAATTAGTTTTGATATATACTCTGTTATAAAATAGTTCAGTTTCGATAAGAAACTTTTAATGTTAGAAATTTTATATCAAATAAGAAACAAATATTTGTACTTAAATGTTAATTTACTTTAGGATAAATATTATAAAGTATTGTGTATAATTAACAAAATTTAGTTATAAAAATAGAAAAATCAATTATATATGATTTTAAAGTAGTTGGCCTTAACAACGAAATAGGAACACTTACTTATATTTTTAAAATAATTTAAAAATAGTTTTAACTATTTTTGGCTCTAGCACCTTGTAGTTTCTTAAAACCTATTAATAGGACTAAAAAAAAGTAAATGTAAGCACATTATATAATATGATTATATATTTATTTACATTAAGAGTTCTCTCCGCTGACAAGAAAATAAAATTTGTTATCAGGAAATTCTGGTAGTTCAAAAAAATATAAATTATATAATTCTTAATATGATAAAACTATCAGAAACTTGTAAATAAAATAACAACAACAGTACCCTCAATAGGAGGCTTGATAGTTTTTGTAGAAAGGTATTTTCTTTTGTTATCCTTTCAATAAAAAAAAATTATATAAAAAAAATCAGTTCTGTGTTTTTCTATCTTTTATTATAGAATAGAAAATAAACGTATAATACGTATTTTTTTTTAATCCTTTTCTTTACATCCCATTTAATTAAATAGATTACAAGTTTTAACTAGACTAGCTCGTAAACACATTTAGCTACTCCAAATTGACGTAGACTGCTTCTACACAAACGTAGACAGTCTACTACGCTACGTCTATGCGATGAAGTATTAATTTTGTATACATATTAACAATTTCAATTAGTTCCTTAAGCCTGATCTGGGCAATCTTTTACTGTGATGAAAAAATAATGACTATTTTATTTAATTTTTTAATTCAAGTTATAAATCATTACTATTACAACTTAAAAAAATTTATTACAAAATATATTTACTTTAAAACATATTACTTTGTAAAGTTATAAAATTTCCAATTGCAACCAAATATTTGGCCTACATGTAACAGGTAAACCTAGATTAGAGCAAAGGGGGAAATCTGAATCGAAACCCCCGCTGGGTGGAAAATCTGTTGCCTCTGTTCAGGGAACCCGCCCTCCAGCCTCACTGCAGTCGCAGGCTTCATATCGACCAGAGAGCACGTCTAGAGTGCTCTGCGATATTGTGAAATAATCGTACCCGTGATTGTTGAATGTTTTTTGGAGTTAAAATTGTTTACTATTTTAGAACTTCAATTCACTTATTGTTTTCGTCAATTTGTATTTGATAAAAAACAGAAAAAAAATATTTTTAAACTCAATTTCAATACTGAAAGTCGTTAACTGCTTTGACGGACTGTGGTAAGTTTATTTTCAAATATTTGTTTATTTTACTTTTATATTTGTTCCTATTTCTTCTGAAATAGTAAATATTTAAAAGATATATATTCATTTGGTCTTAATAAATATAAAAAAATGTTAAACACTGGTGAAAGTAGGTTAAATAAAATTGTTGGTTATTTCTGTGTATCCATTATTAATTCAAGTTTCTTGCTGTTATTCTTTTTATTTAAGTTAACAAAAATATTTTCAATTATCCATTTCAACTACACTTTAAGTGACAACCTCTCGAATACATAGCATATGAATTGCATTTACATAGCTATAATATTTAACTAACCAAAAAAAATATAATAAAAAATGATATTTTTTTGCAGATCTTACCTGGGAATGTATTAATTTTCACTACTATCCAGTGAAGATGCAATTGAACGAAGACTTTATATATGTAGTGTTTTTAGCACTCGCATACAAAGTCACATGTTATCCACTCTTTACATACTTGTTATATTTAATAATAAAACATATATCACCAAAATGGTCTGACCCTTCGTATGGGAGGATGGCACAGCTTTATATGTTCACGAGAGTAATTTGTTCTACAAAAGTAACAACTATGTTACAAACTCTTATACAAATAATTTGGCAACCAGTCATTATAATTATTAATGAATTGTTATTTACGAGTATTCTTACTGTTTTAATTCATTATAATCTTAAACGTAATAATTTTAGAAATCGCAATGTACTGCTTAATTATTAGAAACGCTTAGAACATTTCACTAAGTTTAGAAACACATTCCTTGTGAATCAACGTTCCTTACAAAGTACTCATGGAGGTATTAAAAATTATGTCGTAGTACTTCTAGCATTTGTAATATGTAATGTATTGGTAATTCAAAGCGTTAAGTAATATTTATTATGAAAAATATATTGTTTTAACAATGATCTTATTAGTTTTTCCATTTCACATATAAGGATTGTCTATTCAAATAATGTTATCGACAATAAATTATATATTTAGGTTGCCATGTATTTACAAAACGACAGTTTATATTATTTACATGAAACTCTACTTGTGTATTACTTACAATAACATACAAGAATTGCAATAAATAAAAATATGCAATTGTAACTCTTGCATTTGACATATTTATGATAGAATAGAAAAAGTAAGTCTAATATCATGATGCTACACAATTTTCTAAGTTTTTAATGAATTATACTTATTACATTAATTATACAGTTATTTATATAAAACCATGTATAGATAATGTATTGTAGTTTCTACTGAATATAAGATTTAACAAAAAAAATATATTATTTAATAAAAATAAAATCTCAAAACAATACTCAATTAGTCATTTAATCTGTACTATATTCTTTCTTGTACCTTATTTATTATTAACTAATTTTTGTTTGTAACTTCGTCTGCCTCTTAAATTAAGCTTTTTTTAACAATTGCCTTCATATTCTATTAAGCAATCTTCTAAATAGTTTATTGAAAATATCGACCGTTTGAAAAATATTGAAAATATAAATAAATAAATTCACAAAAATTGTTGAATTGGTTGTATTAATTGATTAATACAAATGGTTGTATTTAATTATTGCTTGATTTTAATTAAATCAATTTAATATTTTTAAGAATAGTATATAACATCTACAACAAATGGAAAAATGCACTTAAAACATGATTTCCTTCAAGATCTTTTATTTTTATTTAACATATCTTCCAAAATTTAAACAAGAGATTACATTGACTTTATTTTATAAATTAAAAAAACTAATAAGCAAACAGCTATTTGATACTTTATTATTTACTAATTTACTTACCATTCTAGTATAAAATACTTATATGACGTACTTAGTAAAAGTACATACTGAATTTAGTGGCCATACAAAATAAAATAAAATGTTGAAAGCAACATTTGATTGTATTACGTAATGATATATATGGCAGAACCTCTCATTTTTTTTAAAAAGACCAGGTATAACGAACAGACGGAAGGAGAAATAACGGAATTATAACGAATGGAAGACAGAAATAGCAAATAACGGAGTTCTATGAGGAATTTTATTATATAAAGTTAAATAAAATTAAACTGCAATGTAGTCAATATTGGTGCAGAAAGAAAATAAAATAAGTATACTTTAATATGATTTGATTATAACTACAATAGTAGTAATAGGAGTAATAGGAGCGCATGATAAACATATTTACATCTTTGCTCCAACTCATGCGCTTTCTTGGCTTCCCAGCCTTAGTGGACACAGGTAAAAAGGTATTCACCCCCTGCGCAACAGCAAAGGCTGGATTAGGTGTAACTATATTTAAAGTTTTATTGATAGGTGACGATGGTATAGATGGTGATGATGGTCTAGAGGGTGTGTATGATATTGTGCTTGGGCTATGAGGTTCTATTTGTGTATTTGTCCTGTCATTCAGTCTGTCACCATCCTATACGTAATCTTTTTGAACGTGTCTCCATTTGGAATGGGTTTTCAGAGCCACGTTAGCCACGCCAGTAATTTCTTAATCGTGTGTTCGCCCCCCACGTAATCAGTTGGTCAATCGGGACGTGTGGTTGTTTAGGGGGCTTATTATTATTGTCATTTATTTCATTTTAATCTTATTATTTACATTTATACATATAACATTAAAAAAAAAACAACATTATAAATATAAATATAAAAAAAAGTATTCCGCCGACGTGGGCCTTACGACCAGTCCGTCGGTGGTTAGGGCGACAGCGAAAGAAACTTCCTCACAATGCGTGCCGTACCCAAAACTGCTGCTCTTTGCATCCGACCCTTGATCCAGTTTTTTAGTGAGAGCCTCTTGAGATGATGATCGAGACTCTTCGCTATAAGACCATTTACGGAAACTACCATCGGGACAATTATTGTTGAGTCAACATCCCACATGTCGGTAATCTCGTGAGCTAAGTCCAAGTATTTTGACAGTTTGTCCTTCTCAGCTTTCACAAGATTAGCGTCACACGGGACACTGATATCAACAAGAAATGCCCGGCGCTCTAACCGATCTACCACGATAGCACGATATCAGGCTTATTGGCTACAATAGTCCTGTCCGTTATGATAGATCGGTCCCAATAGAGCTTAGCATGACCATTTTCCAAAACTGGCTCCGGTGAGTACTTATAATATGGCACTTCAAAAGGTACAAAACCGTATCTAAGAGCAATGCAATAGCAATATCTGGTGAATAATCTTGGCTACTTGGTTGTGCCTGTGCAAATATTCTCCATTGGCAAGATGACAACAACCGGAAATAACATGTCTGATGGATTCTCCAGGTTGGTGGCACGCACGACATATATCAACAGTGCCATCCTTTATTATGTATTTCCGATAGTTGTTCGTCTTGACAACCTCGTCAGCAATTGCACAAGCAAAACCTTCGGTTTCACCAAAGAGATCACCAAACCGTAGCCAAGCCAGAAGATCTACATCAGGCCCATAAAGTGCCTGGTGGAACCGTCCATGAAGCTCCTTACTCTTCCATATATTTATACGGTCGTCAGTGCTAAGTACTACCGGTTTATGCCAGTTATCTTTGGCTAAGGAGAGCGGTGTGAGGCCATTATCTACTGCAACAATGTCCCGTTGCATTCCACACTCAGCATGAAGGAAATATTCTCTAAGATTGCATACCTCACGGTTGTGTAAGTTTTTGGCATTAAGGAAGCCGCGACCCCCACACTTCCGTGGAATATACAATCTCATCACTGATGAGCGCGAATGATGCATGCGATACATTGTCAATAGTTTTCGGGCCTTTCGGTCCAGGGCATCTAATTCGGTCTGAGTCCACCTTAATATGCCGAAAGTATACATCAGCAGGGGCATTACCCAACTGTTGAATGCACGCACTTTGTTACCTCCTGACAAAAGACTTTTTAGGACTTTTGTCAAGCGGTTAAAGAAGCGTTCCTTCACTAGCTGTTTAATGTCCCCACTTAGTATGCCTAAGCATTCCGACATACCAAGGTATTTGTAGGATTCGATTTCAGAGAGAGATCTGAGGGACATTGTCTCCGAGAGTTGTAAATATTCGCTATTTACAACTCGGCCATTCTGCACATGTGCAACCGCACATTTATCTACACCAAACTCCATCCTAATGTCATTACTAAACGTTTGCGTAACGCTTAGTAATGATACCAGATCTGCTTTATTTGGTGCAAATAATTTGAGATCGTCCATGTACAAAAGATGTGAAATGATCTCACCCCCTCTGCGAAAGCGAAATCCCAGTTTTGAATCCCTAAGCAACGTGCTTAAGGGGTTCAAAGCTAGGCAAAACCACAAAGGACTCAAGCTATCACCCTGGAAAATACCTCGCTCAATCCTTACAGGTTCGGAAGTAAGAAGACTTCCTCCGCCCCCTGGAAGACAAAGGACCGTTGTCCATTGCCTCATACATGAATTAAGAAAAGCGCATAGATCTTTGTCAATCTTATACACTTCTAGTACTCGTCTTAACCATGTATGAGGCACCGAATCATAGGCCTTTTTATAATCAATCCAGGCGGCGGAGAGACCCTTCTTATCTCGGCGAACCTTTTCATTAATGGCCATGTCAATAAGGAGGAGCTCCTTAGTACCACGAGACCCAATCTTACATCCATTTTGAGCGGGATCTAAAATGCTATTTGCATACAAATGTGTGTTTAATTTTGAAGTCAAAATGGATGTAAGAAGCTTATAAATTGTTGGTAAGCACGTGATAGGTCGAAAGTTCTTTGGATCCGTGATACTACCAGACTTGTGGAGCAGAAAGGTGATTCCTGTTGTCATAAAAGATGGTAGGGATCCGGACACGATGGCTTCCTGGAATTGCCCAGCCAAACGTTCGTGTGAAGACCGCAGCCATTTTAGCCAAAAGTTATGTAATCCGTCCGGCCCAGGACTTTTCCAGTTATGGGTCAAACGGATCGCATCCCTGACATTGTCTGAGCTTATAAATATAGCCTCCATTGGCTGCAGGTGTTCACACGCGCGCTCAACAACACGCATCCAGCCACCATCGTTGTGATTAATAGGCACCGACCAAATATTTGTCCAAAATGTGAACATTTCTTCCATATTTGGTAACTGCCCATCAATCACATTCGTAGCAGATTCCTCCCAGCTTCTATAAACCTTTCTTTGGTCACTTTGGAATATGCGATTCTGTTTATACCTATTAACACGTTGTTTATAACGACGGATACGATTTGCCCACGCACAAACTTTCTGCTTCAGGTAGTCTATACGTTCTGTTACATAGGCCATGTAATCCTGAGGTCTAATGCCAGTACCGGCAAAGGCCTGTGTAACATAACGCATAACTCTCGGCCGGATGTTTCCCGATCTGAAGCAGATTAACTTGCCAATAATGACCCTAGCTGCGCTGATACGCCGTTCAATCCTCATCTGCCATGCGGGTGTGTCCTCAGTGGTCCGCACCACCCTATCAGGCTCAGGAAATCTGACACGGGCGGAGCGGCATGCTGCAACAGCGCAACAGCTGCACAATAAAGAATTGAATGGGTATCAGTGAGACTATTGCTAGAACGAAGATAAGAGTCTAGCATGCAGTCTAGAGCCATTACAAGCGGTTATTATTATTATTATTATAATTATTATTATTATAATTATTATTATTATAATTATTATTATTATAATTATTATTATTATAATTATTATTATTATAATTATTATTATAATTATTATTATTACAATTATTATTATTATCATTATTACAATTATTATTATTATTATTATTATTATTATTATTATTATTATTATTATTATTATTATACCTATTTATACCTATTTATACCCTTGCCAGTTGGTTCAAAATTAAATATACAATGAAACGATTAACCACATTTATTGTATTGCCAAATGTTTGTGGACAGTCTCGTTCTTTTAAGGTATATTCAAATATATTTTTTACAGAGTTGCATGTCTGTCTAGTTCTCATTATATTCCATTACTATGATTATGTAATAATGGTATCAATATAATATTACAAATATTAATAAATTACTTTATTTATTATTTTTTATTAGTATTGGTATAAGTAAAAATGGGATTCAACATGTTATTTAGGCAATTTACTAGAATTCACTGTCTGACAAAGTTTTAAATTACTTTAAATTAAATCGCAGGCCGTAGTATAGTTTTTAAAATAATGCGCTCGCAGGTAATATTAAAATCTAAAAATTAATTTATATTTCAAAACCATTTCAGTGTCTTTCTAATCTTTCTATAAACAATATTGTCTTCATATCTTGTTAAATAATATGTCCTTCTTGATATGACTTAAGTGGGATGCAAAAATAAATAAATTAAAGAATTTTTAAACTGCTTTTATTAACAATAATTGTATACATTTTTAATAACTAACTATAACAACAAATTTATTTTATTTTATATTTAATTAAGAAAGGTGAATGATATTTTGATTTTGCTATCTTATTATATAAACTTCCAATATCTAATTTCTGAAATTATTTCTGAAATATTAACTTACAATTCCAAAAAAATATTAATAATATTACATACATTATAAATTCCATTTTGTTTAAAACATGTTTTTGTATTCTTTTCTTCTAGCAGGTTGTTTTTGTGTTCTTTTCTTCTAGCATCTTTTGTTCGTAAAAACCACAGATGGTAAGAAGCAATGATTAATGAAATAATAGTGAGGTAATAATAGGAAACTATTATCTTACTACTATAACACTATCACTAATCCTTTAGTTTTCATTTCTCCAGATTACTTCATTTTTCTAGTTTAAAAGCATTAAGAACGAACAAACGATCAAGTCACTAAATTTAATTAATTAAGTTGAGAAAATTATAGTGTGAATAAAGTATTTCAGTATTTACAAACACTTAAAACTTTTAATGACAACATAGACTTTGCTTGGGTTTAATGTTAATAATAAATTTTACATAATATAACTATACATTTATAATGAATAATAATTAAATTTAACAATATTGTAAATAAAGGCTATTACAAGTTCAATATGGAATTAAGTAAACTGAATAACGGCATGAAATGAAGACAAGGAACCCTATCTCAATACAAATAATTATAGAACAGAATTTCAAAGGTCGTAGCATCTTGTATTCGTAGATACTGTAGACGGTCTACGCATTAGTAGACAAACTACATTTATCGACAATATTGGTAGCCAAAATTAACAATATACATCATAATATTAGATAAATTATTATTCGCTCTACTACTTATTCTGCGTTTCATTGCTTGTTTGACAGGTTTGACTTTTGGGCCCCTTCCAGATGAATCATCCGTCGACAGAGAACCACTGCGGCCGAACAGGATAACAGGAAGGTCGGGAGGCGGGTGGGGGTTGTCCCCCTAACGAAACCCATTCCTCCTATAAGGGGTTGATTGTATTCATCTCCTTTAGTCTCGACATCTAGAGTTACCTGTTACGAAACAATATTTACCATCGCTTGCATTGCTATTATTTGTAGGTCGCACAATATTTTAAATTTCAAAATAAAAAAGGTACTTTTTATTTGTTATAAGAAACAAAGATAATTTTAACATTTGTTCCTAGCATGTATGTTTCTTAAATAAAAGAAAAAATGATACAAAAATAGTACAGATCATAAAGTTCAATAAATGAATGATTTTAATTGAATTAGATATTAAAATTTAAAAAGCTTTGCGACGTTTTGAGGTGTTTTTCTTTTAAATAAACAAGTTTCCAGCAAATCTATTGCTTACCAAAAGAAATCCTTGTTCATTTTTTTATACTTCCCTGGTAGTGTTGTTAACCTAATATTCGATGCTTCCATATCTATTTACTGAGTTATAATAAATAAAACTAAACAAATAGGAATGGAAAGCTCAAATAACAGGTACATGCTGTTTGATACTTTTTCTTTCGTTGTTCCAGTATTTTTTTTCGTTCCGCACGTTGGTCTATTTTTAACAAACCACAGATGCTAAGAAAGTATTCTCATATAGTATTCGTTTCTTCATTTTTCTTTCGTCCTATCTTCATTTCATTGTTTCTACTCATTCTTAAGTCTTTTTGATTTCATCGTTAATGGTACGACCAATAAGTTTAAAGTTGTTTCTTCTCAGAACTATAATAGAATAAATATTTTTTTATTATAACATTTATTGGGCATATTAAGGGATACTTCTCTCTGTTAGTAATATTGATACCAAAAGTAACTATTTTCAACAGATAAAAATTATAATGTATTTATTATTTGTTACTATTATTTAAAGATCTATATGAGGCTAGTTAAGAAAAGGAGAAGAGAGATGAAGAATAATAACGGAGAAGTAATTTAAGTTTAAATACAGCAAAAGTTTTAAAAGACAATTTGCATGCATCGCTTTAAAATATTTAACACTAATTATAGTTTAAATATAATTTCACTAGTTTTTTAAACTCCCGATTAACTAATATTCTTGTAGAATAATTTAATTGCGTTTACAATATTCATATATTGTGATACATCAAGTAAAAAGAAACGGATATTATTATCTCTATTTATTACATTTATGATCAATAATTGGCTACAATTTTCAATAACTGGTTAATCAAATTAATTTATTAAATTCTGTATTTGATTCGAATAAAAACTACTATATACATAATAGGTATAAAAATACTATTTAATAAATATATAAATTTATTATTTTTATGATAACAAATATTTAAAAAGGATACTTTTATAGTCCTCCGTTTGTCTTTGATTCTTCCTTAATAATGTTGTCTTCCTGTTATGTGAAATGACCAATTCCAATTTCTAAGTTTAATGAAAAAAAACTCAGACACCGGAAGTGGAGATATCAAATAGCAGGTTAATATCATTCGATTGTTGTTGTTTGGTAACTTCTATGAATTGTTCTTTTTCCTGTGTTTTTTGTATTAGCTGGAAATGATTAGAATCAATAGTATATAATTTGAATTAATCATTGATCTTTGACTACTATTGACTTAGTAGGAAGTATTTGTTTTATTAGTTATAAATTCATACACGAAGAACAACACTCAGATTTATATTTGTAATATTTTATAGACATGCAAATTAACTAATCATACTCTGTTTTATAAAAAAAATATAAACTCAGATTTTCATAATTGAAGAAGTATTATTTCTTATTCTTAAGTTCCATTTTATTTCCGTAATTTCTGCTCGAAACTTGAAGTGACGAATTAAAGTTATTTCACTCAAACCTTATCCTATACAGCCTTACTGAAACAAGTACAGTCAAAATTTTAAAAAGACTCAAGTGACTATTTCTTTTGTTGATTTTCCGCATCTGTCAAGATGACAATCTTAATATTATATCTTAAAAATATATATGTATTTATAAAAAAACTATTAATTGGGTAAAAGACATTACAGCTCAAAGATTTAAGCTTATCTTTTGAATGACATAGTATACAAATCTAAATCAAAAACTGCACATACAATTTCCTTAATATTTACTTGTCCTTGCTTTCAAAAACAAATAGGTATATATAAAAAAAATATCTTACATGTCCGCTTCCGTCCTTTGTTCCTCCTTCATATCGTCGTCACCCTGGTATGTGAAATCACCATTTTCAACTCTTAGTTAAAGACAAAAAACTAAGACATTGAAAGTAGAGAGTACAAATAACAGGCTGGGTACAGAGGTACGGGATTTTTGTTTTATTGTTCCTGTTCCTGTGTTATAGTGTATTCTTATAAATAAAATAAAGTAAAGTATAATTTTTTCAGTCTACGTGGACAAAGTCACGGGCAACAGTTGGTACTATATATTTTTAAGCAATAGCGTCAGAATCGAAACAAAATGTAAGAATAATAATTAATAGTAAGTGTAATAATAATAATAGCAGATGTAAAAATGATAATAGTTACGTTATTATTATTATTAGTAAGTTACAATATGAGTGAATATTGCCTACGATTTAGATCTATAGGTATCTTCAATACAATACCATTATAGATTATCACAGTTCAAGCCGCGAGTCCGCCATGATTCGAGATCATGAATAGGAATGTCGGATAAGTTGAAACTAGTCGGATATTATTCCAATTAATTTATGTGAAGATAAGAAGTTAATATATTTAATAATAATATTATATATTGTATAATTGTTATAACTAATTAATGATATCTAATTACTAATTATGAGAGACAGATTTATTTCCTTTACACTTAGCAGTAACATAGCTGATCAATATATTTTAATAGCTATAATGAAGAATTTAGATTTTATTTTATAGATATGGATTTATATATAGGTAATTTTCTCAGTATTGTTGTTATAATAGCGCGGAAGGCAATCATATCATAGACAAATTGGTACAATTTGTTGTTTTTAATATATTCACGCTACATTCTAAAAAATAGTTTGGCTTCTATCAAATGTTCTTCTCGTTGATTCAGTTTTTGTTTAGTTTTTGTATCTTCTTTTTCTTCTTCTTCTTCTACAAGTAGAGTATTTTGTACAAAGTAAGGCCTCAATTGTTATCCTTTTGGCAAAATCGTAATATTTATGTAACGTCTTATGTTCAGACGTAAGACGTTACATAAATATTACGATTACTAAAGGGTATTCAATTATTATTTTTTCTCCAAGATCTTTCAATTCTTCGTATTTGAATTTGATGATTTTAGACCCATTTAAAGTAACCACTAGTCCAGTATGTCTATGGGAAGAATACTAAGATAAGTGGTTCCTTCTTACAGGACTAATTATATCTAAAACTATAATAAACATTGATATATTCAGATAATATAATCCCTAATATACATTGCATAATTATTGTATGTTGATATGATTATTTTAGGTCCTAAATCTTTTATAGAACGATATTATATTTTTATATAAAAATAGACGAATAAAATTATGTTACAATCATCATATTAATAACTAATTATTGTATCATGTAAAGCAAACAGTATTAACTTATACAGAAAAACAGGTAATACTAATACTAAACATATACAGCAAAATTTATTATTATATGCAAGACAAATATTTGTTATTCTTATTACAATAAGCCAATACTTCTTAAAGAGGGATTTTATTGTAAATGAATTTATTATAGTTTAATATATTTTATTAATTACAGGCTTTATATTATTTATTAATCAATTAAAAATAAATAATAATGCAATATTTTAAGTTACAATAAGACTAATTACCTATTTCAAATTTACTTCAGAATACATTTCGTAAGCAGTAAACCATATAAACTAAGATTACTTATTGAAAAATACAATTACACACATTGAAATGGATACAATTTTGTTGTTTGATTACAATTACATTATATAACTAGGAATAATTATTTAAATATAAATTAAATATATATATGAAATACATTATACTGTTACATAATAACTGTATAATAAGTATTAAGCAAATATACAATTACTAAGATCACAGAATTACACTAATTTGTTAGATTAGTTATATATTGATTGGGAACTTTTGCTTCCATTTTAATTATCCTTGGCGATTAATATTAAAACGAACTAATGTTATTTATTACAACTCAAAACATTACATTACATAGAATTCCAGGTAATAAGTGTGACATCCCCTAAATGTACAGTTGACTGTATTTCATTTATTTATTATTCATAAAAGTTACATTTATTTTTTAAAACTATTAGTTCCTATTTACAGCTTGGCTTATTTAGAGAATTTAACTTATAATATATAACTCCTTTGTAAGGTTAACCTATTTAATTTAAAATTGTGTTCGAACTTACATATAGTTCGATTTATATGGTTTAGGATTACACAAAAAAAAAACCTATATCAAATAAGTTTCCTAAATTCCTATCATGACTATGATATGTTTAAATATATATGATATGTATGTTTATATTGTAACGTTTTTATCAATAAACTTACTAAACCTATTAATAATAGCAATATAATATTAATAATACTTTTAAAGCTACGAATAATCGATTCATTATATTTGTTTTAGAATGCCTTTAATGCTGAGATAAATGGGTGTACAAATTGTAAATTAAATTAAATAATAAATTCTGAACTATTTATTTCTTTAATTTCGATCGGTTTGATATTTAGGCTTTGATCGATTCATATTTATATCTACGAAATATCACACGGGCCGTTCGTTTATAATATTTACATAAAGTTACTTAACAGCCAGATGAGCTCTTCAAGATACTTACAATGAAAATAAATAAATTTATTATTAATATTTACAATCCGATAAGATTGTAAGAATAGTTTTGTCTAAAGAATGAAGAATTAGAAGTGTTTCACCATTATATATTATTAGAAGCAAGTAGTGAGTACTTGATTTATATAAACATTTCAATAATTAGCCAACAACAATTCTTGATAGATCTGTCAAATTCCGTTGTCTGTTATTTCCATAAAATGATTATACATAGAATAGGGAGCCATAGGCAGGTCTATGAGTGTCAGTGTCTGACAAATAATAAGAGGCTAGATGACAGACCGATACTTATATTCGTGTACAAATAAGATACAAACACATACAAGAAAGAGATAGGTAGTCATTTGTTTTCTCTTTTCTTTCGATTGACACATTTTAGGCTGACTTCCCTCCTCTATCTTTACATATAATAAAATTGTCACTGATCCTTTTCTTTACATGGAAAATATTTCAAGAAAAAACATCATAGGGGGCCTTTATAATAGCAAGAGAACCCAAAACAATAGTTTTTAGTTTGTCTGTATGTCTGAAATTAACTTTATATTTTGTTTTTTTTTTAATAAACGGTTAACAAGTAAATAAGTTAATAATCTCTTATTGTAGTATCATTGCTGCTTACCAGTTTGAAGGTTTATAGTTTTTACGTACATTGGTAAGTACAGAGGGTACGTTTTATCAAAATCGAAATCTCCGCGTACGAAGTCGCAGGCACAGCTACTGTATAATAATTCTATGGTTATTTGACCTTTAGAAACCATGTCAGAAGAGTTAGTCATCAGTAAGTGTAATGAAGTAATGTGTATATGTCACTCAGGTGCGGACACAGAGGGTGGCAATGGGCGCAACTGTCCACCCATTATACAAAAAGTATGTGATTTTGACACATATATTTTTTGTGGACATAAGAACAATAATAAATATTCATTACTTAAATAGTTATGATATAATTCAGTAAGATTTTCATGTTGGTATATAAAAGGGATTTGTTGTTTCATGTTGGTATATAAAAAGGATATTTTAGTAGATGCCTCCCTCCCGCCTACACTGAATCCTGTATTCGAACCTGAGTCAATCACTGGATAACGGTAAACAAAGAACTCAAAGTTAAAGTTAAGTCAACATATCGATAATGCTTTTAATAATTAGATATTGTAACCTTAAATGTTAAGTTAAGTAAATAATGACTTATTTTACAACCTACGATTGTTTGTAAAGTCAGGAAAGGTAGTTTTTCTTCAAGCTGATTTCCTATTAACTACACTACCACCGCAGAGTAATTCCGCATACAAATTACATTTATATAGCACCCTAAAGTATAAAGGACAGCGGTCCTTTTATTTGGAGTTACTCATTTCATAATATAGCTGTAATTAATATATAAACGGTTGTTTTTTTATTATTAAAATTATTTTGACTAACCTATATTGTACTGTATTCTGAGTACTCCTTATAAGTTTTATTTACTTATTTAATTACCCTCAATTAGCCACTTCCCATTTTAAATATATTTACACACTTATATATATACCACCCTTAGAATTTCTAATGTATTTTTACTACACGATATTAAAACTATTTTTATTCTTATACATTTTAATCTCTTGTTTAATTTAAACGTTATTATTTAAAAGTTATTTTTAATTGTTGTTCAATTGGATAACTTATATCTTATTTTAATAAATAAATGAAACATAACGTTTCTAACGAATTACCAAAAAAGAAAATTATTATATTTACACTTTATAATTATTTAATGTGCGAATCTAGTTAACGCAATACAAATAGTATTTATTAATACTTTTAATTTAGCTAATGTTCATCTATAATCATTTCAATGTTTACTTATATTTAACTTAGCCTAATATTGCCACAGTTTCCTCAAGTTATGTTTTATATTTACATCATTTACTTAACACTTAATTTATATAGTTTTTTCCCCATAGGAAACTCTTTGGTTAATATTTACATAAAAATAATAAAGATAGTCTGTTAGACAGATATCCCAATCTATGCACCCAATGTAACCCTATAATAAATAAAATATAATATTTTCTATAACGTAAATGAATTGTTTATACCAGTAATTTTCATATCCAGTGGTAGGTAGGTAGGACAGGTATACATACAAATATATAGATACAAATACTGTTTATATACATATAAACAGTATATGCTTTTCCTACCCTTATCCAACTCCAGGTTCATTGAGTAAAGTTTACTTCCGAAAAACATTAACAGAGCTATGTTTTCTAGCTTGGAAAAGTTGTTGACACAGACCTGCCTACAGACATCGAAAGCAACTCCACACACTTGTTTTTAGTGTTTTTTTAATATAATTAATTTTAAATCAAAAATCAAATCTATATTTAACAAAATTATTTTTTATTAAAAATTTAAAGTTCAAAATATATATCCATATCTATATAAATATATAGGTTATAGGTTCGAATCCCTGCTCGTATCGATTTATTTTTCATTCCATATTTATATAAATTTAAAAAAGCTTAACATGGCTATACATGTTTAAAGATATTTTCAAACTTCATATCCATATCATCAGTAACCTCTGCATCTAATTATTTCATCCATCCATCCATTCATTCATCTCTTTCTCGTCCTCTCGTAACTTTTATACTCCTTTATATATCATGCCCTTATAATTATAACTTCCAAAAGATCCCGAAATATACATATTTCAAGCCTAAAACTGGGCACATTAATATTTGAAATTGTCTTTAAACTTCTTTAACTTATTTAAATTTCATATAAATATAGAATAGAAACCTTCGAAACCGTATCGTCGTTCTACCAATTGAGCTACCTCGCTTCCTTCATACAGTACCGCAGCGATATTGTAGCTCTTTTCTTTTCAGTCTTTTTTTCTCCCAAGGACCACCGCAAACCATTTTTTGCGGGTCACGTAACAATAAATTTTTCAATTTCGGATTTAATAAAATAATAAAAAATAAAATATATATTTTTAATTTAACCTTTAAAATTAAGTTAAACTATAAGTTACATTTAAAGTAAATTTAGAATTTAATTAACTATACGTTAAATCCGTAAAAATTGTTTTATTTCAATGTGTAGTACTCGTGAAAATCTTAGGAAATATTAAATCGTTTATATATATTGTATATTTTTAAGCTATTGCATAGCTTCTATCGCGGGCCTTGAGCGTGGAGACCGAATACAGAAATTCCGTAAGGAAAAAATCCTACCACCCCCCACTTCGCCCACTGTATAGCTCGGCCGAGTAATGTGTACATCTTTATATATATATTTCTTATGTGCGTGTGTATGTCACTGAACTCCTCCTAAACGACTGGAACGATTTTTATGAAATTGTTTGTGTGTGTTTAAGGGGACTTGAGAATTGTTTAGATTCACAATTTGGTCCACTGGAAAATGGTTTTTTGATTAATTTCTAATGTGTAAGTAGGTAGTGATTTTGAAATGTTTCACATTGCTTCCGACGGACGACGGACTATGGCAATGTCAAATATTAAATAATATTATATTTTAATTATACTCTGCCCTGACAGTTGGCGTTGCGATAGAAATAAGAAAAATATTTTAGTACTAGCGAGCCGATACGTGCTTCGCTACATTAAATGTGAAATTAAAAAAAAAATTGGAACAAATTCATTTATTCAAACAAAAAATCTTTATTTACATATTCATACGGCATCGATTGGTCGAATTATGATAAATGTACATGTAATGACGTTAGATATTGTGATAACTTTTTAATATATTTTTTTTAAGTTTGTTGGGTCCGCTAGTATTATTTAAAAATAGCGTAAGCAACATGTTGATAATATGTATTATATACTTTATTGCTTACTTACTGAGGTTTAGTTTAGAATAACTGTTTTACTTGTACAAAGGTATTTTTTTCAACAAGCCTTTTCATTCTGTTATCGTGTTACAAAAGACCCCAAGTGTAAGTACTTAACAAACGGAATTGAACTTTATTCGTGAGATTTAAGGTTGAAAATATTTTTACCTAATGATAATATTAACCTTTTTATGACATTACATAGCAATGACAACTTCTCATTTGTTCAATAAAAGAAAAAAAAAATGTTTTCTTATCGGTCACCACGCTCAACTTCAAATAATATAAGAGAAAAAACTTGAACATCAATAAAAAAATATACTGCATAAATAATTATAATTACATAAGTTGATAAAAAGTGCTATGCAATAGCTTTACCGCGGCAGTCCCCGAGTGCCGTACGTTTTTTTGTGTAAACGTGTTCCCTTCTAATAATAAAATATGGTGTTGTATTGTTACGATACGTAATATATTATTATTTTTACTGATTTTGTTAGGTTACCGAAATGTAGAAAGTATTCCGGCCAATATAGACACTCATATTTTCAGTCAAGGAATCAGGAATAGTAACAATTTTATATAATACACTCTATTGGATATAATCTTAGTCAATTTTTAAGTTTTGATTTTGAGTTATAATGATAATATAAGAAATATTTTGGTGGAATTTGATAATATATTACTATTTTTTTAAAAGTTAAATCGCTTTCGCTCGCTACGGTTTTGGGAATTTTTTAGACTTAATTAATATTTATAACTTATACAAGTACCTTTTGTATTCTGTAAATGACGGAATGAAAACTATCTATGTCTATGTATATATAATTATTATTATTACAATTATTATTATTATCATTATTACAATTATTATTATTATTATTATTATTATTATTATTATTATTATTATTATTATACCTATTTATACCTATTTATACCCTTGCCAGTTGGTTCAAAATTAAATATACAATGAAACGATTAACCACATTTATTGTATTGCCAAATGTTTGTGGACAGTCTCGTTCTTTTAAGGTATATTCAAATATATTTTTTACAGAGTTGCATGTCTGTCTAGTTCTCATTATATTCCATTACTATGATTATGTAATAATGGTATCAATATAATATTACAAATATTAATAAATTACTTTATTTATTATTTTTTATTAGTATTGGTATAAGTAAAAATGGGATTCAACATGTTATTTAGGCAATTTACTAGAATTCACTGTCTGACAAAGTTTTAAATTACTTTAAATTAAATCGCAGGCCGTAGTATAGTTTTTAAAATAATGCGCTCGCAGGTAATATTAAAATCTAAAAATTAATTTATATTTCAAAACCATTTCAGTGTCTTTCTAATCTTTCTATAAACAATATTGTCTTCATATCTTGTTAAATAATATGTCCTTCTTGATATGACTTAAGTGGGATGCAAAAATAAATAAATTAAAGAATTTTTAAACTGCTTTTATTAACAATAATTGTATACATTTTTAATAACTAACTATAACAACAAATTTATTTTATTTTATATTTAATTAAGAAAGGTGAATGATATTTTGATTTTGCTATCTTATTATATAAACTTCCAATATCTAATTTCTGAAATTATTTCTGAAATATTAACTTACAATTCCAAAAAAATATTAATAATATTACATACATTATAAATTCCATTTTGTTTAAAACATGTTTTTGTATTCTTTTCTTCTAGCAGGTTGTTTTTGTGTTCTTTTCTTCTAGCATCTTTTGTTCGTAAAAACCACAGATGGTAAGAAGCAATGATTAATGAAATAATAGTGAGGTAATAATAGGAAACTATTATCTTACTACTATAACACTATCACTAATCCTTTAGTTTTCATTTCTCCAGATTACTTCATTTTTCTAGTTTAAAAGCATTAAGAACGAACAAACGATCAAGTCACTAAATTTAATTAATTAAGTTGAGAAAATTATAGTGTGAATAAAGTATTTCAGTATTTACAAACACTTAAAACTTTTAATGACAACATAGACTTTGCTTGGGTTTAATGTTAATAATAAATTTTACATAATATAACTATACATTTATAATGAATAATAATTAAATTTAACAATATTGTAAATAAAGGCTATTACAAGTTCAATATGGAATTAAGTAAACTGAATAACGGCATGAAATGAAGACAAGGAACCCTATCTCAATACAAATAATTATAGAACAGAATTTCAAAGGTCGTAGCATCTTGTATTCGTAGATACTGTAGACGGTCTACGCATTAGTAGACAAACTACATTTATCGACAATATTGGTAGCCAAAATTAACAATATACATCATAATATTAGATAAATTATTATTCGCTCTACTACTTATTCTGCGTTTCATTGCTTGTTTGACAGGTTTGACTTTTGGGCCCCTTCCAGATGAATCATCCGTCGACAGAGAACCACTGCGGCCGAACAGGATAACAGGAAGGTCGGGAGGCGGGTGGGGGTTGTCCCCCTAACGAAACCCATTCCTCCTATAAGGGGTTGATTGTATTCATCTCCTTTAGTCTCGACATCTAGAGTTACCTGTTACGAAACAATATTTACCATCGCTTGCATTGCTATTATTTGTAGGTCGCACAATATTTTAAATTTCAAAATAAAAAAGGTACTTTTTATTTGTTATAAGAAACAAAGATAATTTTAACATTTGTTCCTAGCATGTATGTTTCTTAAATAAAAGAAAAAATGATACAAAAATAGTACAGATCATAAAGTTCAATAAATGAATGATTTTAATTGAATTAGATATTAAAATTTAAAAAGCTTTGCGACGTTTTGAGGTGTTTTTCTTTTAAATAAACAAGTTTCCAGCAAATCTATTGCTTACCAAAAGAAATCCTTGTTCATTTTTTTATACTTCCCTGGTAGTGTTGTTAACCTAATATTCGATGCTTCCATATCTATTTACTGAGTTATAATAAATAAAACTAAACAAATAGGAATGGAAAGCTCAAATAACAGGTACATGCTGTTTGATACTTTTTCTTTCGTTGTTCCAGTATTTTTTTTCGTTCCGCACGTTGGTCTATTTTTAACAAACCACAGATGCTAAGAAAGTATTCTCATATAGTATTCGTTTCTTCATTTTTCTTTCGTCCTATCTTCATTTCATTGTTTCTACTCATTCTTAAGTCTTTTTGATTTCATCGTTAATGGTACGACCAATAAGTTTAAAGTTGTTTCTTCTCAGAACTATAATAGAATAAATATTTTTTTATTATAACATTTATTGGGCATATTAAGGGATACTTCTCTCTGTTAGTAATATTGATACCAAAAGTAACTATTTTCAACAGATAAAAATTATAATGTATTTATTATTTGTTACTATTATTTAAAGATCTATATGAGGCTAGTTAAGAAAAGGAGAAGAGAGATGAAGAATAATAACGGAGAAGTAATTTAAGTTTAAATACAGCAAAAGTTTTAAAAGACAATTTGCATGCATCGCTTTAAAATATTTAACACTAATTATAGTTTAAATATAATTTCACTAGTTTTTTAAACTCCCGATTAACTAATATTCTTGTAGAATAATTTAATTGCGTTTACAATATTCATATATTGTGATACATCAAGTAAAAAGAAACGGATATTATTATCTCTATTTATTACATTTATGAACAATAATTGGCTACAATTTTCAATAACTGGTTAATCAAATTAATTTATTAAATTCTGTATTTGATTCGAATAAAAACTACTATATACATAATAGGTATAAAAATACTATTTAATAAATATATAAATTTATTATTTTTATGATAACAAATATTTAAAAAGGATACTTTTATAGTCCTCCGTTTGTCTTTGATTCTTCCTTAATAATGTTGTCTTCCTGTTATGTGAAATGACCAATTCCAATTTCTAAGTTTAATGAAAAAAAACTCAGACACCGGAAGTGGAGATATCAAATAGCAGGTTAATATCATTCGATTGTTGTTGTTTGGTAACTTCTATGAATTGTTCTTTTTCCTGTGTTTTTTGTATTAGCTGGAAATGATTAGAATCAATAGTATATAATTTGAATTAATCATTGATCTTTGACTACTATTGACTTAGTAGGAAGTATTTGTTTTATTAGTTATAAATTCATACACGAAGAACAACACTCAGATTTATATTTGTAATATTTTATAGACATGCAAATTAACTAATCATACTCTGTTTTATAAAAAAAATATAAACTCAGATTTTCATAATTGAAGAAGTATTATTTCTTATTCTTAAGTTCCATTTTATTTCCGTAATTTCTGCTCGAAACTTGAAGTGACGAATTAAAGTTATTTCACTCAAACCTTATCCTATACAGCCTTACTGAAACAAGTACAGTCAAAATTTTAAAAAGACTCAAGTGACTATTTCTTTTGTTGATTTTCCGCATCTGTCAAGATGACAATCTTAATATTATATCTTAAAAATATATATGTATTTATAAAAAAACTATTAATTGGGTAAAAGACATTACAGCTCAAAGATTTAAGCTTATCTTTTGAATGACATAGTATACAAATCTAAATCAAAAACTGCACATACAATTTCCTTAATATTTACTTGTCCTTGCTTTCAAAAACAAATAGGTATATATAAAAAAATATCTTACATGTCCGCTTCCGTCCTTTGTTCCTCCTTCATATCGTCGTCACCCTGGTATGTGAAATCACCATTTTCAACTCTTAGTTAAAGACAAAAAACTAAGACATTGAAAGTAGAGAGTACAAATAACAGGCTGGGTACAGAGGTACGGGATTTTTGTTTTATTGTTCCTGTTCCTGTGTTATAGTGTATTCTTATAAATAAAATAAAGTAAAGTATAATTTTTTCAGTCTACGTAAACAAAGTCACGGGCAACAGTTGGTACTATATATTTTTAAGCAATAGCGTCAGAATCGAAACAAAATGTAAGAATAATAATTAATAGTAAGTGTAATAATAATAATAGCAGATGTAAAAATGATAATAGTTACGTTATTATTATTATTAGTAAGTTACAATATGAGTGAATATTGCCTACGATTTAGATCTATAGGTATCTTCAATACAATACCATTATAGATTATCACAGTTCAAGCCGCGAGTCCGCCATGATTCGAGATCATGAATAGGAATGTCGGATAAGTTGAAACTAGTCGGATATTATTCCAATTAATTTATGTGAAGATAAGAAGTTAATATATTTAATAATAATATTATATATTATATAATTGTTATAACTAATTAATGATATCTAATTACTAATTATGAGAGACAGATTTATTTCCTTTACACTTAGCAGTAACATAGCTGATCAATATATTTTAATAGCTATAATGAAGAATTTAGATTTTATTTTATAGATATGGATTTATATATAGGTAATTTTCTCAGTATTGTTGTTATAATAGCGCGGAAGGCAATCATATCATAGACAAATTGGTACAATTTGTTGTTTTTAATATATTCACGCTACATTCTAAAAAATAGTTTGGCTTCTATCAAATGTTCTTCTCGTTGATTCAGTTTTTGTTTAGTTTTTGTATCTTCTTTTTCTTCTTCTTCTTCTACAAGTAGAGTATTTTGTACAAAGTAAGGCCTCAATTGTTATCCTTTTGGCAAAATCGTAATATTTATGTAACGTCTTATGTTCAGACGTAAGACGTTACATAAATATTACGATTACTAAAGGGTATTCAATTATTATTTTTTCTCCAAGATCTTTCAATTCTTCGTATTTGAATTTGATGATTTTAGACCCATTTAAAGTAACCACTAGTCCAGTATGTCTATGGGAAGAATACTAAGATAAGTGGTTCCTTCTTACAGGACTAATTATATCTAAAACTATAATAAACATTGATATATTCAGATAATATAATCCCTAATATACATTGCATAATTATTGTATGTTGATATGATTATTTTAGGTCCTAAATCTTTTATAGAACGATATTATATTTTTATATAAAAATAGACGAATAAAATTATGTTACAATCATCATATTAATAACTAATTATTGTATCATGTAAAGCAAACAGTATTAACTTATACAGAAAAACAGGTAATACTAATACTAAACATATACAGCAAAATTTATTATTATATGCAAGACAAATATTTGTTATTCTTATTACAATAAGCCAATACTTCTTAAAGAGGGATTTTATTGTAAATGAATTTATTATAGTTTAATATATTTTATTAATTACAGGCTTTATATTATTTATTAATCAATTAAAAATAAATAATAATGCAATATTTTAAGTTACAATAAGACTAATTACCTATTTCAAATTTACTTCAGAATACATTTCGTAAGCAGTAAACCATATAAACTAAGATTACTTATTGAAAAATACAATTACACACATTGAAATGGATACAATTTTGTTGTTTGATTACAATTACATTATATAACTAGGAATAATTATTTAAATATAAATTAAATATATATATGAAATACATTATACTGTTACATAATAACTGTATAATAAGTATTAAGCAAATATACAATTACTAAGATCACAGAATTACACTAATTTGTTAGATTAGTTATATATTGATTGGGAACTTTTGCTTCCATTTTAATTATCCTTGGCGATTAATATTAAAACGAACTAATGTTATTTATTACAACTCAAAACATTACATTACATAGAATTCCAGGTAATAAGTGTGACATCCCCTAAATGTACAGTTGACTGTATTTCATTTATTTATTATTCATAAAAGTTACATTTATTTTTTAAAACTATTAGTTCCTATTTACAGCTTGGCTTATTTAGAGAATTTAACTTATAATATATAACTCCTTTGTAAGGTTAACCTATTTAATTTAAAATTGTGTTCGAACTTACATATAGTTCGATTTATATGGTTTAGGATTACACAAAAAAAAAACCTATATCAAATAAGTTTCCTAAATTCCTATCATGACTATGATATGTTTAAATATATATGATATGTATGTTTATATTGTAACGTTTTTATCAATAAACTTACTAAACCTATTAATAATAGCAATATAATATTAATAATACTTTTAAAGCTACGAATAATCGATTCATTATATTTGTTTTAGAATGCCTTTAATGCTGAGATAAATGGGTGTACAAATTGTAAATTAAATTAAATAATAAATTCTGAACTATTTATTTCTTTAATTTCGATCGGTTTGATATTTAGGCTTTGATCGATTCATATTTATATCTACGAAATATCACACGGGCCGTTCGTTTATAATATTTACATAAAGTTACTTAACAGCCAGATGAGCTCTTCAAGATACTTACAATGAAAATAAATAAATTTATTATTAATATTTACAATCCGATAAGATTGTAAGAATAGTTTTGTCTAAAGAATGAAGAATTAGAAGTGTTTCACCATTATATATTATTAGAAGCAAGTAGTGAGTACTTGATTTATATAAACATTTCAATAATTAGCCAACAACAATTCTTGATAGATCTGTCAAATTCCGTTGTCTGTTATTTCCATAGAATGATTATACATAGAATAGGGAGCCATAGGCAGGTCTATGAGTGTCAGTGTCTGACAAATAATAAGAGGCTAGATGACAGACCGATACTTATATTCGTGTACAAATAAGATACAAACACATACAAGAAAGAGATAGGTAGTCATTTGTTTTCTCTTTTCTTTCGATTGACACATTTTAGGCTGACTTCCCTCCTCTATCTTTACATATAATAAAATTGTCACTGATCCTTTTCTTTACATGGAAAATATTTCAAGAAAAAACATCATAGGGGGCCTTTATAATAGCAAGAGAACCCAAAACAATAGTTTTTAGTTTGTCTGTATGTCTGAAATTAACTTTATATTTTGTTTTTTTTTTAATAAACGGTTAACAAGTAAATAAGTTAATAATCTCTTATTGTAGTATCATTGCTGCTTACCAGTTTGAAGGTTTATAGTTTTTACGTACATTGGTAAGTACAGAGGGTACGTTTTATCAAAATCGAAATCTCCGCGTACGAAGTCGCAGGCACAGCTACTGTATAATAATTCTATGGTTATTTGACCTTTAGAAACCATGTCAGAAGAGTTAGTCATCAGTAAGTGTAATGAAGTAATGTGTATATGTCACTCAGGTGCGGACACAGAGGGTGGCAATGGGCGCAACTGTCCACCCATTATACAAAAAGTATGTGATTTTGACACATATATTTTTTGTGGACATAAGAACAATAATAAATATTCATTACTTAAATAGTTATGATATAATTCAGTAAGATTTTCATGTTGGTATATAAAAGGGATTTGTTGTTTCATGTTGGTATATAAAAAGGATATTTTAGTAGATGCCTCCCTCCCGCCTACACTGAATCCTGTATTCGAACCTGAGTCAATCACTGGATAACGGTAAACAAAGAACTCAAAGTTAAAGTTAAGTCAACATATCGATAATGCTTTTAATAATTAGATATTGTAACCTTAAATGTTAAGTTAAGTAAATAATGACTTATTTTACAACCTACGATTGTTTGTAAAGTCAGGAAAGGTAGTTTTTCTTCAAGCTGATTTCCTATTAACTACACTACCACCGCAGAGTAATTCCGCATACAAATTACATTTATATAGCACCCTAAAGTATAAAGGACAGCGGTCCTTTTATTTGGAGTTACTCATTTCATAATATAGCTGTAATTAATATATAAACGGTTGTTTTTTTATTATTAAAATTATTTTGACTAACCTATATTGTACTGTATTCTGAGTACTCCTTATAAGTTTTATTTACTTATTTAATTACCCTCAATTAGCCACTTCCCATTTTAAATATATTTACACACTTATATATATACCACCCTTAGAATTTCTAATGTATTTTTACTACACGATATTAAAACTATTTTTATTTATATACATTTTAATCTCTTGTTTAATTTAAACGTTATTATTTAAAAGTTATTTTTAATTGTTGTTCAATTGGATAACTTATATCTTATTTTAATAAATAAATGAAACATAACGTTTCTAACGAATTACCAAAAAAGAAAATTATTATATTTACACTTTATAATTATTTAATGTGCGAATCTAGTTAACGCAATACAAATAGTATTTATTAATACTTTTAATTTAGCTAATGTTCATCTATAATCATTTCAATGTTTACTTATATTTAACTTAGCCTAATATTGCCACAGTTTCCTCAAGTTATGTTTTATATTTACATCATTTACTTAACACTTAATTTATATAGTTTTTTCCCCATAGGAAACTCTTTGGTTAATATTTACATAAAAATAATAAAGATAGTCTGTTAGACAGATATCCCAATCTATGCACCCAATGTAACCCTATAATAAATAAAATATAATATTTTCTATAACGTAAATGAATTGTTTATACCAGTAATTTTCATATCCAGTGGTAGGTAGGTAGGACAGGTATACATACAAATATATAGATACAAATACTGTTTATATACATATAAACAGTATATGCTTTTCCTACCCTTATCCAACTCCAGGTTCATTGAGTAAAGTTTACTTCCGAAAAACATTAACAGAGCTATGTTTTCTAGCTTGGAAAAGTTGTTGACACAGACCTGCCTACAGACATCGAAAGCAACTCCACACACTTGTTTTTAGTGTTTTTTTAATATAATTAATTTTAAATCAAAAATCAAATCTATATTTAACAAAATTATTTTTTATTAAAAATTTAAAGTTCAAAATATATATCCATATCTATATAAATATATAGGTTATAGGTTCGAATCCCTGCTCGTATCGATTTATTTTTCATTCCATATTTATATAAATTTAAAAAAGCTTAACATGGCTATACATGTTTAAAGATATTTTCAAACTTCATATCCATATCATCAGTAACCTCTGCATCTAATTATTTCATCCATCCATCCATTCATTCATCTCTTTCTCGTCCTCTCGTAACTTTTATACTCCTTTATATATCATGCCCTTATAATTATAACTTCCAAAAGATCCCGAAATATACATATTTCAAGCCTAAAACTGGGCACATTAATATTTGAAATTGTCTTTAAACTTCTTTAACTTATTTAAATTTCATATAAATATAGAATAGAAACCTTCGAAACCGTATCGTCGTTCTACCAATTGAGCTACCTCGCTTCCTTCATACAGTACCGCAGCGATATTGTAGCTCTTTTCTTTTCAGTCTTTTTTTCTCCCAAGGACCACCGCAAACCATTTTTTGCGGGTCACGTAACAATAAATTTTTCAATTTCGGATTTAATAAAATAATAAAAAATAAAATATATATTTTTAATTTAACCTTTAAAATTAAGTTAAACTATAAGTTACATTTAAAGTAAATTTAGAATTTAATTAACTATACGTTAAATCCGTAAAAATTGTTTTATTTCAATGTGTAGTACTCGTGAAAATCTTAGGAAATATTAAATCGTTTATATATATTGTATATTTTTAAGCTATTGCATAGCTTCTATCGCGGGCCTTGAGCGTGGAGACCGAATACAGAAATTCCGTAAGGAAAAAATCCTACCACCCCCCACTTCGCCCACTGTATAGCTCGGCCGAGTAATGTGTACATCTTTATATATATATTTCTTATGTGCGTGTGTATGTCACTGAACTCCTCCTAAACGACTGGAACGATTTTTATGAAATTGTTTGTGTGTGTTTAAGGGGACTTGAGAATTGTTTAGATTCACAATTTGGTCCACTGGAAAATGGTTTTTTGATTAATTTCTAATGTGTAAGTAGGTAGTGATTTTGAAATGTTTCACATTGCTTCCGACGGACGACGGACTATGGCAATGTCAAATATTAAATAATATTATATTTTAATTATACTCTGCCCTGACAGTTGGCGTTGCGATAGAAATAAGAAAAATATTTTAGTACTAGCGAGCCGATACGTGCTTCGCTACATTAAATGTGAAATTAAAAAAAAAATTGGAACAAATTCATTTATTCAAACAAAAAATCTTTATTTACATATTCATACGGCATCGATTGGTCGAATTATGATAAATGTACATGTAATGACGTTAGATATTGTGATAACTTTTTAATATATTTTTTTTAAGTTTGTTGGGTCCGCTAGTATTATTTAAAAATAGCGTAAGCAACATGTTGATAATATGTATTATATACTTTATTGCTTACTTACTGAGGTTTAGTTTAGAATAACTGTTTTACTTGTACAAAGGTATTTTTTTCAACAAGCCTTTTCATTCTGTTATCGTGTTACAAAAGACCCCAAGTGTAAGTACTTAACAAACGGAATTGAACTTTATTCGTGAGATTTAAGGTTGAAAATATTTTTACCTAATGATAATATTAACCTTTTTATGACATTACATAGCAATGACAACTTCTCATTTGTTCAATAAAAGAAAAAAAAAATGTTTTCTTATCGGTCACCACGCTCAACTTCAAATAATATAAGAGAAAAAACTTGAACATCAATAAAAAAATATACTGCATAAATAATTATAATTACATAAGTTGATAAAAAGTGCTATGCAATAGCTTTACCGCGGCAGTCCCCGAGTGCCGTACGTTTTTTTGTGTAAACGTGTTCCCTTCTAATAATAAAATATGGTGTTGTATTGTTACGATACGTAATATATTATTATTTTTACTGATTTTGTTAGGTTACCGAAATGTAGAAAGTATTCCGGCCAATATAGACACTCATATTTTCAGTCAAGGAATCAGGAATAGTAACAATTTTATATAATACACTCTATTGGATATAATCTTAGTCAATTTTTAAGTTTTGATTTTGAGTTATAATGATAATATAAGAAATATTTTGGTGGAATTTGATAATATATTACTATTTTTTTAAAAGTTAAATCGCTTTCGCTCGCTACGGTTTTGGGAAATTTTTAGACTTAATTAATATTTATAACTTATACAAGTACCTTTTGTATTCTGTAAATGACGGAATGAAAACTATCTATGTCAGCTTCATTACACAGAATGTTATATTAATTGTTTCTCATAGGACGGTATTTTAATAGTTTTTTCATGTTATACGACATGACCTTTTTTACTCGGTAGTTGTTACGTTCCTATTTTATTCTTAAAAATATGCAAAAGTGTCTTGATACGTCACTAGCTGGGATCGCTTTTTCATACAACATCCTGTACAAGAATAAACCCATCCACAGTTAGACACCTTCAGTCTTTTCCCTATTTCTCAACCGTTTTTTATAATCTGCAATCCCATAATATTTTACAAGCATTTCTTTTGTGTTGTTGACTATTCAGTAAATTGAGCATATAGTAAGCGTATGGTAGATTGGTACATATGGTATGGTATATTGGTACATATGGTATGGTATATTGGTATGTATGGTAGATATGGTCAGTATTTGTAGTTTTTGCAAATTTTGTTTGTTATATTGATCTTCTATTACTTATGTTATTTACTGATGGAATTTTGTAACCCTTAGTCGATTTTCATGGAAATTTCTCATAATACAATAAACTAGTAAAGCCATTAACAAAATCTTGTTAATCAAGACTTTAACAATAAAGCTTCTATTACCATATTATTTTACAAATATTTAAACTATACATATTTTTGGCACGGCTTTTTTAATATATATTATGTAATTATTATACCTTTTTATTTATTATATACGACATATTATATATGTATAGTTATTTACAGTTTTAATTATTACTTATATACATCGCTTAAAAGTAACTCAATCACCGTTAGCGTTTTTTAAATATAAGATATATATACCGTTTTTAGTACTAGTCCTTAGTTCTTATTTATTTTGAGGCTTCTTTACTCAGTTATAGTATTTATAGTAATATTATAGTTTATGTAATCATTTACGATATGCATATTATACACTTTTCATATTTTTATTTTATACATTACTATCCTGCAGTCGCTTGATTTATCTTACTAAATAAAATCTCGTATTTTTTTCCATTAAGGTTCTGAATTCAGTTATTTTTAAAATGGTTTATTGTTTTTTGCCTAGAATATTATTTTGAGTAATTAGTAGTATTTTTAAGTAAGTTCTTAAAGTACTTACTTACTTTAAGGAATATAAACGTATGGAGATGACCAACATAAATATTAGTATTGTAGAAATATTAGTTAGTTTTTTAGTTTCGTAATATTTTTTTTTTGTTTATAATGTACATATTTTCACAAAAGCTACATTATAATACTTAATTTTGTACTCTTATCTCTTTTTTTCATGAATATAATACTAACTTTTTTTTTCGTGCTTTTTCTTTTCTAATAATATATATTATTACATTTTAGATTATATCTATTTATCACCTCAAGTATATTGATTAAAGCTATTAATGTATTTTTTTTAATGTTTGCATTTTATTGAAATTACAGTACCTACCAAGTATCACAGTAATTTCAAGTACTTATCTATCTGGCGTCATTGCATATACTACAAATACTACAAATACTATATTGTACTATGTACTTATTATACAAATTTACCATAAATTATACCACCTGAATATTTTTTGTTTCTGTTTTTCTTATTTTGTTTATTTTTTTTATCTTATACTAGGGGTCGCTCGCGACTTCGTCCGCGTGGTTTTTAGTATTGCCGCCGAGTTCCATACAAAATTGATATTTAAAACCCTTAAAGGTGGAACTTAAAAATCTTTTCTTAGTACACCACTACGTAGAAAAACAAATGTATCCTCCAAATTTACTATCTCTACGACCTGCGGTTTAGACTGTATGCTATAACTAAGTCAGTCAGAACCTATTAGATTATATTAAATTTGCAGCATTTTTCATTGCTGCCTAACTTCTATTAGTCACAGCGAGATGATATATACCCTGTAGCCTTCCTCAATAAACGGACTATTCAACACAAAAAGATTTTTTCAATTCGGGCCAGTAGTCCCAGAGATTAGTGCGTTCAAACAAACAAATTCTTCAGCTTTATAATATTAGTATAGATAGATGTTATATCACTTTTATATGTACAGTTCTCTCGCTTTTCTTCATTGATTTTTTTTACCTTTAATCTATATACTACTTCAATAAACACTAAAAACTACATTAAACTATGTACTTACAATATTAATTTATCATAAATTATAAATATATACTAATATTATAAAGAGGAACAATTTGTTTGTTTGTTTGAAGTGAATAGGCTCTGAACTGAACCGATTTAAAAAAATCTTTTACCATTGGAATCCTACATTATACCTGATGATGAATATAGGCTAAATTTAATCAAAATCAACATCATCATCATCACCATCATCTTCATCATCACTAATATAATAAAGAGGAAAGATTTGATTGTTTGTTTGTTTAAGTTGAATACGCTCCGAAACTACTGGACCGATTTTAAAAAAAATTTTACCATTATAATACTTCATTATCCTTCTGATGAACATAGGCTATAATTAATAAGAGGAAAAATAAGAATCCGCGTGAAAATTTCGAAAATGTAATAAATCATAAATGGATTAAGTAACATGATTCAACACTTTGTCATATAGGTATATACGAATATTAATAAATATAAACATTTAGAATTAAAATTATTAGCAATCACTAACAACACTATGATCTTATCACTAGCTGTTGCTCGTGACTCTTTATGGCTATTATCATAAGTCATATAAATATATATTTTACAGTCTACGTGGACGCAGTCACGGGCAACAGCTATCTCTAATAAAGTACTTTATCTAAGTAAGTGTAAAAAGCTTTTAACAAGGCTTTTTTTCCTATATAGAGCGGGCGAAGCCGTTGCGAATATCTAGTCTTTATTTTTTTTTATTTTATTTGCATTTATTTATTTATTTATTTATTTTCTAAATACTATCTCACCTTATATTTATATCCTATCATTCTATATTTTATCTATATCTCATACTTTAAATCTATGTACTCTCTCAATAAACAATAAAACTTACTGAAGTATAATCATTTAATGCACCTTTTTTTAATAATAAACAATTTCCTGTTTTTTTATACTTACCTATTTTTTGTGGTTTTAAATACTACATTATACTACTTATTTATTTACTTATTAAGGTATCAAAAATAATGTCACTTGAATATATCCTGTTTTTATTATTTTTGTTTTTTTAAAACGTTCTAACGATTTTACATAACTTGCATAGGTACCGATTAAAAATAGGATACTCGTTTTTAATATATATTTTTTTGTATTTATTAATAACTTCAATGTATTTATATGCTATATCAATAAACACTAAAAGAAACTGAATTTAAAGCATTTATTGCGTAATTTTTTAATACTAAGCAATTTTGATTTCTTCATGCTTATATATTTTTTGTGATTTTTAATACTACCAATACACATTATACTACTTATAGTACTATATACACTACTTATACCACTTAAGGTTACTTACTATTTATAGTACTTATACTACTTAAGGTATAATAAATTACATAAATAAAAAATTTTATATTTTTGTCTTTTTTTACTTTTTTATATATTTTTTTAAAATTTTATATAGATTCTATATTACTTTTAAATGTATGTACAATTATAACTTTTTTCTTCATAAATAATAAAAAAAACACTAAAAGCTTTTAATGTATTTTTTCTTGGGTTTTTTTGTGCATTTGTTTTATATACTTCTTACTTGCTCCTCCATACTGCTTGCATATTCTTTATTCTTTATTTATACAGGGTTATTTTTAATAAGTTGACCACCTCTTGCAGCCTCTCTACATCAATCCTCACAACATTTGTTCTACGACTTTCTAAAATTAATAGTTTTAATTTTTCAAAATTTAAACATAATTTATTTGTTGCCTCTGAACTGACATTAATTCTCAGCATAGGTGTGGCGCCAGGACGTTGACTTTTTAAGCAGTTCTTACAACATACAGAGTAATAAGTAAAAGCGGGAGCAAATATTTTTTTTTTCGTGTTTATTGTGTTGTTTATCAAGATTTTTAAAAAATCATAGAACAAATGTTCTTAGGATTGATGTAGAGAATCTGCTTGCAAGAGGTGGTCAACTAATCAAAAATAACCCTGTATATTACGTGTTTTTAAATTATTATTATTAAAGTAATTTATCTTAAAGTTAATTAATTATATCAGTTGAATATTTATTTTAAAACCTAAAAAATAATGTGGAGAGTAAAAAGAGTTTTTTTTGTTTTTTTTTTGTTTTTAGTTTATTTAAGAGGTACCTACATTAAATTAGCTTAATGTGTACGCTTACCTGTATTTTTTTTTATATACATATTAATCATTATATTTGCTATTTTAATAAACCCTAATGGTGACAGCGTTTACCTTAACTGTAGTTTTTGTGTATTTATTTTTTTATTTAATACTAAGTATAAGCTACTTTATTTACTACATATTCAAAATATCTTACGTGGTTTTCAATAATACATTATACAACTAATTATAGTAATGTATTGTTAATTGTATCAAAGTGAATTTAATCATATATCCTACAATGTTTATGTAGAAAAAAATATTTTTTATTTTGTATTTTTATATATTTTCCTACAATTTAAGTTATCTCAAAGTTTTTAATTATAAAAGTTGAATATTTATTTTTGAATCTAAAAAAATAGTACAGGAAAAATTATATTTTGTTTTTTTTTTGCTGTTTTTAGATTCTTCAATAAATTAAATTATGTGCGTAATCTAATATTTTTTTTAAAGGTTTGGTTTATTTATACATATTATTATAACTATTTTCTATCTCAATAAATTTTACGTTGTACTGTAGTTTCTGTGCATTTTTATATACATAATACAAAGTATCTTCTAAGTATACACAATACTTCATCATACTCATCTTTCTTACGTGGTGTTATATACTACATTATACTTTTTATTACATTAATGTGTTGTTATTTGTATCATTTGTTTTCAATCATAAATCCTACAATATTTATTGAGCTTTATTTATTAATTTTTTATTATATAATAGACATGATATTACTTTAATATGTAAATTTTTTTATTTTATTATTTTTTTTATTTTATATTTTTACCTTATGTATTGTAATAAATATATATATATATATGTTTTTGTAATTAAACACTTAAGGGATGCCGTTATTAACATTTAATAAAACGTTTATGAAATAAACGGTACGACGAGACTCGTCTTGAACGTGAACATGATTTCTTCGTAACATTCGAAACGTCGGGTTTATTTAAAAATGTAAATTTACAATTCATTTATTTGCGAGTTAAACACTTAAATATAGTTTTATTTAAATGTGTAGTATTCGTGGAAAACTTTGAAAAAAAATCTTCGTTTATTTATTGTGTAAGTTTTAATTTAACACTAAGCATCAGAACTTTTTAATATGCTAAATATCTAGTTATCTAAAATGATTTGAACATACTAAATACTTACTTATCTTAAATGATTTTAATATACTAAATACCTACGTATCTCATTTGATTTTAACATACTAAGTATCTACGTATCTTATTTGATTTCAACATACTATTTATCTACGTATCTTGTTTGATTTTAATATACTAAATACCTACGTATTTTAAATGATTTTAGTTTGCTAAATACTTACCTATCTTAAATGATTACGACATACTAAATACCTACGTACCTTTAATGATTTTAACATGCTTAATACCTGCTTATCTTATTTGATTTTAACATTATCTACGTATCTTGTTGGTTTTAATATAAAAAATACCACGTATCTTAAATGATTTCAACATACTTAATACCTAAGTATCTTATTTATTTTTTACATACTAATTATCTACACATCTTGTTTGATTTTAATATACTAAATACATACGTATCTTATTTGAATTTAACATACTAAATATAGACATATCTTGTTGATTTTAATACACTTAATACCTACGTATCTTGAATGATTTTAACATACTAAATACCTACCTATCTTAAATGATTTCAACATACTAAATACCTACGTATCTTATTTAATTTTAACATACTAATTATCAACGCATATTGTTTGATTTTAATATAAAAAATATCTACGTATCTTATTTGATTTTAACATACTAATTATAGACGTATTTTGTTGGTTATAATATACTAAATACCTACGTAACTTAAATGATTTTAGTATGATAAATCCCCACCTATCTTAAATGATTTCGAAATACTAAATACCTACGTATCTTAAATTATTTTAACATGCTAAATACCCACCTATCTTAAATGATTTCAACATACTTAATACTTGCTTATCTTATTTGATTTTAACATTATCTACGTATCTTGTTGGTTTTAATATAAAAAATACCTACGTATCTTAAATGATTTCAACATACTTAATACCTAAGTATCTTATTTATTTTTTACATACTAATTATCTACACATCTTGTTTGATTTTAATATACTAAATACATACGTATCTTATTTGATTTTAACATACTAAATATAGACATATCTTGTTGATTTTAATACACTAAATACCTACGTATCTTGAATGATTTTAACATACTAAATACCTACCTATCTTAAATGATTTCAACATACTAAATACCTACGTATCTTATTTAATTTTAACATACTAATTATCAACGCATATTGTTTGATTTTAATATAAAAAATATCTACATATCTTATTTGATTTTAACATACTAATTATAGACGTATTTTGTTGGTTATAATATACTAAATACCTACCTATCTTAAATGATTTCGAAATACTAAATACCTACGTATCTTAAATTATTTTAACATGCTAAATACCCACCTATCTTAAATGATTTCGAAATACTTAATACTTGCTTATCTTATTTGATTTTAACATACTAATTATCTACGTATCTTATTTGATTTTAACATACTATTTATTTACGTATCTTGTCCAGTTTTAATATACTAAATACCTACTTATCTTATTTGATTTTAATATACTAATTAAGGACGTATCTTGTTGGTTTTAATATTCTAACTACCTACGTATCTTAAAAGATTTTAACCTGCTATATACCCACCTATCTTAAATGATTTCAACGTATTAAATACCATCATATCTTATTTAATTTTAACATACTAATTATGTACGCATCTTTTTTGGTGTTGATATACTAAATACCTACGTATCTTGTTTGATTTTAACTTACTAAATACCTACGTATCTTGTTTAATTTTAATATACTAAATACCTACATATCTTTATTGATTTTAATATTACAATTACAACATATATTATATATTTATAAATTTTAGTATGATTATGCTAATTTTTAAATATATTTTTTTGTATTTTTTGTTTTTTTATTTTTTTTTCGTTTTTTAAATATTTGAGTAACCACTGTTAAGTCTATTTTTTGTTACAATAAAAATTCTAATAGCAACTCTATTTCCATAATTATAAAGAAAAAGAATTAGCTTTTTAAATTTAATTCAATACCGTATAATGTAACTAAGCCATTTAATTTATTCCCTACTTCCTTATTTTACGTGTTTTTTAAAAATCTACAAACTACTAAATATGTTCAGTATTAATTAAAGTATACTAATTAAAAATACTGTCAATTACCTAATTAGAAATAAATGGATACATGATATTTTAAATATAATTATATATTTTTTTCATTAGAACCTCGACCTTTTTACTTAAGTATATTACCATCCACCACCGGAAAAGACGACATAAGTAGAAGATAAGATACATAGAAGTTAATGAACCCTGTTGAAATAAAATATAATATTTTTTTGTCTTTTTATGTTTTTTATAATTACTTTTAATCTATACACTGTCTCAACTAAAATCATCTAAATACTAAAAGTATCTGGATTTCATTTAGTGAAACATTTATATTTCGTTTTTGAACGTTTATATTTTAATACAAAATTATTTTGTGTTCTTCATACTTTGTTTTAAATACTACAAATGCTACATTACCCTGCTTATTATATTAAAGTATCATAAATTATAATATCACTTAAATATTATTAGTTTTTTTTTTATTTCATATATATTTTATTATTTTACATATATATATATTATTGTATATTTCTTTTGTCTGTCTCTTTTGTCTTCGTGTTGTATTACTTTTATCTCTTACTCTACTCTCTTTTACACTTACCATTAAAAAACACAAATAATAACTTTATTTCAAGCGTTTAACGCAACCATTTTTGAGTTTTTATCCATTTTATTTTAGTTAATTATATGTAGCTGATTTATTTACTCCATACTTGCCTTATAATTATTTTATATCTAACGTGGTTTTAAAAGCTACATTAAAGTAATAGTAATCTCAAGGTTCATTTATTATATCAGTTGAATATTTATTTTAAACCCTAAAAAAATTTGCAGAGAATAAGGTTTTTATTTTTGTTTTTTTTTATAATTTTTGTTTTTTTTTTTTATTTTTTTATAAGATACATTTTATTATCTTAATCTATACACTCTCTTTTTTAAAGTTTTTGTTTTTCTTATACATATTATTAAAACTATTTCCTATCTTAATACACACTAATATTTTATACATTTAACTTAACATTGTACTGTAGTTTTTGTGCATTTTATTTTTTATATAATACTAGGTATCACAGCCATTTTATTTACCCTTTTATTATCTTAAGTGGTTTTAAATACTACATTATAGTTTTATTTATATTAATGTATTGTTAATTGTTTCATTTTACATTTATGAAGAAAAAGTTAATTCCTTATTTTTTTTTATTTTTGTAAATTTTTTCTGTACATATTTTTGTTTTTTTCATTTTTTCTTTTTGTATATTTTTTCACTTAATATATTACAATGCAATGTTTATTATTCAAAGTACCCAATAATATCCTAGACAATTATTAATATATGAAATAACCAAATATCTTAAATGATTTTTATACTAAAAAATACATCATTATACCTATAATTATATTTAAGTATATCACTTGAATATTTATTTATTAATCTTAGTATGATTACGCAAATAAATAGATGTTTTTTTTAATCTCTTTTTTGTATTTTTGTTTTTTTTTTTATTTATTATAATTTTATAAATAATTACTGTTAGTCTAATTGTTATTATAATTAAATACTAATAGCGACTCCATTTCCAACATTACTAAGAAAAAACTTTATCTCCATATCTGTAAATAGTACTAAATATTTACAGTTAATTAAAGTAGTAATAATTTAATTATAGTAGAATATACTATACATATATATACATATATATTTTATTAAAGTAGAATATATAATATTGACATTTATTTAATTATGAATACATGATACTTACAATGTAATGTAAATCTTATATCAGGTATATCTGCGCCACTAAAACCTAAACTTTTTTTTCTATTAGATCCTTCACGTATTTTTTTAAGTACATATTCCGTACCATCTATTACCAAAAAAGGCGACATAAGTAAAAGATTAAATACATTGAATTTGATGAGATCTGTTTTAATAAAACATAATAAATAAAATAAAATAATGCCAGATAGTATTTGCTACCATCAGTTTATAATTATTGGGCCCGACCAAATATTCTTCGTTTTCATAATTAAAGGTGAATTAGTATCAACTATTTTAATGATCGTTGAAAGGCTAATTAGTTTGCGCATTGAAGATGTTATTAAAAAATCTAGTAGTGCCGATGTTCTTAATGTTTGCTCTCAATCCGGTCATTTCGTCCTAAGATGACCTGAACGCTACTGAATGACCTGGACCGGAGCAAACTAGTGACGTCAATGCTTAACAAATGATAATTCAAAATATTTTGTTTACATCTAAAATATAATGATAGTTTTGACTTTCTAATAGAAAAAAGGCGGTTCTTCTCTATAGCCAGCCCAAAAACATCAACTTATAGTACTTGTTATTTACGTTTCGTTATAGATTTCGCGGACAAAATGTCAATTTTCCTATATATATATACAATTTAATATAATAGACATGATACATATTACTTTAATATGTACACGCACCATTTTTACTTTATTTTTTTTTTTATTTTATATTTTTTGCCTTATGTATTGTAATAAATGTATATATGTTTTTGTAATTAAACACTTAAGGGATGCCGTTATTAACATTTAATAAAACGTTTATGAAATAAACGGTATGACGAGACTCGTCTTGAACGTGAACATGATTTCTTCATAACATTCGAAACGTCGGGTTTAATTAAAAATGTAAATTTACAATTCATTTATTTGCGAGTTAAACACTTAAATATAGTTTTATTTAAATGTGTAGTATTCGTGGAAAACTTAGGAAAAAAATCTTCGTTTAGTTATTGTGTAAGTTTTAATTTAACACTAAGCATCAGAACTTTTTAATATGCTAAATATCTAGTTATCTAAAATGATTTGAACATACTAAATACTTACTTATCTTAAATGATTTTAATATACTAAATACCTACGTATCTCATTTGATTTTAACATACTAAGTATCTACGTATCTTATTTGATTTCAACATACTATTTATCTACGTACCTTGTTTGATTTTAATATACTAAATACCTACGTATTTTAAATGATTTTAGTATGCTAAATACTTACCTATCTTAAATTATTACGACATACTAAATACCTACGTACCTTAAATGATTTTAACATGCTTAATACCTACCTATCTTAAATGATTTCAACATATTTAATACCTGCTTATCTTATTTGATTTTAACATTATCTACGTATCTTGTTGGTTTTAATATAAAAAATACCTACGTATCTTAAATGATTTCAACATACTTAATACCTAAGTATCTTATTTAATTTTTACATACTAATTATCTACACATCTTGTTTGATTTTAATATAAAAAATACATACGTATCTTATTTGATTTTAACATACTAGTATATACTATAGACGTATTTTGTTGGTTTTAATATACTAAATACGCGCCTATCCTAAATGATTCAACATACTTAATATCTACGTATCTTATTTGATTTTGACATACTAATTATTTACGTATCCTATTAGATTTTAATATACTAATACCTACGTATCTTATTTGATTTTAACATACTAGTTATCTACGTATCTTGTAATATTTTAATATACTAAATACCTACTTATCTTGTTTAATTTTAATATACTAAATATCTACCTATCTTATTTGATTTTAACGTACTAATTATCTACGTATCTTGTTTGATTTTAATATACTAAATACCTACGTATCTTATTTGATTTTAACTTACTATTTAGTAACTTAAAATCAAATAAGCAATAACCTACTTATCTTATTTGATTTTAACATACTAATTATAGACGTATCTTGTTGGTTTTAATATTCTAACTACCTACGTATCTTAAAAGATTTTAACCTGCTATATACCCACCTATCTTAAATGATTTTAACATATTAAATACCATAATATCTTATTTAATTTTAACATACTTATTATCTACGCATCTTTTTTGGTGTTAATATACTAAACACCTACGTATCTTATTTGATTTTAACTTACTAAATACCTACTTATCTTATTTGAATTTAACATACTAAATACCTACCTATCTTATTCGAATTTAACATACTAAATACCTACGTATCTTGTTTAATTTTTATATACTAAATACCTACGTATCTTTATTGATTTTAATATTACAATTACAACATATATTATATATTTATAAATTTTAGTATGATTATGCTAATTTTTAAATATTTTTTTTTGTATTTTTGTTTTTTTATAATTTTTTCGTTTTTTTAAATATTTGAGTAACCACTGTAAAGTCGTTTTTTTGTTACAATTAAATACCAATAGCGACTCTTTTTCTATCACTATAAAGAAAAAGAATTAGCTTTTTAAATTTAATTCAATACCGTATAATGTAACTAAGCCATTTAATTTATTCCCTACTTCCTTATTTTACGTGTTTTTTAAAAATCTACAAACTACTAAATATGTTCAGTATTAATTAAAGTATACTAATTAAAAATACTGTCAATTACTTAATTAGAAATAAATGGATACATGATATTTTAAATATAATTATATATTTTTTTCATTAGAACCTCGACCATTTTGCTTAAGTATATTACCATCCACCACCGGAAAAGACGACATAAGTAGAAGAGAAGATACATAGAAGTTAATGAACCCTGTTGAAATAAAATATAATATTTTTTTGTCTTTTTATGTTTTTTATAATTACTTTTAATCTATACACTATCTCAACTAAAATCATCTAAATACTAAAAGTATCTGGATTTCATTTAGTGAAACATTTATATTTCGTTTTTGAACATTTATATTTTAATACAAAATTATTTTGTGTTCTTCATACTTTGTTTTAAATACTACAAATGCTACATTACCCTGCTTATTATATTAAAGTATCATAAATTATAATATCACTTAAATATTTTTAGCTTTTTTTTTTATTTCATATATATTTTATTATTTTACATATATATATTATTGTATATTTCTTTTGTCTGTCTCTTTTGTCTTCGTGTTGTATCACTTTTATCTCTTACTCTACTCTCTTTTACACTTACCATTAAAAAACACAAATAATAACTTTATTTCAAGCGTTTAACGCAACCTTTTTTGAGTTTTTATCCATTTTATTTTACTTAATTTTATGTAGCTGTTTTATTTACTCCATACTTACCTTATAATTATTTTATATCTTACGTGGTTTTAAAAGCTACATTAAAATACTAGTAATCTCAAGGTTCATTTATTATATCAGTTGAATATTTATTTTAAACCCTAAAAATTATTGTAGAGAATAAGGTTTTTATTTTTGTTTTTTTATAATTTTTGTTTTTTTTTTATTTTTTTATAAGATACATTTTATTATCTTAATCTATACTCTCTTTTTTTTAAGTTTTTGTTTTTGTTATACATATTATTAAAACTATTTCCTATCTTAATACACACTAATATTTTATGCATTTAACTTAACATTGTACTGTAGTTTTTGTGCATTTTATTTTTAATATAATACTAAGTATCACAGGCATTTTATTTATCCTTTAATTATATAAAGTGGTTTTAAATACTACATTATAGTTTTATTTATATTAATGTATTGTTAATTGTTTCATTTTACATTTATGAAGAAAAAGTTAATTCCTTATTTTTTTATTTTTATAGATTTTGTCTGTACATATTTTTTGTCTTTTTTTTCTTCTTTTTGTATATTTTTTTCACTTAATATATTACAATGCAATGTTTATAATGCAAAGTACCTAATAATATCCTAGACAATTAATAATATATGAAATAACCAAATATCTTAAATGATTTTTATACTAAAAAATACATCATTATACCTATAATTATATTTAAGTATATCACTTGAATATTTATTTGTTAATATTAGTATGATTACGCAAATAAATAGATGTTTTTTTTAATCTCTTTTTTGTATTTTTGTTTTTTTTTTATTTATTATAATTTTATAAATAATTACTGTTAGTCTAATTGTTATTATAATTAAATACTAATAGCGACTCCATTTCCAACATTACTAAGAAAAAACTTTATCTCCATATCTGTAAATAGTACTAAATATTTACAGTTAATTAAAGTAGTAATAATTTAATTAAAGTAGAATATACTATACATATATATACATATATATTTTATTAAAGTAGAATATATAATATTGACATTTATTTAATTATGAATACATGATACTTACAATGTAATGTAAATCTTATATTATATCTCCGCCACAAGAAGCTAAACTTTTTTTTCTATTACATCCTTCACGTATTTTTTCAAGTACAAATTCTGTTCCATCTATTATCAAAAGCGACATAAGTCAAAGATTAAATACATTGAATTTGATGAGATCTATTTTAATAAAACATAATAAATAAAAGAAAATAATGCCAAATAGTATTTGCTACCATCAGTTAATAATTATTGGGCCCGACCAAATATTCTTCGTTTTCATAATTAAAAGTGAATTAGTATCAACTATTTTAATGATCGTTGAAAGGCTAATTAGTTTGCGCATTGAAGTGTAATTAAAAAATCGAGTACTGCCGATGTTCTTAATGTTTGCTCTCAATCCGGTTATTTCGTCTTAAGATGACCTGAACGCTACTGAATGACCTGGACCGGAGCAACCTAGTGACGTCAATGCTTAACAAATAATAATTCAAAATATTTTGTTTACATCTAAAATATAATGATAGTTTTGACTTTCTAATAGAAAAAAGGTGGTTCTTCTCTATAGCCAGCCCTAAAATATCAACTTATAGTACTTTTTATTTACGTTTCGTTATAGATTTCGGGAACAAAATGTCAAACTTCCTGGATTTTTTTCTAAGTAATGCAATAACATATGTTATTTTTGGGTACAAGTATTTACGATAAAAGAAAAGTATATATAAAGTACCCTGCGGTGTTTTTTTCTTTACACAAACCACGGTGCAACGATACATGACTGATATATGTTTTAGTTAGCAGGCATTCGTAAAAAGATATTAATAAATTTATGTAAATTTAATGATGTTTCGCCGACGACGATTTAAAATCACTAACCTGACCTGATTTTTCTTGCCCGGGTGTGGAAAGCGCTGCAACAAAAAATATATTTTATCATATTGAAAATTTACAACGTCTTTCAATCATCATTTGGCAAGGGACACAAAAATGTATAGAACTGCGGTACAATAAATTACACTTAATTTTATTTCTTTAATAAAATATATTTCAATATTATTATTCTTTTTTATTTTTAAGGTTTTTTAGGTATCACAATAACTTAGTGTTTTAAAAATTACCTGTCATCGAAATATTCATAAAAATTTAAGGTTATTATCATTTCTATCTTTGCGTTTTGAGCGTTGAATTCTGATTCTTCACTAATTATGTACACAGTATATGCATACATATTTTATAATGGTCCAATGTTATTTTCGTTTATTTGCTAAGATCTCTTCTATGAAGTGCAAAACTCTTCCTTGTGGTTTAAAACTTCAGATGTTAGTCACTCTGAAATAAAAAGTAGTTGAATAACATGTTCTCATAAAACAAATTATCAAACAAATGTAAAACTTTTTGCGTCGTTTTATTTCATTTTCAAATGCCGTTGGGTTCTAAAATGTTTTTTCTGTTACAATCTTTAATTTTATTTTTTTATTTTTTTATTGAACAAACAAATTATTCGAATACCACAAAATAGTATTTATTAAATTTAAATTTTAACAATATCTTAATTATTATTTAAAAAAAAGGGTGTATAGGTTTTTTTGAATAACTGAAGAGGTTAATCCATGTTATTATTCCATGGAACGCTTTGAGAAAGTATATTATTGTCTAGTTGAATATATTTAAAAAGATATCTTTACAGACTAAATACGCTTTTATATATTCATTTATTTAATGTTTTAATTCGCCTAAATTTAATTATTAAGTTGTATTAAAATCAAGATTTTTTTAAATTTAATACTGACAATAAAAAACATACCAATATCGGAGTACAGCTTCAGCAACACCGCAATTTGGCGCCAAATCGACTTTCGTTATTCAAACTCACCCACAACTTAAAAGTTCTTGAATCATATTAGAACTCTTAGTCAAAGAAGATATTGAAATATGGAAATAAAAAAAGTAGTTTTTTAAAGAAACTCCTACGTAGATCTGTCACTCAGAGATAACAGAATTTTCAAATATAGACTTCAAGTTTAGCTCTATTTTGATCAAACTGCTCGCTGGACCGGCTTGCTCGAGACGAGGCAACCGACTGCAGGCCGGGCACTGGGGAGCTATTTGGAGGTTGGGAGGCTGGAGGGTGGTTTGGGTTCCTGGGGCCGCATTTGATCCCCCTCCCATGCCTGTTGCATTGCCGCCCTGGGGGTGGTGTGCGTTCTTTTATACATATAGGAAAATAAACAACAAAAACATATATATTTTTACAGCTATATTTTTTGTTTAAATCTGAGTTTTTAAATGACTTCGTAAAAAAATATCTTTATTTAATTTTGTAACATCAAAAACATTCACTTGAATAGATTTAAATTAAAGAAATTGTATATTTTATTAAATAGCTAAAGAAATCTTAATTCCCTAAGATTTACAATAACGTTGAACCGTATGAATAATAAAATAAAATAGTTTTATAATTACAACGTTAGTTATTGGTTAAGAAATAGTATACGTCCTACGCCGTCGCCTACGTTCTTTGTGAAGTCTTATTCAGGAATAGTGTAGCATTTTAGAAATGAATACTTGTATGACCGAGCACCGTATTAAGTACAGAGAGTAGACAGTTGGCGTTAACACCAGTCAAATAGAATGGACTATTCACGTTTGACATAAAATACCACCTTTATAGCTTTTAAATCAATTTGATTTTGTAAGGGCTTATAATATAGGGTATTTTAATTTAGAAAAACGTTACAGTTTCTAAAAATTATACCTCAAACTTAACACAAGATTTACCGTACAATAACATTTTATATAAATATAGTTTTATTACCTCTCTTGGTAAGCTGGTTTCAAAAGCTGGTTGGCAATATCTAGTATTATATTAAAGCCTTTTAAATTCCCATTGAATGATACCCGACAAAGATATCTTTTAATAATAATGATAGAATAGTACAGATACATGTACCTACCATGTGCCAAGTAATATGACGACATATAACACCCGGTTTCCTTTGCTAAAAATTAAATGTTGAATTTGTTAATGATATCCTTTCACCTTAGTTTAATAAATAATAAATATTATAAAAAAATATAATATTTTTTAACTTTGTTTTTCACGAGAACTAGACAATTGAAATTTAAGTAAAACTGTTTTTTACGGATTAAACTTACGAATAAATAAATTTTTAATTTATATTTTAAAATTAACCCGACGTTTCGAATGCTTTGCAGCAAGTGTTTAAGCTGAGACATAATATAAATATTGTTATAACAAATTTAACTGTTGCTTATAATTATTTTTACCTGGAAAATAGAAAGGTACTGAATATTAGTTAACAACTGACAACCCGGGAGAAAAATATCTTTATCTATATCTCGTTTTTTTGTAGAATGCACATCCAATATCATTATTATCTTTAAAAAACTTAATCTACTAAGCATTTTTTTTTTACCTATTAATGTATTGATAATGGAACTATATTGATTTTATGTAACTTAAAAATCCAAGTTTAAATTAAATAGTCTTATTTACTCCTTGTTTTGTAATTCTTATATAAAAATTACAAGACAAGGAATAATTAATAATTCGTGAAACAGGATGTTTATTATATTTATATTTACACGGTTGGGTTCACGTAAATTTATCGGTTACATAGGTACAATTTTGCCTGTCTAGTTTCGAACCCATTCGTTGTTCCTAACGTATCATGTTATCAGTGTTCATCAGTCCAACAAAATTCTGATTCATTTATGTAATTATGTAATGTTTGTTATTTTAAAAGTTTTAGCACTTATGTAAAGCGTGACTACCACAATCCTACTAGTATTATAAATGCGAATATATAAGTTTATTTGTTACACTTTCAAAAACTTTCGAAAACTACGCAACTGATCATTGTGAAACTTTATACACATACTTTTGGAGGTATTAGAAGTAACATAGAATATTTTTTATTAAAAAAAAAATTTTTTAGGAGAAAGTTAAAAAAAAATTAGAAAGATAAAAACATTGTTTGTCAACCAACACGTGGACATCCAGTCGCGGGCAACAGCTGGTATATAATACATTAATTATTAAACACAGTACCAAATGATGTGGAGGGATATACAGGATTATTTTTAATTAGTTGACCCACCTCTTGCAAGCAGCCTCTATACATCAATCCTAACAACATTTGTTCTACAACTTTTTTTTAAATTAAATTAAATAATAAGTTAATAGTTTTTAAAATATGTTTATAGAATTTAAATTAATAGTTTTTAAAATTTGAGTTTTCTCATACAAAATTTATTTCTTGATTCTGAACTGATATTAACTCTGAGCTTAGGTATGGCGCCCGGACGTTGACCTTTTAAGAACTTCTAACAAAATACAGAGTAATAAGGAAAATAGGGAGCCAAATTTTTTTTGTTATATGTTTATTGTGTCAAGATTTTTAAAAAGTCATAGAACAAATTTTGTGGGGATTGATACAAAGAGGCTGCCTACAAGAGATGGTCAACTTATTACAAATAACCCTGTATATATATAATAATCTACATATATAAATAATTCCTATGTATAAATGTATGTATTTATTTTAGTTTTGTTTTATAATTATCAATAATTGAAGATTAGAAAAAGGAATCTCGATTTATCTGAACATTTATTACTCTTATAGAATTTAAATAATATTATTATAGAATCAATACTTCAAAGTTGTTCGGATAAGTTGGCAACATTATGTACATATTTCGTAAACTTTGGAGCTCAGACAAAGAAAATGTTTCCCTTCCGTTCCCGACGTCACTAACCTTACTTAACGTAACCCAGAAACTAGGTCACGTTCAAGGCCGACCAACGAAGTTCGGGACAACAGGAAAATATAAGGCTATTCGAAGGAAGGTCTATAATTACGGGCAACCAAAATTTTGAACACAATCTCAAAGTAAAAATTATTTGGATGGATCACTTTTGAGTAGAAATCATTTATCAACATCTTCATCATCTTTGTTTTATCATCGTCGTTATCATCTATGTTTTGAGTGTGTGATAAGGAATAATAATGTTTTTTATATATATTAAAGTTTTCTTATACATTATAAATACCTATTTCTCTTAATATCCTTTATTTCATTATAAAAAGAAGTATTTTTTCAGCTTTTTATTTTATAAAAAGGATTCCATTTTTAATAGATTTCTCATGAATATACAAACAAATATTTAAAATTAAACATAATTCCCAAAAGCACTTCAAATCATACTAACCAAATAAATCATACCATTCACCTCAATTATACTCCGTAGCAGTTGCTACGCAGTAGACGCATTGTAGCATCTCTGATATTGGAGCCGACAGTGAATTGGAGCAACATGTATAGTTCCCGAGAATGGCCAGGCAAGAGGAAATATTTATTTTCAGGTCCGTTAAAAATGCAGTTTCACAAACACGGTTTTCTCCAAACATTTTTATTCCATTTTTTATTCAACTTTCAATGATTGACAGTTTCATTTAGATGTATTTACAGTGGTGGTTACACTTTGGTGTATAATTTAAAAATAAATTTGTAAAAGAAACACAAAATGTCGTACTCATCGTACACAACGGCATAAATATTTATTCATTTATTTTTATTTAAATCTTTTCCACTTTGAATCATAATCAGTGATCACTTGTGTACGTCAAAATGAAAGTGTCAGGAGGGCCTATTTCGATACCAGATTTATGGTAATAAGCCGTTCTGTATAAGCACTTTAGGTTAAAATTACGAATAGGTATTTTTTCTGCAACACTTAATTATTTATATAATACAAGAGATACTGCGACTAACAAGAATAATCTCATTTCTCTTGCTTCCTTTATCCCTCTCAGGTTAATTTCCTTTACTTAGCCTTTGTACAATATTACATTCTTTGAGCGTCATATTTTATATACTTCTAGTAAATCGAGTTTGGTACAAACACAAAAAAAATATAAAATAAAATCATATATAAAACTTTATCAATATAGTTTATTATTACTATAATATCTTCGTCTTTCATTGACTCTTCTATAAAAATAATTTTTAAAAAATATATCTTTATTACAATTATATAATAAGTTTCTTTTTATAGACTTTATATATTTGTATAAATGCAAAGATTTCTTAACACCTTACATTATTTCTAAAGATGTTCTCATTGGAGATCGCTGTAAGACTGTATTTGATAGCATAAAATGCGTTTTAAGTGTTGTTTGTAATTTTGTGTATACGCAATGCTAGTAATACTTATTACATTTCTTCATTATTCAAATAAATACTTTACTGGCTACATTATTAGGTACAAAAACATCGCATTCTTTTATTATATGTTTACATATACATACAGGAGGACGCTCCCCGGCGACCATGACCGATAACAATTTTTGTGACCGTTAACACCTTTCGTGACCCTGCACACAAATAAAACACTTAAGTAAAAATTGTAATTTTTTATCAATATGGAATTCTCTACGTATGAAAGCTAAAATGCCTTTACTTATTCGGAGTTCTTAATTGATTGATTGAAAGGTCAACAAAAGGGTCTAGACTCACAAAGTACGTTTAAGTTTGTGTTCGTGAGCTACACATTAGAATGGTAACACATATATATACCTCGAACGTTATGTTCAGGCATTTTACTTGGGTCAAAGGCAAATCTTAAGTCATCATACTATAAACATACTATAAAAGTAAGGATTTTATAAAAGGTGTAATTTTACAAAGTGAAACTACAATACGCCATTGCTATCGAAGATAAAATAGAATTTAGTAGGGCTTTGTTAGATCATACTGAACGTCCACGTAGATGGAATTTAAAACGCCGCTTCAAACGATATGCGAACCCACGTACATTGTATGTACGATATTTTCACGTATCTATAACACATTCCAGCGTAACTTGAATTAAATGCTAGTTTCAAAGTACATAAATATCTTCATAGAATATATTTTATTCAGTATGGTATGTTTATTAAGAAATAATTTACTCTTTACTTTTATGGTCATAAGAATAAATAAAATATAAAACAATAAAAACCTTATTTTAATCAAAGAACAGAAGTTTCCCGAAGTATCTAGGTATTTATGTAAAAAAATGCGGGTAAGCAATTGATTAGATAGTCTGGTGATACGTGAAAACCGTCGCTCATTGTCTGTCACAATATCAAATAATGCACAAAAGTAAATAAATGCCTTTCAGATCAAAAAAACGCATCTTTTATATACCCATGTCATACGACGGGTGAATCGGGAAACATTGCTGAAATAAATTAATTTTTCATTATAATGGATCTCGCAAGAAAGTAAACATAACACTATTAAATATGCAATAAAACATTATACTACCTTAAACCACGATCAAGTTCCTAAAATAGTAATTAAACCAACAAGCAAACAAAAAAAAATTAAACCTTAAATGTAACATACAACACATTACAAAATTTATATCTGTTTATGCGTTCTTTATAAGAAATAACTACTAAACCTTAATTATAAATGCAGTCAAGATGTTTATTTAAACGACCACGGTTACATCGTTTATCATCTGTTATCGATTTGCCACGTTGCGACTAGGTCACAGTCCAAAGAGACATTTAAATGTAGAGTGAATCCATTTGAAATATGAGGTTTCATTTACATCTTATAAACTGGGTCTTAATAAATAATTATTCGTTAGTGTTTAGTTGTGAGTTCTGTGTTCTTTTAATTCAATAACTATAGATAGAAATACAGTTGCCTACATAACTAAATATATATAATATAAATAAATATAATATAAATATATATAGTATGGGATATATTCTACAAAAAGCAGTTTCTTTATTATGTATAACTTATGCAATACACAATTTGTTAAACAATTTCTGAACACAGCAGAACAAATTTTATTTGAGAGACGGGAGATTTAGAGGAAATAATGCAATTTTATTTTAATATACTTGACATATACATAAAGTCACTATAAACTCAATGAAATATAATATCTTTCAAAACATTATATTAACAAACAAATTATCCGTACCTGCAATATTGATGTCTTATCCTTGAACAATGTAAAATCAATATAAGATATCCCTCATCAAATTAATAAGCCCTTTGAATATAATCCCCTTGAACACTAAGCCATTGTTAGTGTACCATTTCATCATATCATATAAACGAATACTAATTCCGGACTTGCAATCCCAAACAACCCTTGCGTTTCATGTCTTTATAAGCTTCACCAACACATAGGATTTTCTTCTCTATCGCTACCAACATAAAGCCTTTTGTCAAATTCAACAATATTCACAATCAATTATATATCTCGGTCTAGACTGCAAGCTAGGTACGAGCAGCTAAGTCCCTGGAGTTGCCATGACAACCGCTGGGATGCATCGACAGCTGCCCCGGGTGAGGCTGTGTAATAAAATAGTAAACAACCTTTGATGTTGAACGATAACACCTCTGTTTATAAAAACCGTATGTTTGTGGGATTTAGTTTATTTTGAACATTCGATTTTACGTTAAAAGGATACTTTTTTAAAATATATTGGTTTACAATTTTTGTTTTATTTTATGAATGATAACTAATCAATTTTCTTTGGTAGAGGTTTAGTTAAAAATAGTAATTTCAATTAAATGTGTCCCCAAATTTTTTTAGGTAAGACACGATCAAGTTTCAATACACAATAATTACAATAAAAAACAATATGTATATAATTTTAATGATTACAATTTTATTCATTTTTCTAAGTATGGAGGTTCTTACCGCTTTTTTGTATGGCTCCGTAACCTACCATTTGGTACTTTTTTCTAACGTTTATAGCATACGAGTATCTTAATATAATAATGACGTATAAATGCAATGTATGTCTTATTGACGTAAGAAACTTTGACTCTGAATTTAAATATAAATAGAATTGCAAGTTAATTATTTAATACATCTTAGATTATTTAATACATATTAGAATATAAGTAAAAAAGTTTTAAACACATGCACTGACAGTAGACGGATCATTCCCTTTAAAGTGCTTTCTTCCTTAGAGTCAGCCATAATGAAAAAAAAAGTAATTATAATAAATAAATGAATATTTATAAATTAGGCTTCTGTTCAATTATAATATAATAGCAAATTATATTTAGAGCCATATTCAAAATATTATAGTTACAAAAAAGTTTAAATTTTTTTATCCTGATCAGGATAATTTAAGAATACAAGACTAATTCAAATGTAAAATTATACAACAAGTCTTCGATAAATAGAATAACACATTTTAACGTTAATAAAAAAACCTAAGTCTAAGTCAAGACTAAATAAATCAAAAAAGCTTTCGCAAAATTATAAAAAGCCAAACAACACAGACCCAATAATGCACTCTCTTATATCAAAGGGAAAACTGGGAAATTCAATTTACTACTTATTTAGATTATTATCGACATTATTATCGAGTTAGTCTGAACTTCGCAGGTCGTCTCTGCGACTTCCGGCGGATATTATCTGTAAAATATGTTTCGCTTTCTGTATGTATTCATCTTGTATATTGTATGTTTATGTTTTTTATCATTTTGTTTTAAATTTTTACTAAAAAATGTTGTGTATGTAAATTATATTGGTCGTAAAATAGAAGATCTGATACTAGAATATTTATTATCCATATATTACTAATAAATTATTATATTATTAATAATTCCAAAATAACAACCAATAGAATGCCCAAAACAAACAAAAAAATCCAATAATGAATAATTTGAAAATAACATCTTGTAATAGTCAGTTACAACAATATATAAACTTATTTAAAAAAATATAAAATTTTGCTGGTACATATGTGAATATTTTCCCGTCTCTTTTTGTTTACGTTATCTTTCTTGTTATTTAAATTATCGTAGCATACATTCTATTATCAAGGTCAAGGTTCATAAGTTCAAAGACAAGAAACTCGCGCGAGCGCAGCCGCGAGCAAAGCTAGTCTTATTATAAAACATAAATTACATTAATTTAAAAGCTAAATCAGAGATGCTCCAACCTTTAAACGGCTAATGCAATTTATTAACCACATTGCTATAGCAGTCTGGAAAATAGGCCCTCAAAGATAATGAATTACTGCAAAAAATATGTTTTGAGTGATATTCTTTCCTATATCATATTTAGACCAGATTCAAGAACCAATGTAATAGTTAAATTATTAATAATTAATGTAGCAATTAGTATCTTAGTTTATTAAAATAGCCTAAATATTTCCATGCTCTATAAATCCTACAATGAACAATAATATCGAATCAAGAATCTAACTAAATCATTTACGTTATACAAAATTCCGTGCATTCAGTCCATCCGTATCTCAAGATTTATATGTATTCTATTTATAGGAAAGAAATATTGAGATCTCTTTGAAAAGGTGAGAGAGAATTTGAAAATAAGATCTCTATATTGAATAAACATTTATTCGATTCAATAGTCAAATAATGTCTTAAAATAAAATCATGTGTAAAATCTTTATATATACCTATATATTTCTTGTATGCGTGTGTATGTCACTGAAGTCCTCCTAAACGACTGGACCGATTTTTATGAAATTGTTTGTGTGTGTTCAAGGTGACTTGAGAATTGTTTAGATTCACAATTTGGTCCACTGGAAAATGGTTTATTGATTAATTTTTAATGTGTAAGTAGGTAGTGATTTTGGAATGTTTCACATTGGTTCCGACGGACTGCGTTACCATGGCAATGTCAAATATTAAATAATATTATATTTTAATTATAGTCTGCCCTGACAGTTGCCGTTGCGATAAAAATAAGAAAAATATTTAAGTACTAGCGGCCCGATACGTGCTTCGCTACGTAAAAAGTGAAATTAAAAAAAATATATTGAAACAAATTCATTTATTCAAACAAAAAATCTTTATTTACATATTCATACGGTATCGATTGGTCGAATTATGATAAATGTACATGTAATGACGTTAGACATTGTGATAACTTTTTAATATTTTTTTTTAAAGTTTGATTTTTTAAATTAAAGACGCGTGTACAAGACAACGTCTGTTGGGTCCGCTAGTAGTCTTATAATTTAAGAGTTTGTGATATTACTCTACTATAATAAAACATATTTTAAACGTCATTAATAAAAGATAATTAACTTTCCGCTTCATCTTCATAAACTGATAGAAACATGTTCGGAAAAGTGTTATTACAAAGCGAAAAGCTTTGATCTTTAATAACTGCCTTACCACCCCCGCATTCACGTACAGACTAAACTTGATATAATGCATTTGATACATACATAGGTCTTGTTATTTAAACACTAGAATACTCACACATAGATGTTACTTTTAGTCCGGTAAGGTTATTTAATTATTTGCTACGCACACAAAGATGCACCCTTTTTGATCCCAGTAAAAGTCGGGGTGCCATTGACAGGCGCTGGATGGTACTTTGTTTGATGTTGTTTCGTTCAGGTAAGTTTAATTACAAGTCATTCAAAAAAAGCAGTTATAAGATATTGTTAAAATTTTGTATTGAATAATAATTTATACCATTATTATTAAATATTGACAGATACAAGTTATTAAGTAAATTGTAAACGTCCAACATTTATGAGATATCTTCAGCCTGTTTAATTGTTGTACGATATAAGCTTTTTATTTTTTAAATAACCGTTTACACAAATATAAAATGTTTTTTTTATTCTGGTATGAATAAAGATTAATAATTATTATATATTTTAAGATTTTAATAATCATTTTTTTAAGATGATTTGAGTGATTGCGAACCCTAGCATAATCACTAAATGTATGTTTATTAAATTTATTAATTTATAACAGAAAGTAGTACAGTCAGAAGCTAGTTAGTACTATCTAACAAAATGTTGAAATATGTATTATTTCTCTTAACAATTCAATTCAGTATCTAAATATTGGAAAATAAAAAGTCAATCAATAAGTATCGCCAGCCTCCCAGCGTCACTTTTAATTCACAACACTAACAGCAACACTTAGTCACATACTGAGTCCGCAATATTTTTGACATCAAAGGCCTATCAGATCAAAGTCAATCATCAGCCTAAAAGCCTATCAGCTTTTTTTTAATTATTACACCAATACATCCCCCATGAGAAAAGCACTACACACGGCTTATTAAGGCTTTGTTTAATAAAAACAAAAATAAAATATATAGAATAAAAATCCAAACATCTTTAAGGATTAAAGTTCAGTATATCAAACAAGCCCCAGTGCCTTCAGCATTGAAAAGCTTAAGTTCAATTATGTAATTGTTTGGATGGAATAGATAACGTATACCTGGCTTAAAGTTCAAGTTATATTTGATTATCAAATACTATTTGTCATTTGATACTCAAATATGTATACCTTAATATATATTTAAGATATATAATGACATTTTGATTTATTCTATCTTTTAAAATTGAATACTTCTAAAAAGTAAAACCAATTTAATTCCTGTCAGAAGATCATATGCGACTTTATGTAATAATATTTAACACATAAAAAATATTATTTAATCATAAATATATCAATACGACATAAAATATAAACATTGAAACTATTTCACAGGACAGCTTCTATAACAACAAAAAAGCAATCTATAACAACAAAAAACATGCAAATTATAGAATATTATTATACATTATATACCGGATGTTTAATATGGTGTTCAAACAATAGCCATGGGAAAAACAAAACCCTAGACTTTAACCTAGTTAGGACAAAGCTCAATATCTAATTGAACGCGGAAATATCAGTTTGCAATTTCATTACGAGTTTTCCAATGGTATATTATTAATATTTAACAAGGTGTTTGTTTGTGTATTGAGCACTTTAATGTATTTTAGTATTTCTATCGCAGAATAAATTCATCCACATTACTTTTTTTTTCTTTGTAATTTTTAATTTAATTTTTAATTTGTAATTTCTAAGTTTTTTGTAAATAAATAAATATATAAAAATGTTTATTTACTCAATTTTTGTGTCACCTTTTAAAATTTAAATCTTTGTCATCTTTGTCATATCATACTTTACCCAATATTTTAGATGTACATACGGATAGTTCTTTTATAGTTTCATTAATCAAAGATTTATAAAACTGATTAGAAACCGCGACCTCTAGGAAACCGTCCCGTTTAAAAGATGTCGGTTCCCGGGTTCTTACCGCTTTATTATGCTTTCTATATTTATTTAAAATTTATAACGTTATTATTTAAAATAAAAAAAAACATATCAACTTTGACATTTACATATATGATTATGCCAATAATACTAAACCGATTCTAAATATTTGTAGAGATTTTTAAATAAATGAATTAGTGAATTAATGTCACCTCAGATTTTCGCTTGATTAAAATAACGCCTGACTGAGTGCATTCAATGAAGTCTGAATCTAATTCAGATGGCACTGGCAAAAGCCAATTGGAGCATTCGCACTCTCTCTAATTGGATACCATGGTTATGCAGAAATACATTGGACATATAATGGCAGATCAGATAATCGAATTAACACCCAAGCTTCATTGGTTTTACTAACGAGATATCGATGCTGAGTGCAGGATTAATCTAATATGTTCGTATTGTCCCTCTATAGTACTAGAGTTCTTAATTTAAGTAAACCAGACAATATTTTAACGTATGCCAATGTTACGTAACATAATTTCAAGAATTATTATTTATATTTAATGATTACCAAAAATGTCATTATGTTTCAATTCTGTAATATTATTTCGAAGCTTTTCCTTACAATTAAAACAAGAATGTAATCATATCCAAAGTAGTCAGTAATTTCAAAACCCTACGATTTGTAATTAGGATCATCGTAATCATCGTTTGCAAAAAAAAAATATATTATAAAATAAACCTAAATAAATCAACCATCAAAAAAACGAGAATGAAACCACACACCCAATATTGATTCCAACTGCATTCGTATTGATTCATTAGTTTGACTGAATATAGGAATTCCGTGAAATTTAATATAGAATAGTATATTTGATATTGCAATTGAGACATGTTAATTAACTTGCATTTATACAATATGTATATTTCTAGAGAATGTTGAATATAATATAGTTCAACAAGCATCCAATTTATGATTTTATATTGCAGACATTTTAATCAAACCAGTCGGAGTATTATAAAAAGTTTCTGAACTATTTTTTGGCTTCCGTTCCCCCGTCTAGGGTTACCATACGTCCCCATAAGTTGATGCATCACCTATTGACAGCGGAATTATGTAGAGTACTGCAAAATTTGAGTACCAACGTGAATTTTATGTTTTATTACCAACACTTAAAGTCCAGTTTTGTTTAATTACTTAAAAGTTTTACTTCGAAGTATCATCACGGCTTTCCCGTCGTACGGTAAATTATGGCAACCCTATCGGCATACAATTTTTCTTTTTATATTGTGTTCAGTTCTGTAATCGATTCTAATTTATTTTCTCGCCTTGAGGTTTTTAATGTTTATAATATAACAATATATTTTTCTTCAATTATATCTTACATGAAAAAATAGTTTCGAACAATTTTCAATATACGATTGTGATTTTTATAAAATTCATATATTTTTAATAAAAATTGAAATTATTTCCTTAAGTATAAAACATATCTTATTTAATTGAAACACAAAATATGTATAAAAAATAATTTTTAACCAAAATAAGTAACAAAAAAGAGAAAGTAATAAATAAATATATATTAAGTAGAAATTTCTTAAACAAAATTTCGCTGGCTTTCTTTTATTCAATGTTTATTGATATTTTCGATATACATCAAGTAGAAATAGATTTGCTGATAATTGTTAATAATCAACTTTTCGGCGTCGTCCAAGCATCTCCTACATATTAGTCTGGTCTAACGTTAACGGGCCAATAGACCTTCACCTTGTTACGTCTCAGTAAATACACAAATTCTATGGATATCCGTGTAATTTGGATAAGATCATTTGTGGTAATCTATATATAGAGGCGATATACCTCTCACTAATTATGAACCCTCAAAAACTACGTAGTATATTCATAAAGTTCTCAATTACTCGAGTACGAAAGGTCCTTATCTATTAGCTATAAAATTAAAAAAAAAGTCTGTCTGTATGTGCTTACGTATGTTCATACGAATTCTTGTTATGCCTCTCAGATACAAACACAGGAAGATACTAACTTGACAAGGAAATGTTTCAGACACACCAAGCGTTCTCATCTGTCAACTTGTTAATGTTATTACTAGGCAGAATTGATAATAATTCTAGATATGTTTTTTATGTACGAGAGGATATATTTTTGATTATTTAGTTAGTGTATAGTTTAGTGCGTTTTGTTTCGTGTTTGTTGTAAATATGTGAGAGCTAACGCTACATGTTTTTCATTAGTGGTCACTTATTTTACTATAGTTATATAAAGGAATGTACAGTCCATTCTTGTTTATTATTTCACAACATCTGTGTGAACATATAAAACCTCAGGCGAAACGGATTTACATAATCCAGTAAACCTTGATGAGAATAGTCTCCGAGCTCAGAGCACGTACGTTCGAGATTTAATTCCAGTAGTAACATTCATTCCAAAACAAACAGGTTTTATTTTAAAATCAAAGAAAGCAATACATTGCAATTATTGAGATAAAAATATATACGTCATTAGACTTATGTTTAACATCATTCTACTTCAAAACAAAAATCATAAATTCAAATTCAAAATATCTTTATTCAAGTGCTTTTAAATCATAAAAAAGAAAAAAAATAACAAAATTGTTTTTTCATTCTATATTTATATAAATCTGTAAATTTCTCGCAATTGCGATGATAAAAGCAATTTAACAAATAAATTCTACTTACCTTGTGACTAACTTTATTTGAAATCCAACAAAGAGTAACTCTCTTTGAGCACATATACATTCATGTCATTGTTTAATGTTCATGTATTGAGATAAAACAGTTCCATAAATGAATACATTCACTACAAATGTAGGTCTGTGTCAAAGTATTTAACCACCGCGTACACGGGTGTAACAAGCTCTTTACAAAACACGACAGTTCTGAAACTCGGAATTCCATTTTCCCGAACTAAAACGCATACGCAGAGGCTAATTAATTCTTGCAAAAGGAACTCAGGACAGATTTTACAGTACATTATAAAGTTTATTCGAAAATATCTCTTTGATGTTCCATACAATTGAATATCGCGCTCGCATTTCCAGCAACAGTTGATGCACAAATATAAGTTTTACCGGGAAATTGAATATCACTGAGTTATTCCTGTATACAAATTTATGTTGAAAACATTCATTCCATGAAACCATATTTGCAAGGTATTTCTTAACTCCCGTATTTAAATTTATTGATGAAACTTTTACTAGTTTATACATTAATTATTTCTACGTCGATTACAATAATTAAAATTTCAATAATTTTTTATAATTACTTTTTAAAATAAGAACTTTATAGATTGATTAGTTTTTTTTCCGGTGAAAGTAACATTTTATAGAACATCTATGAAGTTTCTTGCTGGGTCGTTCTTTTTATTTCTAGCTCTTTGGAACTGCACAAGTAATGTTCAAGTCTCATTTCCTTTGAAAACTACGTTTACTACGAAGAGCTTAAGAGGCTCTTGATAAAGTACGAGCAAAAGTTTAGAGTTGTTTTGAAATATCATAATATAAATAAACAACCAGAAGGGAGACATAGGTCCTTTTAAATGCGCTGCGACGCGTGCTACGCTTGTGTGTATAATATCTACAGGCGATTATACACACACACGTCATAATAGACAACTGTCAAATTGTCATTAGAATTATATAGACTTGCAGATACACGTCTTGCATCTATCTGCAAGTTTAATGTATTTTCTTCAAAAAGATAAAAGGAGTTTTTTTTTCATTAACTTTAAATATTGTTTGCAAAAATGTTATCAACTGTATGTGTATGTATATATTTATGTATGAAGTTTGTAACTTTCTTTTATCCTAATAATTTTATGAAGTTTATTAATTTGATTAAGAAAAAAAATTTGTGAACTTGATACATAGTTAAGTATGTAGAGCTGTATTAGTTTATTATTTAAGTTAACATTTCTAATGGTTTTTAGACTAAAACTCAAAAAAACAGTAAGTATAATAAAAATATTTATATACAGATTTTTATACATTTTAAGAAATGACAGATGTTTTATGATTTTAATCTGGAGGGGACCTTAATGGACAAGGGTCAGATGAAATTGCAGGCAACAGCTAGTCTATAATAAAATAATCACAAAGTCAAATCTCTCCCCAAATTAATTTTAGATTTTAAAATGGTTAATGTTAAGTTATTATTACATGAAACATGATACCTTAATAGCTTGTATAATTATATTGGTTGTGTTGAAAAATAAAAGACAAATGACAGACAGGTGAACCATCTGTCATTTCCAATAGAGTTATTATACATAGAGTAGGGATTAGGGAAGCATGACTAAAATGTGTCGATATAAAAGAAAAGAAAAAGCAAATGAAGCTATCTGTCTCTCTTTTTTGTAAGTGTAATTAATAAAAGATAAGTACCTGTCTGTCATTTAGCCTCTTTTATTATTTGTCAGACACTAACACTTTCCTGCCTAATGCTTCCCTATTCTATATATAATAATTCTATGGTTCTATCACTTTGGCTAGAAAAATATATAGCTACATTTTGTTCGCTGTAATATTATCGAAGTTAAATTAATTGCAGAGATTAATATATTTTTTCCAAGAAAACTATTCTAATATACAAATAAATCCCGGGCTTTCAAATTGTTCATTCCACAGACATTCATACAACATTAATAAACATGAAAATAATCTTCTTATACCGAAGTTTCCGTATATATAAAATACGTCAAAATTTGTTGTTGTTAAAATTAATTTTTCATTACATGGGAATTAAAATATATATTATGGAGTATATACAAATAATCAGTTCCAATATGTTTACAACGAACGTAAATCAATAGTACTAGTAAAAAATTTAAATATAATATTTTGATACATTATAGCTAAGTTATAATAAATAGTAGATAAAACGGATGGCTACCTTAGTTTTAAAAGAAAACATTGAGAGAGTTAAAAACTGATACCTTAGAAAATAATCAATAGTTAATAAATTAATTCGTATTGAATTGCTTTAACTATCGACCGTAGTTTTAAATTAACATAAAAATCAAAGGCATAAATTATATTTAATAACACATTCTCTTGTAAATTATATTTAATTTTTTAATACATTTAGTAAAATGTATTTAAGTTTTATTTACATGGACGCTCCTGAAAATTCCTTGAATTACATGAAGCTTATGACACAGACATTCCTAACTCTCTTTGTTACTATGGATGGTGATAAATATCTCTGAAAAGATTTCAGACTGTTTAAAAGTTTTAGTCACGTTTACTTTTTTTTTAATATTCTACTTGATAAATATATTTTTATTTAATAATTACTTTGTCCTCGAAGTTTTTATATATTGTTAGGGGTTGTTTATATATTTCTACGTCATTCCTAAAAATATAATAAAAAAAATATTAGGTTGTTTAATTGAAAAAAAAAATACTTGGCTTTTACAAAAAAGTATTAAATGTTCACAATAACTTTTTGTGGGTATTCGTAGCAGCTCTACAATTCTTAGTTTACAAGAGTTTATACTAGTAATAAATAAATAATATAAATATATGATGTGTTTCTTTTTACTTAAAAAATGGCAATTATTAATTTTCTTAGAACTCTGTTATGAATCATGATTTAATATTATATTAAGATTGATGAATAAGTATTTTTGTTTGTTAAGAAAGTTTTGTTTGTTAAGAAGTTTGTTAAGTTTGTTTTTATGCATGTATCTTCAACGACGAATTTATTTGATTTATCGATTTAAATGAAGTCTCTGTGATATAATATAATGTAAAGTAAAATATCACAAAGACCTAGGACAATATTTGTTTGGTCTGTACGATCATAAGAAGATTTTAATGTATTGGCACATATTAAATAATATTTTAAAGAATCTTATACTTATTCTATTTGATCGAGACCAACATTCCACCACCAAAAGAGTTAAACCACACCACAAACAAACCACAAGAAGAAAACTTTGCTTTTTGTTTCAATGTTTTATATGTTTATATGTAAATTTAGTTAAGTAAGTGAGGTAATTCAGTTTCTATCGTAAAGTTTGGTTTTCAATACTATATTTAATGAAATACTACAAAAACATGGTGTGCATTGTTTAAATAATTATTTTATACGTTGAAATAAAAACTATTTTTACGGATTTAACTCGCGTATAATGAATTAAATTTTAAATTTACATTTTAAATCTAACCCTTTATATTAAAAATGTAAATTTAAAATTTAATTCATTATACTCGAGTTAAATCCACAAAAATAGTTCTATTTCAATTTGTAGTAGGTACTGGTGAAAGCCTTAGAAAACACTATAATTCATACGTTATAATTTTTTTTTCGTAGTCGTTGTGAAATTTTTATTTAATTCATTATAACATTAAATGTCGTTTAAATACCTTCAATTTCCTCATGAATAGGCAGCATATTTGAGTTAACTTGCATTAAATATTTTTCTTTAAACCCACACACTTATAATTTTGATGACAATAAAAAAAAGGTATACTAATGTTAAGAACTCTGTAACCGTAAAAAAGTCGCCGATATTTTTTCTGAAGACAATAATTTAACCTAACGTATTTTTTTATTAATTACTAAGTTTTATGTTATTGTCTTTTTACACATAAATATACAGCTTCCTAGTTTTATTATCATTATATATATTAAAAATTATTTTTACTACTTTTTTTTAAATTTCATTTTCTTAATTCCAAATAAATTTAAGAACTTCGAAACAAAGATACTTTAATTTAAAAAAATACAGTAAAGTTATTAATTAATAATGAAAGATATATTACGTAATGATTTGAAAAAGGTTGAAATGAAGCTTGATATCATGAGAGCTAGTTTTAAATTCCCGGTAATAATGATTTCCACCCTTTCTGGGAAATGTTTACATTTTGACCAAGGAAAGCATATCCAGGCAAGGAAACTAGGTCAGTGGGAGGTTCCATGCACCACGCCTACAATGCGGGCGTTTCATACATTTAACGTCTCTATTTTAACAAGAGCTTCCGTCCATCTTTGTTTGTAACATTTTAATATGTATTTAATTTGCGATTCTTAAAATGTTTTTATAAGGATTATTATTATTATTTTTAATTTATATGCACTTCGTCCAATGAAAACTTGTTATTTAACAATTTCTTCTAGTGATTTTTTTGTCTTAAGTGGAAACCTTATCATAATCAGATTTTTCTAAATTTACGTGAACTTCGTTCAATGAAAACTTTATATTTAGCATTAACTTTATATGGCATTTTCTTAAAGATGTTTAATATATTATAAATAAACTTGCTGTTTGACCAGTTTTCTTTGAATCTTTTTTAAATAAGCTCTTAGACTATATGCATGATGACGCACTTACATGAACCAATCAGAATAGAGGACAAGGAGATGAATCTATTAATAGATTACATCAATAATGTGAATTCAATATGCACATGCGCTGAGGAGACTGGTTTGGTTCCGTTATATTTAAAATATTGCGCCATAATTGTTAAATATAATTTTAGAAGATTAAAAAACATTTTTTGAGGGAGTAAATTTATTTAACAGGAACTGTCAACAGTTGGGATTATCTGTCACATCATATACCTACTAATAAACAGATTAACAATATAAAGATAATTTAGTTATATACTGTACAACGTCTATATATATAAACTTAGTCATGTTAAATTAACTTAAATTGAAAATATGGAATGAAACTATAATCGACACGATCCGAATTACAACTCCGAGCTCTGGGAAAGAGTCCCGTCGCTTCACCAATTGAGCTACCATGTCGTTAAATAACTTTTTTTTTGTACGTTGGGAAAGCCTTTATGGATACTACCCAGGGGAAGGCCGGAACGGTTATGTGGGACTCGCTGAGACTTCAGGATACCCACTAAAACCCAACGGTTACCCTCATCGCCATAACGGAACGCCACAGGATCGCTTTCGCACTCACCGTGAAGATATCGTTAAATAACCTTGAGGAACCAAGTCAAAATAACATTATGAAATTAAAAAAATCAATCCAAAATTGAAAAACCCCTATACAAAAAAACGTCTACCAAGGATAAAAATAAGTAGCCCTTAATTAATGGTAAATAGAAAAGTAGATGTTAAAGCTAACTTGTAGTCGGTTCACTCAAGTTTGAAGATCGTCAAGTTGTATTTAGATAGAGACTGACGTAAGCAAGCTGATCCAATTAATTAAACATATAATTAATTAATGTATTAGGTGTCTATTACGAAGTTGGTTAAAAATCAATACGTGACTCTCGGTACCTACAAAAAATATGTGAATCTGTAAATTGAATGAAAAACGATAAAGCCCACAAATCTATTTATAAAAGAAAAACATGTCGTTTGATATTATTGGTTCTGTATTTAAATACAGATAATAAAATCTAATTTAAATGTTTAAAATAGAAATGTTAGTAAATAAATATGAAATATTAATTATTATATGACAACAATATTTTCTCTTCTTACAGACATTTTAAATATTCCAGAGACAGTATGTATCTTAAAGATATTTAAATAAAGTAGCTAAAAATCTCTTGCTAATTATAAAACTGCATTATTATTATTATTCTTATTATTATTGATATATTTTTATTACTATTAATAAATATTATTTTAATACATATAAATAGAAATGAATGAACAAAAACAAAAGTCAAATAAGTATATACAAGTGCTACGCTGAATGATTTTCAAAATTGCTAATATTATAACAAATGAAAAAAAAACCCGTACCTGCTTATTAGAAAACTGCGCTCCTTTTTTAATGTTGTTTAATATTTATAAATAAGCTTTAACCTTCATTGTTGTGACATTCGTCAGAATAAGTAAGTGCTGCATAATAAAAGACATAATCGAGAGAAAATAAAAAGTTATTTGTAGAATATTTCTGTATAAAAAACAAATCTTGCAAACCCTTCATTGAATGAAATAAACGGGAGTTATTCGTTTGATGAAAAGGGTATTTATTTGTGATATCTTCGGGCTAAATTATTAAATATATAACCTATTCTTCTTATTATCAGTGTCTATCTATCAGTTCAGTAAAAAAATATTTTATTAATTTACACTCTATCAAAGGACACCGCACACATTTACCTAACACACTTAACGCACACACTGACCGTACACCTACACACCGCAAAATATGCATACCTACGCAGTTTTTTATTATTCGAAACCAATTTAGCGAAAAACTAAGTTCAGCTCAATACCTAAGTGATAAAACTTGTTGCAATAATTTTCTCCATTAGGTTTTATTTTGTTAGGCTTCTTTAATTAAGAATCTCTTTAGATATTTCAATCAAAACATCACTTAGTTAAAAAGTGTAGGGTGCGGCGCATTGAGTTGGAATAATTTAATTTTTCTCAAATTACCAATATGGACGCACCCCAGGGGCTTTTAAACCAATTACGTCTCGGAGTGCATAATTCAAACAAGAAATAAACTGTAAAACCCAATATGTTTTTGGAGGAATCTCTATCAAATATTTAATATTTCATTTATGAAAAAAACTAAAAAATTAGCAAGTAATACAGATATAAATAAAAATAGCTTTTTAAAAATCTTACTTATCATCAGTTTATTATAATATCTGTCATAAATATGTAATATTATTGGTAATACAATATAATCCTTATTTAATTGGTGCTTGGCGGCCATTTAAATAATCCATGAGTATTTGTAATAACAAGAATAAGTTACTAATTGCGATGGAATATTTATAACAAAAATAAAATATTGATAAGTATATTATTTTCTTTAACGAATGTTTACAAAAACAATTCTGAGAAGCAAAGATAAAAATCTATTTTTCTTGCTAATTAGATCAAGAAGCTTACCTCTTGTTGTTTTTTTTTTTAATATTGTTTCGCTTTTAAAAACAATATAATAATAATATAAAGCTTAATGATATAAGACTAGAAGGTAATAAAATGTTTTGAATCGACATTAGGTATTCATTTTTCACCTTTCTACTTGAAATGCAGATTATTGGTATTATAAAGATTGCATCTGAAAATTAGCCTGTTATGACTTTATTATTTGGAACTATTAATACGGATAAATTACGGGTTTTTAGTGTTCCGTATCCAATTTGTAAGAACGTAACTCTATTACGAAGACATACATAAATATAAACATACACAAATATTATAAACTTTTTAACCAAATCCGTCCGTGTGTTGTTATATCTGTGTATCTATATTCTTTGCTCGAACAATAGTTAAAGCCACAAAACAACATAATTATAAAATGTTTGTCGCCCACTGTTTTCTGTTTTCTGAAACATTTAAAAACGTTTACATAAATTACTGTTCAGTATATTAAGAATTACTCGTTCGTAATTAATTATATTATTATATATCTTTTTAATAAACTCTACCTATAGACTTTTTCTAAATGGAGTGTATAAATAATTTCTTGTCCGAGTCAAATACAGGACATGAAAAAAATACGATAATACAATAATTAAAAGGGTTCCAAATTTCAAAACAAATGCAGATGTCCCAAGATCGTAATATTTTTATTTAAAACTAAATACATGCTGTAGCTTAACAGAAATTAAGTGGGATGAGAGAAGACAGTTCGATACAATGCTTATAAAGATAGCTTGTATTTTGTAATAACCTGTTATTATAAATATTACTATAAATACAATAAAACTAGATGTATATGAATTTCAGCAATTTTCATGCATATTTTGTTATAGGGACTTACCTCATCACAGAATTATATTAGGTTACTAGAGAAACTTGAAACCAAATTAACACGTTTTTTTGTGTGCACATGAAAATACTTAAAAAAGAGATACCTAACTAAAAAGATCAGACAAAACAAATAAATGAAAAACATACTACACATTATTATTCCTATGTATACCTATTGTTACTTTATTGAATTTTATTAAAACATGTGTATTTTATAAAAAAAAAATTGTCGCATCCATAATCCGACCGCCTTCAAAGATGAAAATTAATTGTAATATCTGTAAAAATACCATTTTAGTAACAAAGGTTTAAAATATAGCGATAATGTATAATACCCTACAGTATACGTATTCCGTTTCAAAATGTAATCAAGGTTGTAATAATTGTGCTTCCTATAAAAAACTGGAAAATACTCTTGTTCTTAGCATCCGAGCTCAAATGTAATTCTATTTTACTTTGCAAGTTATTCATTATAATAAGTTATAAATCCTTTTTTTTTGTCCGTCTATTCTGTTAAAGAAATCTACATAAATCTGACTTTCGTCGGTGAACTCAACGCCGTTTATCTATAGCCATTATGATTAACACTATTCCCGGTGAAAAACACATTTTGGAACGTAGTTCCTTATCGCGCGTTGTGAAAGGGCTAGACGGTAAAAATTTAGCACGACATGTTTTGCTATTTCTCTCTCCCTCTTAAGCAAGCGAGATATTTTTATTTCTATCATCATTATTTTTTGCATTATATTAAATTGCTTAGTAGTTCCTTATTATTTATTTGATATTGGATTTTGTTCTTTTAGAATCAATTTGCAAATAAGACAGTTTAAATGAAAATAATAATACAAATTTGTGATCAAATATACTCGTAATGTTTTGTAACAACGCCATCTATTTATATCTTAGGGAAACATAACTACATCGGTTATATAAACATATCAGTACAAAGTGAAACCGCTAGGTGGCAATAACTCATGGGTTTATTGATTAACACTTTTTAATTTAGTTATTCATTTTATTTACATTTATTATAAATTATTCATTAGCATATTAATTAGCTTATATTAATAATTTAATACCATAAAAATTAGAAATGTATCGTTCCCTACATGGAAATATAAGTCTTTACTTACGTACATTACAAATATTTTTTTTTATTACAATTCCTTCAATAACGAATCGAAAGGAAATTCGTTCCATCCGGGTGTCCCTTGACACCTCTTAGTTTTTTTTTTTTAAATGGATAGACGCTTAACGTAAAGTGACACAATGGGACTCGGATCACGGATGCAATACCCTACAGGAACACGCATGTATGTGATGAGCATAGATGTCTGTATTTCTGGGTTTGGTCGTTTATTAAATATATTCTCAGTGTTTATAATGTGTATTTCTATGTATTGGTATTATCTAACACCCTTAACACAGGCAAATAATTTTCTTACTTAGGGGTTAGATCAATGTGTGTAATTTGTCCTGATATTATTGTTATTATTATTATAAATGACATCATTCTGATACCAACAAAAACACGATTTCGTATACATGATTATATTAACTGGATGGCTAAAAACAAATTATTTCACATATTTACTTTATACTTTCATATAGCTTTTTCCTTCAAACTAAGTATATTCATTCTTAATCTTCATCTTCTTTATTGATTTAATTATCCTAAAACATTCTCAGAAATAAGATCTTTCAAATTTATGCTACCTGAAATAATAATTATGCTATATGATGGTTATAAATAGATGTTTGGTTTTCTACTAACGAAGCTGTATTTTCTTTGATCATTGACTATTCTAAAACAAATAAACTAAAAATATCTATGTCATCTGTCAACATTTAACAATGTCTTTTCACATTTCATGTTGTCAAATGTCATATGTTCTTAATTGTTTATCATTAAAACGTGTTTATATTCACTTACTTAAATATGGGGAAAACGTCTAAAGATAAAAGAGATATTTATTATAGATTAGCCAAAGAGGAAGGTTGGAGAGCAAGAAGTGCCTTTAAGTTACTCCAAATTAATGAAGAATATAACATATTCAATGGTGTCCTACGAGCCGTTGATCTTTGCGCCGCTCCTGGTAGTTGGAGTCAGGTTTTAACTAAGAAATTACGACAAAATACAGAGAACCCTGATGATGTGAAGATAGTTGCAGTAGATCTCCAAGCAATGGCCGCTCTTCCTGGTGTTAAGCAAATCCAAGGCGATATTACAAAAGTGTCAACAGCCAACGAAATAATAAAAGAATTTGAAGGAATGAAAGCGGACTTAGTAGTATGTGATGGTGCTCCAGATGTTACTGGTCTTCATGATATTGATGAGTATGTCCAATCGCAGCTTCTATTAGCCGCTTTGAATATAACAACTCATGTGTTAAAGACTGGAGGAGTGTTTGTTGCAAAAATATTCAGAGGGAAAGATGTTACCTTATTATACTCACAATTGAAGCTATTCTTTGATTTTGTAACTGTCTCAAAACCGAGAAGTTCTAGAAATTCTAGTATAGAAGCTTTTGTTATATGTCAAAATTACAATCCGCCCCCAGGATTCGTTCCTACTATGATCAATCCATTGCTGGACCACAAATATTGTGACTTCAACCAGCTCGCAGGACCAAACCGATTTATAGTGCCATTTATTGCCTGTGGAGACCTAAGTGCCTATGACTCGGATACATCATATCCATTGTTATTGGAAGGTCAATCTGCTTATGAGTACAGAGAACCAGTCCAAGCACCTATTGATCCTCCATATAAAGAAATTTTAGAAAAAACTAAATCTCTGCAAATTAAAAATTTATAAAATTATTTTATTTCCAATCATGATATTATGTAATTTTTAATTAATTCTAATAAATATTTAACCATTAATTTCTTGATTATTACTCTTCTTAAGTTTTGATATTAACTACCACTTATTAAATACTTTTAATTCATCACGGTACAAGAATAATGAAAAACCAGACAGATCTTTTGAAAAACCTATAAAAGTTTTTCACCACTTATTATTTTTTTATAACTGAAAGTACATTTAATAAATTGGCAGTTTAATTTTTATTACATCTACCTACTTGACTTACTATCTTACATACCGCAACATAGATGGCGTTAGTAAATAAATTTTGTTTTTAAAATACATATATACTTTATATCAAGTAAGACAAAAGTGATAATTGATATTTGATATATTCAATGCCTAATTTTTTACTTGATTGGGTGGCAAGCAGACAGTCAATGGTAAGTTGTGCTGTCCCCTGCACACTTACAAATATGAAAAAGATAACTGTAAATGCTTTACCACCCTTAAACAATAGGGTATAGCTCAGGAGACTAAAACTCACGAAATGGATTGGAAGAGAGTATTAATAAAAATAACAGTTGCTTAAAGAAGGTTTGTAGATTAATTCTGGTAATACTACTGGTTGGCGAATTTAAATTATATTCTTTTTGAAACTAACATTTATATGTTTAGAATAATGTCATTTATCTACATTGTCTAAATTAGAAGTTACGATAACACATCTAAATTTTTGTATATTAAATTTTTGTATCCCAATATGTCGAAATATAAAATGCCAACTCTACAACAGTTCCTAAGAAGAAAGGTAAGATAAGAATTTAATAATGAGATTTTATCGCCATGACTTCGAATTACATCAATCAAATCGAATTCATCATTTATCTAATTATCATATCACTTTATTAAATTATCATTAACAGTTTATTTAGACAATTCAAAATTAAAAACCTATTAAATATAACTTTATTGCATATAAAATATTGTAGGCAGTTTTGTATTAGTAATATACCGTCTTTAACTACACAACACACATCAATGCAACGCAATGCATGCAAAAATTGCAATTCAACCTATTGCGATATACAAATTAGCAGAAGCTTCCACCAACTACGTCAATGTTTCCCAACTCCAACATACAACCATATAAAAACCAATAATTTGGTGATGTTTTGGTACTAAACCAGACTTGATTTGTAAAAAAAAGTACTTGTTACTATTTATTTTATGATATGTATAGATAAGTATAAACATACACAAGATTGAAGCAGGAGTATTATATCTTTTAGAAAATATATGACTACAAGGATCCAGTATGGGTTTATCTGGAGAAGGAAATGCTTGATAACATTGCCAAAAAGCCATATAACGAGAAAGTTGGAAATTGGCTTCGTTTTTTGAGAGATTTTAAATATTACCTCTATTGCGAAGGTAAATAAGTACCGAACTTAAGAATTGATTCATAGTTTCTGTATTAAACACCTTTTCTTTAAATGTATATTTTTTTATCTTTTTAGAAAAACGTAAATTAAAAGGATTAAACCGAGAAGTCGGACCGCCATGGTACTATGAGCTTTCTAATATGCAACGAGCAGTACTCGGCAATTTAAAATTTAATATACACCAAGACTTGCTAGAGGATATACCTGCTAGAACCCGCAAGTCGTTATCAGATTTAGGAATAACTTTGAAAATCCCTAAGGCTGTTCTCATGAAGGCTATGAATGATTCTATTGAGGACCCTGGCGTGTTTATTTGGTATCTTTATTCAGCATATTATAAGAAATCTCCCAGCGAATTACAATCAGGTGATTGTGTTTCTTTTTTATTATTATTATTAGTGATTAGTGTGACAGCGATTTATTACACATTTGAAGGTATAATGTAAATATCATTAAACTAGAGGCTTTTGGAAGTAAAAAAAAATAATGAGATAGCACTGTCAAAACTTGTGTTAGGCTGACTATCACGTAACTACCACTAAAACATTCTAACATAGGATAGAAATTAGTATTTTTTGAATATAAATTAGTTTTTGTTTATACATCAATTCAAATATAACGTATTTTTCAGAGTACGATATGAATGCCATGATATTAATGTCGTGTTTAGTGTTTGTGGATTTGTCTGAATGTATTCAACGGTTAGAAGATTTAACACATGCTTCACTGCCTCCACCGTCTATTAAAAAAAAAAGTAACATACACTATTACATTTTATTAATATTTTTACATTATAAGTTTATTATATTCTGTAATATGTATTACAAATAATATATATTTTTATTCTTCCTTCGTATTGTAGAGGTTAAAAAAAATACTCAACCAAATGTCCGGTATGGGGAGTATCTTCAGAAAAACTATATATCATGTTATAGTAATCATCCCAGTGAAAATAAAAAGCCGAAAAAACAACCTCCACCTCTTGGATTCAAAGTTCGATTGCGAAGCGATGATGTAAGTATATATCATTTAAGTACTTATTAATAACAATTAAGTAATGCTGCAATTTTTGCCATAAATGTCGTACCATAAAAACCATATGTTTGTGAAATTGGCTCAAAACTTTTATTTCTTATATTTCAGAGCTACGAAAATCTGTGCCAAGATCATGGATTTGTATGTTTTATTCATTTAATACTGTATGTTTACATTAATTGTATTATTTTGAAGATTTTTAAATAATTATGGTGTGTGATTGTAGCTTGCAAAGCGCATAGAAAGAAATAAAAAAGAAAAGCAAAGTGAGAGAATTTGTACTTACAAGTTTTGGGAACCACCAAGTACCCTACGTAAGTATTGGATATTATTATTAATTTCTTTAAGTCTACTTAAACAATTATATTTCTTTTTTTTTTTAGGAAATACGGACCCGAAGATGGTTGCCTACGTTAATAAATTAAAAATGCTGAAAAAGAGAGCGACACCAAAATACAAGTCTCCGTATAAAAACGTTCAATTTCATATTGGGGCAGTGGCCTTTGTGGGAGGACAGCCTCGATATCTTATAAACAGTACCTTATTTTTAATAAATGTTATAAAAGTTTACCCTCCCCAAATGTTTGCAAAAACTTCGAATCGAATAATATTTTTTAACCTCTCAAGTACAAAGATTCATCCAATTTAGAGCACGAAGGTGTTATTGCTAGTTTAGAGTAATAGTGGACAAGACACCACTTCAATAACGTCTGACTAAACTCAAATACTACAGACGTGGCGCTGCTGCCGACCGGCTACGTAGCCATAAATGATGGCATCGCGTGTTGCAATTCAGAATATATTACTATTATACATGGATATTGGAAGTTTCCCAGAAGGGTCAAGGCAAAATGCGAAGAAAGTTGTTCTTGCTTAACGCAATGGTACAATCAGATTTTGCTAGATCTATGGTTTATAATGAATTTTGTCATAAGCCTTTTTTTTCCTAGGGAAGAGACGGTGATGGAATATTTAAAACAGTCAAAGTGTAAGTGTGGTCATCTATACGACTTCTATAACACTGGTAGAGCCACAGAGAAGTACTTTTACCAACCCACGAAACACGGTCCGTATTGGATAGACAACGCCAAAATATACCAGCTGGATCCCATGGAGGATTTTGTACGGGATACCGTTCGAGATTCCTTATTGTCAAAAGACCCGACGGTATATGGCTTTTATTTTAAGAATAATTGTTCTATTTCTAATGGGCATCTAAAATCTTAATACTTATATAATTTTAGCCTGAACCGTCGGAGCCAACGATAGCGCCTTCCCGCTTAAAAGAAAAGGAACTACTAGCGGTATGTACCTATGATTCGCAAATTATGCAAATAAGATTCGGTTTTGAACCAACTTCAAAAGGGAGGGGGTTCTCAATTCGGCTATTACTAATAAGCTTGGCACCGATTTCAAACCTATTAGTAAATAGGACGTATTAATAATAGGTAGTATATAATAAATAATAAATATTCATTATTTTTTACTTTTCAGTTTTTAGGTCGGTTTTTTTTTTGTATATTATTGAGTATAAACTATACTATTACACTTTTAAATAAAATATTTTGCGGATCTCAGTAGCATATAATTGAATTTATATTTTAAACTTTAAATTTAACCCGTGGTTTTGAATGGTTTGGTTCTATCTTCTTACCGGAATACGAGATACAGGTGCTCTCCTACATAAAAGTGAATAATGTAAAATATAAATACAATTATACGCGAGTTAGATCCGTAAAAAATAGTTTTATTTAAATATGTCCTCGTGATAATTTAAGAAAACACTAAATCACTAAACATTTTAGGCTTTTCTGGCGGAATTGTCTGAAACTCCGCTAATAATACCACATTTACCAAAGGCTTGTCTTTTAAACAATCTACAAGAGTGGGCCCGGAAACGAGTGAAGGGTGACTTAACGGCAGTACACAGTAGTAAGCACTTATTACTTATCTTAAGTTTTTTTCGAGATAGAGAATTAAAAACAGGATTAAAGTGTATAACTACAATGCAACGTGAATAAGAAATGTTGAATAACTATAAACTTTTCAGAAAAACTTCTTCTGCAATCTCAGCGGCGGTGGCTCGACCTGAAGCACATGGACTTCCGAGCACGAGCGTACCGGATACCCTTTACACTCAAACAACTCAAACATTTCAACTGGTCGCATAGACATTTGGTACAAAAATTGGTCTGTTTCAAGGTTTTTCAAATTTTACTTGTTACATTATAAAAATTATTTAATATTTTCGTTAACCTTCTTGTTATTAATTTCAGTTTGAAATACTCCTCGGTGATTTCGTTACTAGAAATCGGGTAAAGCAACTTAATCAGACCAGGCTCTGGTGGCCTACAACCAAGTACGATGCTTATCCCAGCGACCAGTTTCTGTGAGTTGGTTTTGCATCAACAAAAACATATTCACATAATTATAACAAACACCCAAGTCCGGTATCCTCTATTTCTGGAAGCTTAGTCATATTTACGTAAATATACAATGAAAAATAAATTAATACGGACAAGGATTCCAACCCGCTACCTCTGAAAAAACATCTTGTATTGATATATTTTTAAATATATATTTATTCAAAATTTAAATAAACTTAAGATGGCTATAAATGTATATTGAATGATATTTCAAAACTTCGATAAATTATACTACTAAACTTTTCTCGTAAATAATACAATAGGTTTACGTGAAAGAAGCATATTCACACCATAGTTTTTAAAACTGTCGCATTCAGTTTTAAAAACTATGTTTTGTACAGACAGTTTTTTTATACTATTGAACTGATCATGTACTACGAGCTGTTTTTTTTTTCAGAAACATATTTTTTACCTACATGCCTGGCCGCATGAAGGATACCTTCCTGATAAACCCATACAGTTCCGGCTTGGTAGCAAAACATGGAGCAAAAACATGTCCTCTGTCAAATTAACTATGTATTAAAAATACTTCTTTATATTGTCAATCCGTAAAATTTTTGTTTATGTTTGTATTTAAGGTCAGTGTTCTGTAATATTTTAAGTTATTCATATTTAAATAAAATAATTACTGTTAGATAGTAAGTAAAAAATGAAAATATAATATATTTCGAATTTCGATAAAAGTTTGTGTTTCTATTACTAACTCCCACCGGAAGACATCTTCTTAGCATTCCATGGATTTACCGTGCGGGTGCCGGACCCATCACGTTGCAAGTAGAGGCTTAAGGATGTTTGATTCCCAGGGAACAATAAGCTCCACAAATATGATGCATCTCAGATGTATAGAATACAAAAATAATTCCGATCTGAATGATGAAACACCAACATCCCCAGGGATTTTGTAATGTTTTTCATACGTGTCCATCATGAGATTCCAATCAGGAGCAGCGCTTAAAATTCAATAAGGCTTCGCTTTTGATTTTTTGGAGCAGCCTTCTTTTACGAATTCTACAGATCGTTTGGTGGTTGTTATACCCTTCCGCGCTCTTGCTACTGAAAGATTAACCGCTTCCCGTATAATTTCTAATACCTTATCGTGGCGACGCGAGTATTTACCTCTATCAAGAAGAATCCTCCTCCCTACTAATAAGTATTTCGCGGTTCCTACTGCCTTCCCACACATTTTGTAAGACTTTACGGCGGCTTTGCCCCATTTACTAAATTATTTTGATCTAGGATAGTCATTTGGAATGCATTAAGATAAAATTTTAAAAAATGCTAGGGGCCAATCATAAACCAGGGTGCGCCACAGCAAAGCCAGTAGAATACAAAAATCTCCTATGGACACCCATTCGTTTTGAATTTCTAGGCTCATCGTGTGGAGACGGTAGTTATCGTTTTCGTCTTGTCGAATAAAAGATTTTGTTAAGTCTATGTCTTGAACTTTCCTACTTGATCCTAGCCCTACTTTATTCGTTTGAGCACCTATCATATTTTTTATGGAATTTAAGTCGTGACTCGAGCTCTGAAGCAACTTTGTCTTTTGGGAAAGAAGTTACAGTACCATATTTAGATTTTTCGATGATATGTCTTTTGGTAACTCTTAGATGTTTGTAGAGCTCCGATGGTTAATTTAATTTTAACGCATTTTTTTTTAATTTAAGCTTAAAGCCTGTAAGCTGGCGTGTAGAGATTCCCCCCTTTATTTTTTTTAACGTCCGGAATCCTCATGGATACACACCTCCATCCAGGGGATGATAGAGGTGGTTATGTGAGACTCCTACTCACTAAACCTGACGGTTGCCGTTGCCGTCATAATGGGACACCACGGGATATCTTTCGCACTCACCGCGATGCCCCAACGTGATCCACTGAGAGGGCACACCGCAACGGGGAGCACCCATCCTTTTTTCAGGCTTGAAAGATTGTAGAGGGATCCCCTTCCCCCCACCCAAGCCTGCTTTGTCTGAAGGGGGCCGAGACCCCCTTCTGGCCGGACTCGGTCTCAGATAATCAGGTGTGAAACCCGACTCAACCATCATTGACCATGTCCGGCCCCACCGCGGTAGTCTCCCCGAGAGGAGACTACCGGTCGGGCCCCCTAGAAGAGCAGACTCTCGATACGACCCAGCGGGCTCAGCGGCTCTGGTCAAACGGCGAACCACGCGCCGGGCCGCACTAAAGCCCTCTCAAGGCAGAGGACCCAACGTCGAACCCGACAAGTCGGGAACCCACCAAGCCCAGGCTAAATATCGCCAAGCGCAACCGTGGCATCGCACTCGGCAACGATCAACCCAGGCAACGTCTCGGACCGTCTCCCCACCAAGCAATGTTCTGTCAATGCTTGGTAGCAAGAGGTCCAGACCCCTAAACGACACAGACGGCCTCTTCCTCGGCAAGAAAGAGACCGCCACGTACCCCTCCTCATACAGCCGCGGGACCACTCCACAGTCCACTCTGTTAATCAGAGAAGTACCAGGAGCAATCCCGCAGCTAGCCCCGGCAAAGAGTGCCTGCGCCCTCTCACCCTCGACGCCCAGGCCAACTTTCCACCAACGAAGGCCGATGGTAAGAGGCCCGAGCCCTCCCCCCCGCGGGCAGGCCACTCCGAAAGGTTACCCGCACCGGCCAGCCATGGACCGGGCACGAACCCCCATGACCGACCCCCATTGTGCCGGGTATTAGCCAACGGGAGAACCCGAAGGTTCTCAGTAACCGTTGTTGCCCAGGGAGCACCACGAGGAGGTTTCCGGCATTAGCTCCCCGTGTAGAGATTCCCCTGCAAATACTACGCATTGGCGAGGTATTAGATAGAGAAGGGATGGGAAAACGTTTAATGAATTTATGAGTCTGTCTCTTTCTTGAGTCGCTTTTTCGTTCAAATCACAACGATGCTATAGAAGTTTTCGCTTCAAAAATGTTGGCAATAATAATAGACTAATAAATTATATTTATAAAATTATTATACACTCTATAGTAATATTACAACAGCTGACAAGACTGACAATTGACACCTAAAAATGACATAAGGACTGAGGTTTTGAACATTATTATTGTCATATACCTATTTGGTTTTTGTGCGTTTTAAATTTTGATTCTTTTCAATTATGTCTACAAGACAAGCCATACAAGTTGGCACCAAAATAGTAAAGCCAGTTCTCTCTTTAACTCAAGGGGAGGCAAGATTGCGAGTGTTAAATCTCTACAAAGCATGGTATCGACAAATTCCTTACATAGGTCTGTAAAAGTTATGTCATCATATAAATTTTTATCCCCTTATAATAATCAGGGGCTGTTCTAAAATTTCAAAAACATTTTTCGCATATTTTTATATATATTTTATATAAAAAAAAAAATTGACTACAGTATTATAACAAGGTTTATCTCTGTATCTTATTTACTAAATTTTGTTGAGTCCCTTAGTTTGCATTTCAAACATTTAGTCCTTATTCCTAAATTTAGGTATATTCAATTTAAATTAGATGTTATATCTTGAAATTTTCAATTAATTATGTATTTGTACTTCTATACACTATTTTTTATATAGTTAAAGACTTTGACATCCCTAAATCTGAAGAGCAATGTCGCAGTAAACTAAAAGAGATCTTCACAAGGAACAAAGATGTGACCGACATTAGAGTAATTGATATGCTCGTCATCAAGGTATTTTTGATATGTGAATGCAACATAGAATGATTAAAACTTTGATAATAAAAAATTTTATACATATTTGCAAAATTTTGTCACTCTTGGTACAAATAATTTATTTTAAAAGTAAAAGTTTAAAATGTAATACATATTAGACTTACAATAATTGTTAATAATAGAACAAAGTATAAATTAGGTAGAAATGGAACTTAACACTGAAGTTTTAAAATAATTACAGGGCCAAATGGAATTAAAAGAAACAGTCAACATCTGGAAACAAAAGGGACATATAATGGCATATTTCAAACCAACAGAAGAACCAAAGCCCAAAGATTTTCTCTCCAAATTCTTCTCAGGGCTTGAATAATTTATTGTTTAAGTGAAACATAATTATATATATAGTAAATGTGAAATAGCAAGCAATAAGAATGTGTTTTATTATTTCACTATAAACCTATATTTTTGTAAGATTGAACACATGACACAGACATGGGATTTTATATTTTTCAAAAGTGGGTCCCAGGTGTTATTGTCCCATTATATAAGATTTGATAAACCTAAAATCCTCGCTAAAGAACAATATTACATTCCAAGAATGGTTCGTGAGGCTATTGAAATTAAAAAACATCCTAATTTTAATAGAGAAGATGGTTGGGGATTATCTAACACCTTTGAACCCACTTTTGAAAAATATACCCACTTTTGAAAAATATAAAATCCCATGTCTGTGACCGCACTGTAAGACCTCAAGATACTGTTAGTGCGTTTTGTGTGAATCCTGAACTGTACGCCCGGAAGCATAGAAACCGTTAGGAGGTAGATGACTAATTAACTGACTTACTGACAGACACCTCCATCTCGTCTTACCGTGAACACGATTGCTGTAAAGCATTCTAACATCGGGTTAGATTTAAAATATAAATTTAAAATTTAATTCAATATACGCGAGTTAAATCCGTAAAAATAGTTTTATTTCACTTATTATGGTTTATTTTTGTTGAGACATGCTGTAATTGTCACTCTTAATTTAATTTAATTATTTTAATATGGCTTTAACCAAATTGTACACAACATTTTTGCCAACATCACATCTCTTGTTTATCTGATATAGAAGGTGACAAAAAGATTAGCTGGTTCTTACAGTATTAACAGTCTCATAAAAAATATCCTAATAAAAGGAATGTGTTATTTATGGATCATAAAACGTAGATACATATACAATATAGATACATATATATGTAATTGTATCAACATAACTAACATTGCACACAATAATATAAAATCAGGAGGCAACTTGATTTTATAAATTTTGATATACAGTAACTTCAAAAATCATTTCCCTTTTCCCTCAGACCCCAAAACCTCTATAACTTAAATTAATAATTTCAGTTAATCTCTTTAGAACAAAAGAAAATCACAGACTTCTGTAGACTAAACCTTTTACAAAATATTTTTATGATACCTATAACCTATGTATGTATTATTTACCACTCCTGAAGCGTTTAAGTACTAATATACCCAAGTATTAACTCATGATACCTTCCCCTCCACCCCCTACCATATAGCATAGGATTTACTCCCACATAAAGCCTTGACAAGTTAAATCTAGATAACTTAAACTATGTAAATATTTTGTGTTTGATGCTTCCCTTGGATATTATTATTATTATTTACCTCCTAAGAAATCCACAATATAGACTATACAGACAATCTTCATTTCATTTTATGGTCTGAAAACTTTTTGCAATAAAAACAAAATGTCTCCTTGATTTTGACAACCCCATAAAAAGTAATCAAACGTTTTTCAACAGAAATAAAAATTATAAGATCATAAATATTTGAAATGGCGCAAACAATTAGGACGGGATGTAAAGTAGCTAAACCTATTTTATCAACTGATTATTGTGAAGCCCACAAGCGTGTCATGAGATTATACCGTGGTTACTATCGTTATATTCCCTATATTAGTAAGTTGTTTGCTCGTACTGAGACTCCAAAGATCTAAATTATTTATTAGGTTCCTGTCCTTTTGACGAGTTTTTTTTACTTTTATACTTAAGAGTTTCTGAACTGAGTATCTGATGTAGTTTACTATTCGTCAGCTAAACGGATGAATAACATAAATTAGTCGTCGAATAAGTCAACTTAACTTAATTTCTTGTATGATCAGGTTGATGAGTTTGGTTTAATATTTTTTTTGTTTGATATAATTGGGATTTTTTGTATTAATTTAAGAATACATTGTACATGTATTCTAGTATGTAGGTATGAACTCATGTATGTTCATAGTACTATTAATTATACGTTTGTTAATTATCTTAGATACTATGATGGTACCTACTATGGTCATTCTTGCTTATCGGACGATTAAATTATTTTATTCATCAGTTTAGCAAAATAGCCTTTCTCAATATTTAATAAATAATAATATGAATAAAAGTAATGCGTATTTATATAATAATTATTATTTTATTCGTAGTTAAACATTTTGATGTCCAAAAAAATGAAGAAGATTGTAAAAGAAAGCTAAGAGAATATTTTTACAGAAATGCTTGTGTTACAGATTTGAGGATTATTGATATTCTAGTGATTAAGGTATTTTTAAAAAATAATCTTAATAACTAACTAGAAATTAAATATTAAAAAATGTTCTTAGTTTCGATATTTGTACCAGGGTTTTATAAATCTAAAGGAAATAACACATCAATGGCAACAAAAAGGTCACATCATGGCTAATTGGCATCCTTCAGTCAAACCTAAACCTTGTGGCTTTCTCAACAAATTTTTGGCAAATGAAGATTAAAAAATAATATATGCTATGAATATTCTAACAATGTAATTTAAATATTTTATTTTATTTTTGTTTACTCCACTATAAATTGTTTAATTCTGATGCTAAGATATCAAATACACCTAAAGTTAATACAAAAATTTTTATTTCAATATTTATTTAGACAAATAAATTATATTTACATCTCAAATATATAATTTATATCATTTTATGGACAGAACAGATTTCTTACATCATAAAATTTATAAATAAATTAACATTATCTTAGGATTTAAGTTTGGTCAATTGTGCCATTAATTCTTTGTCAATATCAGATGTGGATTGACCAACTTTGTTGCGAGAGACTGAAGGGGCATCTGCCATCTGAAATAATACAATAATAAACTTCAGTACATACATTATTTTAAAGTAATAACATCGTTTTATGCAAAATTTCTATAAAACTTGCCTTTCCACTTATTTCAATGCCAATTTCATCAAGAACTTGATTGACAATGCCTTCAGTCTCCTCTTCATCACCAGATTCCGTCATAATGTCGTCCAGAGTATCTGAAACTACACAAAAAGGCTTTACTAGGCTATATGTACATTTAAAACATTAAGGCAATAACAACTAAATCAAGTTAGAATTGTATATATGTCTCTTTCTAGTATATACAAATATAAGTAAATTTGTAAAATTACTATTCAGACTATCAAAACCCTGGATACAAAGACACAACAAGTATAACTGAATTTAAAAAATAGACAGTAGTATAATTAATTATCACCATTGTTAAAACTCTTATTTTGGAAGTATTAAATGGTCTTACTCATTTCATCTGTCATATCCATTTTGGCGCTGGCCACTTTGAATGCTTCCATGTCTCTGGATATTTGACCAGGATTTAATATTTTGTTAATGCTGCCCATAGTTTTAGCCGTAGTGCCCATAGCACCAGCAATTGCTATGTTGGCACCCATTGCCTTGTTATGAATTTGTACACTAGAAATCTGTAACATACAAATTGTAATTGACCAATGGTTAGGAGTACTTTACCTTACCGAAAACTGACAATTCAATTTGAGTTTATTTGCAATAGTCTTATACCTTACTATTAGCTGCATATAAACGCGTTTTTTGCTTTCTCATTTGTACTAGCTGCTTAGCGAGGAGTTTACAACCTTCATTATTACCTTCTTTTGCCATTTTCTTTATTTCGTTCTCCTATAAAAAAGTATTTTAATGTTACTACATATTAAAATAGGTGTAAATATATAAATTTTGAGATGAATAATGTTTGTAATCCTGACCAATTTCTTCTCTTCTCTTTCCAATGCTGTTTTATCACGTTCCAAATCTCTTCCCGCTTTTCGTAACTCACGATCATTTTCTCGTTGTTGTTCTAAAAACATATAACATAATAATTGAATGATTACACCACAGTATTATGATTCACTTCCAATTATTTAACTTGTTTACCTTTCACTGTTGGTGCTTTTTTAAAGAAATTCATAATTTTTTACTGTTAAGAGAAAATAGTAGTGAAACATTAATTTCTTGAGTTTTGATATGTCTAAGTATCTCAAATATAAAATTATTTTGTACGAATCGTTGATTTATTTGCAATGATGAATGAAATCCTACACTGCTGTCAGTTGTCACTTGTGACTTGTCACAATATGGGCCGATGTATGTATGAATGTTCCGAAATACATACCAGTATACTGGCCACTGCTAATGACGACATGACGCCTTATTGCACTGGTGTCGGCTATATTGTACCGGTGAGGAAATTTTATAGTACTCTATGGAGACAAAGGGAAATGCAGAGTAATATTACAAAAGTAACGGGAGTCATTGTGACATTTGTAAAATATATATATTTTTATATTCATAAGTTCGGGTAAGTTCGGGTTCGATTCCCGGCGGAGACAGACATTTATGTGATGAGCATAGATGTCTGTGTTTCTGGGTTTGGTCGTTTATTAAATATATTTTCAGTATTTATATGTGTATTTCTATGTATTTGTATCGTTGTCTAACACCCTTAACACAAGCAAATAATTTGCTTACTTAGGGGTTAGATCAATGTGTGTAATTTGTCCTGATATTATTATATTATTATTATAAGTTTTTTAAATTATTATCACAGTAACAGTCACATAAGTGCAGAGTATCTAAGTATAAAATTTAATTTAAAGCATGGCGTCGAATTTTGACGTCATCTACACTGGCCAGTATACTGGTATGTATTTCGGAACACGGGCCGTATATACACTTGACATTTTCTGCCACTATCAAATCTATACATTTTCTGCTACTGTCAGTTTTATACATAGAATTCATATCTCTATGGTTTTATATCCTCTGTTGTTATTATTGAAACTGGCAACCCTTTTTCCAGTCAAAATTCCTTAATTTTAATCTTAGTTATAGGTATGATATTTCTATTTATATATATATATATATATATATATATATATATATATATATATATATATATATATATTGGTATAATATATTTTATTTATCAAAATTATGTTATATTATTACACAGATATACATTAACACAATAATAAATTTTGTGGTGATTAGCACGATATATATAAATATAATAAAATCAAGACAAAGTACACAAATTGGAAAATAAACAAATTATAAAGCACAAAAAGATCACAGTAACATGGATGCCAAAATGTTATATATTCACTTTTCGCACACTTATTAAAATTAAAATAACTAAAGAAGTATAGGCATCGGCATAGGCATTGACAAAAAGCTCTGAGTGAAATTTGGAAGAGAAAACTGCGCATCTGTACTGTAGCGCACACAAAACTTTTGTAACAACTATAATTTTTTAATTTATTTTAAATACTAGGTAATGTAATAATTACCTAAAAGTCGTATTGTGTTCATTTAAAATTTATATTGTAAAAATTTGCTTTAAAGTTTATAATTATTTTAATTTTAAGATTATAATTGCTACATAATGGCTACATGGTTTATATAGTATCTAAGATATGATTTATTAAAGTTTATGAGGACTACATATAGTAATAAAAACACTATCAAAATCCATTATTATTCAAAGATGTAAACAAACTTAACAAAAATAAAAAAGTCAAAAATAAAAACGTAATAAAAAACAACAATAAAATATTAATAGCGATAACAATTGAGTACTCGACTGTACACTTCAAGTGAGCGGGGTGTCGTATCGCACCAGTCAGCGCTAAGTACGCCCGTCCCTCAGATACCTTAATTTAAACTTCTGCACAGTCAACTCCATGAACGTTGCTTCATGTTCATAGTTATACTAATTGAAATTTTAGAGATTACTATAAAAATTGATACATGGAAAATAAGAAAAAGCAGTATTCTTTATAAAACATTTATTATCGAGAGCAAAATCAAATGTTTCCTCATAAGCATAAGTCACTTCATTATTATTAGAATTATTTAGAAATATTCTTACTTTAATCATAATTTAAAATATAAAGCATTACACACAGATTTCAGTAAAATAACAATTATCAATTCGATATTGGCTTTCTACAAATTTCATTAAATTAAACAATAGTTATAAAAAAAAAACAAAATAAGGACAATACAAATGTGAAATAAAGTACGTATTTGATTCGATATATAATAAGAGAAAATAAATAAGTGACAGTTGTATAGTGGTCACGTATACAGGAATTCGAGATTTAATTATACATAAAAATATTTAAAGTATTGTCTATACATGAAACATTTAGTGGGACGGACAATTATTATTATGGGTGTTTAATAAATTAATATCTAGTTATTACGGGATCTTAGGACAGGAGATTCACCACGACCAATTTGGTCTGAAGGGACCGAAGTTCCATGTGTCCGGGAGACCTTCATGAGCGTCATCTTTGAACTCGCTGTCTGACCACTGGAATGGTTTGATTACATCTTTGTTAAGTAGCTCTAGCGATTCCTTTTCTGCTTCTTCTTGTTGATGTTTTATAAGATCTCTGATTTCTAAGCCATTTATCATAGGTACGTCATCAAATTGATTTGTGTAAATAGACGCAACATTTCCTTTATTAATCTTACTGGTGTTTAGTTTGCCCGCTTCTGTGAATGGTGGACTGGATATCGCAACGAAATCTAGAGCCGAATTCATTGTGTTGCCTGAAAATAGTTAAATATTATTACTAATCTTTTTAGGGTCTCATCACTATATAGTAGTCAAGTGCTCACGGTGTGGAAGACTGTGGTCGAAGCAGAGAGTTCATTATGTATACTTAAAACTTAAAGGTTGAATCAATGACACAGCAGCCGTATCTCCTACACACATTTATTGTTTTTTAATAATAATAATACTAAATATTAATTCCCTACCGCTAACTACTTTGGTGTCAATAACTCCATACGCCTTCTTATGCTCTTCAAGGATGTCGCCTCGGAGACCAAGAACAGCCAAATATTCATTTTCTTTGCAATAAATATCGTTATTACATTCCGTCATGTTTCTTGTTTCGTTATACGCGGTCATGTTGTTCGTTCTCATTAATTTTATTATACTTTGGATAGTTGTAGCATTTTTGTAGCCATTTTGAAAAATCATCGCTTTTGGTGATAACGTCTCTGAGAATATATAACCAAATACCTCTTCCATTTTTGTTGTGTGTGTAACGTTTGCTATATCCTGAAACCGAGAATTATGCTAAGCTAAGCACTTCTAAGAAGCGAGTTAAATATTTATAACTTGTCTAATGTAAATATACTCACAGCGAAGAATGGTAATCCATAGGTCGCCCAGTACGTCTTCTCGAGGAAGGCCTCTGATATATCAGCAGAGTGCGTCCTCGCGGGGACCTGCTCGATCAACCACAACAGACCCTTGACGCGGCCGCCGCCCGCGCGGTGCACCACTGTGTGCTTTATGTCACTAGGAATAAGGGTCATTATTATTATATTATGGTGTTGGGTTGCAAGCTAACGGGTCACTTGATGAGAAGTTATGCCGTCGCCAATGAAGATTTGCAAATAAAGATAATGCGTTTCCTCGATTGGGGAATTTGAAGAGTTGAAAGACACAAGAAAAAAGGGAAGGAAGGGGTTTTTGGATGTGTATTACCACTAACCACCCCCGTAAAGTAGCCCGTGTACGAGCTGAAGTCAAATGAACTAGATTTTACAATTCACGAAATTATTATACGATTTTTCAGATAAGTTTTTGAAGTTTAGTCGGATGGATAATGTTTAGCTCGTAATGTGATAATCGAGGTCTCAAATTATTTTAACTAATATTTTTACAATAATTTGCAATTAATTGAATTATCATAGATTTAATGTAATATGTTATATTAAATATGAGATTTCGACAAATATTATCAGAAAAGATTTATTCTGAACATGATTTACTATTTCTACTTAAAATGACAAGATTTATTACATCATGTCATTTTTAATGACATATAATTATGATTGATGACACAATGACGGCCGTATGGTTGACACATATCGTACAAAAGTCAACATGTATTAGAAAGTTCCGTTCCCGATATAGCTCGATAACGATAACATGTATACTATTTAAATATATAAAAATGTCCTACTTCCTGTCTCGTTTACTATTATTAGGTACTGATAATACTTATTTCAAGTACACATTGAAGGTAAAAAACATTTTAAAGTAAACCTAATCAGTAATAGGAGTCCTTATTCATTATAATAAACTTTATTCAAAAATATTAGTCATTCAGAGTGATATTGTGATTTCAGTATATTTAGTGATTTTAAAATAAATATCATTCTATATAAATAAATCGCTACGAACAGGGATTCGAACCCACAACCTCTGGGCAACCGAAACCGTCTTCTTCACCGTAAAATATGTCTACACACCTCCATCTCGTCTTACCGTGAACACGATTGCTTGAAAGCATTCGAAACGTCGGGTGAGATTTAAAATTAAAACTTTAAATTTAATTCAATATACGCGAGTTAAATCCCTAAAAATAGTTTTATTTCAAGATCTACACAAGTTTATAGATCAATATAATAAACATAAAAAAATCATTAAAAATATTTTTCGTTCATTTATTCAAATAGATGTAATCAAATGTATACTCACTCATTGAGCATGGTCTCGGTGACAGTTTCCTTGGCCTCGCTCCTGTGTCCGTCTGCAGGGAGGTGGTGTAGCTGGTGGTAGTCCAGCACGAGCCACTGCTTGCAGCCGGTGCCGGAGTTGTTCCTGGCGAGGGTGTGGCCCCACGAGCTCACGTTGGAGGCCAGGTGGTTGGCCGCCGTGATGCGAGGACCTATTGGTACCTGGAGAAGGAATTTTGATATAGCTTATATTGGTCTATTGACTTGATTATTAGCCTTGTGTTCATATCCTAATCAAAATAATTAATATCTTTGGATTTTCTTTAACCTAGCACTCTCTTAACACAGATTTGGAGGATATGTTGTTATCTAGCTCCATTTTTTTATAGAATTCTAATAACATCAATTATAGGGTTTATTATATTTCGTCCCCTGAGATCTACTGATAATTTGAGACTTACGTTTCCAACCTGTAATTCAGACTGCTATGCCAAGTCATTTACTGCTCTTGCAGTAAAACTTTGGAATAATCTGCCGGATGACATCCGAAAATCGCCTTCGTTAAAGTCATTTAAGCACAACCTCCGCAAGTTTTATGAGTGTGATCGGTAGTAATTAATTAGTTTTTTTCTTTATTACTTATTCATAAGAGTTTTTAGTTAGTACTTTTTTATTATTGTTATGTATATTTTTGTACACATTTATTATTGTTATTATTTTTTATTTCAATTTTTTTAGTTTTCTACCATGTTACATGCTATTTGTTATTTTTTTTTATATAAGAATTCAAGGGTTGACTGTAAGAGATCTCTTCAAGGGATAAGTCCGCCTTTGTATACTTTAATAATTGTTTTTTTTTGCTTTTTATATATTTTGTAATTTACATTGTGTTATTGTGTACAATAAAGAGTTTAACAACAACAACATATTTTTACTATATATAAATTTATATCAACAACTTTTTATTACAAACCTGTTCAGTGATGTTAACATTCTTCCATAGCTTCTTGTTATATATCTTCAGTGTTGTTCCTGTTATAGCTAAGCGATGTTTTTCCCCTTTAACAACGTAAAACTCATCCTGGCTGGTTATAGACCCCGGGTATCCAGCGAAGTCTACATCTCTGCCTGGAACTGGCTTAGAATTTCTAGCAGTTTGATGATAATTTAATTTGTACCTCTTCATAATTCTGGTCATTGAGGAATAACTAAAACATTCATTACATATTGATTTCGAATTTTGTATTAGAATCATTCCATGGAAATGTTTATAAATAATTATCAAATAACCGTAATTTCGATTCAAAAGATCGACCAATAAAAGCAAATATAAAACGTTTTAAACACTAATGAATTACAAAACTATTCTGGATGTCATGGAGTAGGATGTCTATTGTGTATTGTTCTATTGTATTACCTCCCAGCGGCATCCTGTGCGACGAACAGCTTCTTAGCCACAGTGCCATCTTCCGATGTTTCATTGAGGATCCTGATAAATGCACTCGAAAATCCAGGTAACGTAGTAAAAGCTGGCTCTCCAACGGATATGTTTAGTTTGTGCTGTATTTCTTCTATTTCAGACACCGCGTTCAACCAATAAAGGTCTGATATATCAGTCTCATATTCTTGCAGACTTTTTTCTATTCCATATTTCCATCCCGTGTAAATTCCCCTGATTTGTGAATAATATAAAGAAACCTATAAACAAAAATAAATATATTATACATCAACAATATCCGTCAAGTCCGTCACGAATGATACAACTTGAAATTTCGGATTTTAAAACTCGTCATATAGAGATTACTACGGCTATTTCAGGTCGTTATTCTTCGAGTTAAAAAGGGGCACGGTGTGTAAACACCCTTAAAGTGACACGGTGACGTCATTTAGACAATATATCTAACATTATTCAGATAATGCTCTCATTTCATTATGCAATCTTCAGCGCACTATTTGACCCCAAAAAACAACGTGTAAAAGTTTCCACCAATCACATTTTAGCACCATTTTGACAGCCTTTTCACAATCTTATATTAGTCCTCTAGTTGACCTAGCACTTAATAAATAGAATAATGAAATGGCTGCTAAAATGGTAGTCAGTCATACTCTAGTTTTAAAATAAAACATCTTTAATACACATTATGACCCACAAGGAAAATATTATGGGAAATTAAGATAGATTATAAAAGTATAAAACTTACATGATGCCAAAACGGGTCAGAGGAGACTCGCTCTGCTGCATACGACTTCCAAATTTTAGCTGATTTGTCCAACGCGTCTCTTAATTTATCGCATTGTTTCTTCGAAGGCTGGTCTTTGCATTGGGCTCGGATGGTGTTCTCCAGGTGCAGGTGAATGAGGTACCAAGTTAATGCTCCCTCCACTATACCTGCTGCGTAAGCTTGGATCTCGTCTGGATATGATCCATCTGTCTCTACTTCTAAAATAGACCACCTGTGATAAAGGAAAATGTATTTATAGGTAAAAAATGTTATCCTGGGCTTCAGTACATTTTGACCGCATCGTATAGCGACGCAATGGGGCTCGGGTTCGATCCCCGACAGGGACAGTCATGTATGTGATGAACATATATGTCTGTATTTCTGGGTTTGGTCGTTTATTAAATATATTCTCAGTATTTATAATGTTTATTTCTATGTATTTGTATTGTTGTCTAACACCCTTAACACAAGCAAACAATTTGCTTACATAGGGGTTAGATCAATTTGTGTAATTTGTCCTGTATTATTATAGTACATCGTAAAAGTAACCTATACGGCTTGAATAGGTATAAAGAGTAGATTCTATTTATATAATTTTTATCAATTAAGTAAACAAAAATGCTCTGCATAATTTACTTTCTCCAGTAATTCAAGTGTAAATTACAATTACAATGACGAGGAAATAATCATGACCTTTGTTTACTGACTTACAATTTAGTTAACTGAAGTCTAATTAATTACCAGAAAACATAAGGTTCTCCGTCAAAGTGCCTACGAAAAAAATAATACTTAAAATAACTATGAAACACGTTTTTATAATAAATCGAACAAAAACATATATAATATTTTTTTTTGTTTAAATTTGTGTAAAAGGTTTTTTCGCTTTATTTTCTTATTTATTTTTTAGTTACATTTTTTTATAAAAGCGTGTTCCTATTTTTTTTTTCATAATATAACATTGTCATCGGTGCTTGATAGGTAAGCCAAATTTCAAATTTATTCCGTTATAGAACTGAGATAGATACATCTAAAGCGAATAAAAGCGTATATAAAATCCGTATAGTTGAGTAATAAACTAATTGTAATATTTTGAATACAATTGTTATTGTAAAAGTATTCCAGTTCAATGGATTTTTTTCCATCATATTGAACCATTTTTATAAAATAATTATTATCCCTACGAGTAATTTGCATACCATACCAATTTGTGTATATTTTTTTCCTAATAACTTTAATGTGGGATATTTGTAGATTGATGAACATACATATAGGTAGTGTTATCAAACATGTCGCTAATTTATAAAATATTGATAAAATGACCAATAGAAAATCGAAATCGATATTTCGGTAATTTATATTTTTTTTAGATTGACATTACTAACCCGGTCGTTTCTATTTCTCCTCTGAAGTACGCCCGAGCCACTCCCTTCGCAATATCCTTCAGATCGTTGCTCTGACCCCAGTACTCAATGCGATATCCGGTTTTCTCGGAATAGAACACAGTTGCTGCATAGTTTCCGTCTCCTTGTATTCTAAAACAAATAAGAAACACGTTATATTTTATAATATAAGAACCTCCGATTATTCTTGATATTCCTAAAACTAACGAGAGAGAATAACACATTAAAACTCATATTAATCATATCAAAATCAAAACGTCATCGCAATAAATTGTATGCGGTGGAATAACCAGTGTTATAAATAACCAGTGTTATAAATAAACAGTGTTATAAATAAACAGTGTTATAAATAAACAAACGCTAGAAATAATATTAACCTGATATCTACGGAAATAAATTGTACTGCAATATAATTAAAAACTCACACCTTGAAAATGTAAAAATTTCTTTAATTTCAAGAAATAATCCCTTTTTCCTAAAACAAAACTTTTGTTTTTTGTGTTACTATGAGTGTGCAAAACATAAGGTTTTGTTTCAGTATTTATTGCTGGCTGCCTACAAGATAAGGTATTAAAATAATAAGTATTCAACTATTGTTTCATTGAAATCCCTTAAGGTTGCACTTTTAGGTGGTTAGGTTTACTTGAATCTTTCATTTTTATCTGTTCCTATACTTCGCTTTACCGAGTGTTAAAATTTACACACGTAAAATAGTTTCAAAACGAAACATGAGATCACATAGGGTGATAAAATGACAACGAAGGAATAAAGGAATGACGTGTGTAAGAGTGAGGAATTATAATTTAAAAAAAGAAGAGTAAGTCTTCTATCTAAAACACGAATATTTGATGAATTTGGAATAATACGTGTTTAAGTGGATCAAAGTTCAAATAGAGTCGAAACAAAAACATCGTGGGCCGCTGCACTGGCACCGCAGGAGAAAGCAGAATACAATGATTTCATGCATACAATAATTATACTTTTTAAATATACTGAATCATTGCGTCTCAAATCATTTGTATATTCAAATTGGTAATATTAAATAAATATACTAAGTAAGGGATCTTCAATTACGGGATGTTCACAATTCAGTGCTTAAATTTAATCTAACAGCATTCTGTGGTACAATTTATCGTAGTACTGTTTTTATTCTACAATATAAATAATACCATCATAGTATACAGAACCCCAGTTAGGATTACAATCAAAGTACAATATTCAATAAAACCGGAAGTTGGATGTAAAATATCTTCATTTTGCGTTTGACCACGACCTTCAACAAGTATCTAAATCGCAAAGTGCAGTCTAGATATATCTTTAAAACCTTTATATTGTAAAAATAATTAATTTTAAATATTATTTACAACGTATTTTTTTCAATTTAGGAAAGTAGAGCCGAATAATACCGTTAATATCTTGTAATTAGGTACAAAGTTTGTTGATGAACTACGTCACTAGAGAATTAGTTGATAAGCTTGTGATTACTATACAATATTTTATTACTGACTATAAATATGGAACTAGACACTAGAGATAGATTTCATTGTTAGGTTACCCACATATATGTATAAGTTCGTAATTGCAACTTCAAAATACTTTATATAGAGAGAATCGTCTCAATTAAACTTACAACTATAACAATACCTAAAACCACTTCATTCTTTGTCAGTTGGTTATTAAACCGGTGACTACAGAGTACAAACAACAAAGTAAAAGTTCGACAAAATAAAAACCAAAAATAAATTAAGCTTCACGGTAAAGTTTTCATAATAATTATATATTTTTTATTACATAAAGTTATAAATACCTTTCCATTTGTCCAACGAACAGCGCCAGAATCGCCAGAACGCCAAGAAACCCCAGGATATAGGAACTTATTTTAGTCTGTAGCCAAGAGGCTCCTACTACTTTAAGAATTTTACTCATTTTGCTCAAATATATATATATATATAAAATAAAATAAATTAGAATTATAAAATAAAGAAGATGTCAAGATATTTAATAATAATGAAGTGACAGCTGGTGTAGATGATGTTTTCCAAGAGGCGAGCGACCATCAAAGATGTTGGTGGTAGCTATATTTACGGTCCTCGTGATGCTGCCTCTGCTCTCCAACTCGGCATTGGACTTTGCTCCGAAGCTTTGGTGTATTGGTACATCCAATTCTACTCTTATATCTGTAAGCCCTGAAACAATATATGTTTTGTTATTTTTCATTAACGAAAAACATAAGATTTTAACATTCTTAATGCATTTTTATCTAAAAGAGTATTTACATATATACTATTATGAAATCTTAAAAATAACGTTTTGCTGATAAAATTATGATCTCTCGATTGATCGTTTTGGGAATTCTGCAGTTATCAATTCCAGTCTGTTTGTTAATTTCGCGGAAATTTTACTTTTTGGAGAGAATGTTTACTATTATTGATAATATATCTTATTATCTATCAATCACGAGTTTGTAAAGATACGAGAAAACCTGATATGTATATTTATATATGTTCTTATATAAATATATAGTAATTCAATATAATAGCACTCACAATGACTCGTTGTTTACTCCAGAACTTTCCAATGATATAGTTACTAAGAAAACTAATTACAGATTTGAACTCGCGACCCTTGTACAGTTAATTCATATACATTAAAATATAAAGTTAATAATACATAAAAGTGGCATATTTTTACAATCAATACAATTATTTATTATTTTCTAAATAATTATTATACATATTTCAGTTTAATTGTGAATTAACAATTATATAAAGTTCAATTTCTTTTATAATTTAATTTGAAATACTTTCTTCACAAACAGAAACCATTGAAAATAATGAACAAAAACAAAATAATGTAAGTAAAAAAGTACTGACGTTACAATTATAAATAATATTAATACCTGATATTTTCCACCAAATAAATATTAAACTTTCCATAAAATCACAGAAAAGCACAATGACAATCAATATCCTTAAAAAAAATATATTCTTTAATAACATTAGAACCGTTGGTCCCCTCAAAGACAACTAACACCTCGTAACATCGGTTCAGTTGATATTCTGTTATCACAGTTTCAATAAAAGATACTAGGGATTGTCTCGCCTTATCAATTAAATGTAACTAAAACAGGTATTAAATTATTACCAATGTTACTTTTTCAATTTTAAAAAATTAAAATATTATGTTGGATAAGATGTGTAGTGATGTTCTGATGACCTGTCAAATAGGTTATGAGTTACCTCAGACAACCAATAATAGTATCTATTGTTGTCAATTTACGATACATCCAATTATTATTGTTATTATATTAGTTTCTTACACTTTATAAATTTCTACCACACTATCTAGAACTGAGTGTGGATTCACTTTTTTTTATTATTAAGTAGAATACTCTCATAAATAAAAAAATATAACATCAAACAAATTATAAATCAGTGTCTGTTTGTGTGTTTATAACTCGAGATCTAGTTTGACAGTTTAATATTTTTTTTATAAATGTTATTTTAATATAAAAACAAACATACCTGATAATAATATTTATTTTAAGGTTTACATGTTCACTGTAATTTAAACGCGTGCAATCGGCTAGACTAGATGAGACCTAACGTACGGACTACTGTTGCACGTTCGAAGCTGAAATTGTACACTGCCTACGATTTTACACGTGTAGCAGACAATCACCTAATAATAACTACCCCATCAACAGAGAATCATATTGTACTTACATTTGTATGGACTTTTATTACAAAATAAAATAATGATTAAATTTCCAGAATACAAGAATTATTTATTGATTATCCATTTTTAAGACAAGGCTTTTTCCTGTTGTTGATAACCTAAGCTAGTTTTACATAAAATTATCTAAAGGCAATTATGAATAAAAGCTATTAAATTCCCATTATTATGCAGATCTTAATTCTTAAACAGTGAAAATAGTTTCAGGAAAACTATAATTAGGTTAAAATTATAATAATGTACTATTTGTCTACATAAGTATATTCCTAAGCCATTGTAGCTATGTATAAATAACACTAATAAATTATATAGTATATTTCCTAGTTAAGTACGTTTTCTATACTGATAATTTGATATCTCTTAAGGGCAAGGTTTATTTGTGAAATAAGCAGATGATGCAGACCTTGGATTGTTGCCAAGTTGAAATAATGTGGTTTTAGATAATAAAATAGATCCTCTATATACACACGTCTACATACACCAACATATCTATATATTTATTTATACATACACACAACAGTCACAAATACATGTATGTTATGTTAATGTACGTAATTTATGTAATACATGTTCTTAATTTCGTGCATACATATTGTAAATAAATTATAAGCAGTTATCATTTGCGTAACATCATAAAATTTTCATTTTACTTTTCTTGACGTAATCATAATATTAAACATTATATTTTGACACGTGAATTTATATTTTATTTTAAGTTCAACAAAATGGCGAATAGTAAAATTTCAATCAATCGTTTATCGATTACTAGTTCAAGGATTGATCAATGCATCAATACTTCAATATATCCATCAGTACACGTGTACTGGGGTGTATCCTTGCAACGGTAGCGCAACTTGAGACGACTTCATCGGCGCTGTACATATACTACTTACTAGTCACCATGGCAACATCTAGGTTCCTCCTATTACACTTCCTATTACACTATATATAAATAAATAAATAAGCATATTTAAATATCTTTGTTAAAGTATTTTTAATAATAATTATTGAGCACACGTGAGTTCCAATTTATTAAACATAATAAATGCTGCTTCATTCAAAAATAAACGAAGTCAGTAAAAATATGTAACACAAAACACTATATTTATTTTATTTAAATACAAATATTTTGGTTAAGATTTTAAATAATTCTTATTTAATTATGTTGTGCAGATAATTGTTATCAAATCAAAATAAATACCATTGTAATATAACTTGCCAGTTGCGGATAGCGAGGCACTTAAATTATTTTACATATATATAAAATATATGCAAAGGACGTCCGTCCGTGTAAACATTTATAACGTAAATCAATAGCGCCAGCATTCGTTTGGTTCATACAGTTTATGATGACGGTACTATATATTTGATACTGGTAATGCATATTTTTAAAACCACCTCAAATGTTATGGACATCCAAATATTCATTTTTAAAATACCAGTGTTTATATATAACCAGACAGACAGACTATATATGCTTTAAGCTATAAGTTAATTTAAAGTTAATGAATAATGATATACGCAATAAAATTAAGATTTATCTAACACTTTTACTATATTATTAACAGTTTTATCCATATTCATATAGCCAACTTTCTTATAAACTCGGCGTCACAAAAATCGCACCTCTATGTTTTTTTCAGTAAATCGCTCCTAGAATCTAGCACATAAGTACTACGTATGAAAAAAATATATCATTCTAAAGTGCACTTCAATACCTTTATATTAATTACCTGTATCATTAAAAAAACAATTACCATTTCTAACCAGGGACCAATCAAAAAAATGTTTAAAAAAATGTTCACTTAAGGAGCACTACTTGTGCTAGCTTATAAGGGTATAAAAGCTCATGTAAAGGTAAAAAATGGGTCAGCCCACGGTGGCTAGTTGAGCAAAGGCTGCTGCTGAACGTGAGGAAGACCCAAGCCATTAGGTTTGGGACCCACGTCACGGCACCCCCACTCCTGACCATCCAGGGTACAGAAGTCCCATGGAGCCCCAACGTCACCTACCTAGGCGTCATCCTGGACAGGAAGCTGTCCATGGGGCCTCAGGTCAAAAAGGCGCGCAACGCTGCCAAAGTAGCATTGCACCTATTGCTGCCGATATTTAAATCGAGAATCTCCATACGGTCCAAATTGAATATTTATAAAACGTATGTCAGGCCACACCTGACATACGCTACACCAGCCTGGTTTGCTTTGGCGAGCCCACGCCAGGCACATTTCCTTCAAGCAGTGGAAAACACTGCCCTGCGCCGAGTTACGCAGGCCCCCTGGTTCGTAGCTAATGCTACGATCCAACGCGACCTGCGCTCCGAACCTCTGGTGGAACATATCACCAGACTCGCCACCAACGTCTACAGCCGGGCCGATGCCTCGAAGCACGTCCACGTGCAAAACATCGCGCCCTGGCACACTCGCCCACCGGACAGAGCAAGAAGACGATTACCCAGAGACATCGTCCCTCCTGCTCCATCTGCAAATTAATTTGCACCACAATGGATTACCGGGTCGCTGGTTGACCAGTCCAGGCCTTACCTGGGGAAACCAGGTAGCCCACGGGCCGGCCTAACCGCCCCACTGGTTTAAGGCTCATAACCTTACCAACATAGAAAACCAGGGCCTTTTGGCCCTAACCAAATCCACGCGCGTAGTAACGCGCGTCGCAAGACACCACGATCGGGGGGACCAAAAACCCCGTCATCGTTTCACCTTTCCCCTAAGAAGGGGGAAGAAGAAAGCACGAAGAAAATGGGTCAGTCGCTACTCAGACTTCAGAGTGAACACACCGGAACAACATACGCAAGAGAACAGTACCTGAAGATGGATACAACCCCTGATAAAGCCGCTCAAATCATTGCGCTATTGCAATCAGGACTGCGACAGGTTGACGTTGCTCGACAGTTGAACCTTAGCCGATTCTCAGTTCGACGAATATACCAACGGTTCCTTGAGACTGGTGGCTATACCCGAAGACTTGGATCCGGAAGAAAACGCTGCACGTCAGAAAGAGACGACCGCTTCGTTGTTTCCACATCCTTGCGGCACCGCTTCAGCAATGCTGTTGAGTTGCAACAAGAGCTCCGATCAGCTTGCAGAACGTCTGTGAGTGTTTCTACGATTAGAAGAAGACTGAAAGAAAAGGAATTGAGAGCTCACAGACCTGCTAGGGGCCCAAAATAGACCGTGCAGCATCGAAGAGAGCGGTAACGATTTGCCCAGGAGCATGTCAACTGGACGAGTGAACAGTGGAAAGCCGTTCTCTTCACCGATGAGACACGAGTATGTCTTTTCTGCAACGACAGACGCAGAAGAGTATACCGAAGACGAGGAGAGTGATTTGCCCAGGCTTGCATAGAGGAATCCGTCGAATACCGAGGTGGTTTCTGTATGTTCTGGGGTGGCATATCCGTCGAAGGGAAAACGGAGCTTGTGTGCGTCTCTCGGACTGGTGGTGGTCGCGGTCAAGGGTCGTTGAATGCTTGGCGGTACATAACGGAGATCTTACAAGACCATGTGGTTCCGTATGCTGGTTTTGTTGGCGATGGGTTCAGTTAATGCATGATAACGCCCGTTGCCACACTGCGTTTGCTGTGCGGGACTATTTGGAAGAGGTTGAGATCCCTGTTATGCAGTGGCCAGCACGAAGTCCAGACCTGAACCCGATCGAGCATCTCTGGGACGATGTAAAGAGGCACGTACGAGCACGAGATCCTGCTCCCACCACTCTACAAGAGCTCCAGGATGCCGTGAAAGACGAATGGGACAACATACCCCAAGCAAGAGTGGTGACCCTCGTGAGCTCCATGAAGGATCGGCTGGAAGCTACCATCACAGCAAGGCGTGGAAACACTAGATTTTAAGGCCTTATTTGTAATTTTTTATGATGTTATTAATTTTATTTTTTGTCACTTTGTCATGTTTTAAGTTTTTTGTTATTAAAGAATTAAAATGCATACACATGTTTTTTATTTTCTAATAGGCAATTGAATTACCTTTCAAATGATATCCTACAATCATATCCTTACAATTCACAAAGTTTGAGTAAAATTATTTTGAAGTTGCTTTTTTAAAAGGTGCGATTTTTGTGACGCCGAGTGTATTTTAACAAAATTGGAACTAGATATATAGACTTTGAAAATGTATATTTGGTTTGAATTATTAGAAAAGCAGGTTAAATTCAATTTATGTGAAGGATGGCAACACAGATATAATTACCAGGAACGTTCCAATTCACAAACGAAATATACTTATTTATTAAATTGAATTAAGCTTGCTTAAAAAATTGTACATACGTCAAAGAGGATAAATCTGGAAAATAATATCGGATCAATGTATCGATATTTCATTTACGGTTATTTCTGGAACCGATAAGTACCTACTGAAGTAATTCTATTTATTGCTTTGGCGCCAAACATAGATCTGTGGTATTTTGATAATGTATATTTATGGTTACCGCGAATCCGACTTCAAATAATATAAATAAGTAAGGTTAAACGTAAAAAGTGGGGAAGGGTACCCAAAGTGGGCACCAGCTTAAAGCAGGCACCCCCTGAAAATTCAAACTGAACATACTCTACGCAGTCTCACAGATCTCATAGCCCTTACCCCCCACGGCAAACCCGCCTCTTTATGCCGTAGTCTTCCTAACAATTCGGACGAACTTTTAAGCTCTTGGAAAAAAAAATGAATTTTAAAGTTCTTATACAAAAAAAGGAAGGAATGTAAATTGTGTTTTGTCTATTTTTGAGTAATCTTCGTTATTATAAAAATATATCTAGTGTACTATGTATATCTTACTCTTATCATCAAATTAGGAGGACAAATTTAGGGTAGGTCTGATGAAAACGACGTAAAGGCCCAAAGTGGGCAGGGTTTCACCAAATATCCAAATTCCAAATACTATACGGTTTAACTTTTACCGAACCGAATATTCGGCCGAACTATTCGGTTTACCATTTCAAGGTTTGTTTGTCATAAACTAGTTCTAACATATACCTACGTTTTATGTTGCTACTGGCTACATGAATAAATATGTTGATTTGTGGTTTTAATTATTTTTTTTTAAACTTAAAAATAAATTCTGATTTAAGTTTAAAAATAAATGTTATTCTAAATACTAATTGTAGTTTAGAATTAATAAAATAAATATGTTGACTAGATATATTTTGAAATAAATCTTGATTTGAAGCTAAATTACTTAATTAAGATTTTTCAACACATTATTTATAAGATTTCTTTGACTTCTAATATGACATAAATCTTAGTTTTGTCTTTTAGTTCTTTACCGTGTCGTGTAGCGAAAAAAATAGAAATACTTGAACCGAAAATATTCGGCACCAAATCCGTACAAATAGCGAAATAGATGCTAAATACACTGAATGCCGAATACTTACCGAATATTCGGCGCATCTCTAATTCTTATATTTAATGTATTTTTTATTTAATGTATTTTTTATTATTTATTTCGTTTAAAAACATATCTTTAAAATAAATCCGGCGAAGCGAGCTAAATATGCTAGTACTAATAACTGAATTGCATATGCATATTTTTTACTTTGGCTTTAACATATATTTACTTTAAACGGTCTTAGATAAGTTTAAAATTTTAGAAGCTTGTTTACCACGAGTTGTAAATAAAAATGAAAAAAGATAAACCAGGCAATGCCATGATTCATTTAGTTTCCCGAGACTTTGTAATAAAAAATTAACACCAATGACATTGTTCGCGGAAGGATGCGCCGGCGCAGGTAGAGACATACCATTCTCTCTTCTATATAATATATGGATCACTTTTAATTAATCTTAACCATAAAAATATAGTTAAATTATGTAAAATGGGACAAAAACCCAATTACCGGTCATTGAACCCATCCAAGAGATAAGGATACTAATCAGTTCTTGTACTTTTAAATGCTTATCTGAGAATTGAAGTTTAGAAGTTATTATCGTTTTAATGTAAATGAAGATTATAACTACTTTGATCATCATAACTTACCACATATTACAAATTTGTATTTTTGGTATATTCAACATTACTATATATGTAGTTTACAAGGCCATCAAAATTTTAAATAGTTTTAATTTTTTTAACATAATCTATTATACCTTTAATTATGAATAAATAATTTGTATCAATCTCAGGAAGTTGCTTGCTCGTAATCTCATTCACCTGGCCATGTCTTTAACCGTGTTTTTTTATTTGCCATTCGTGACCGTAATATTAAAATGAACTTCAATAAATTTCACTTTTTTATATGTACCTGTTTATTTATTAACGTTAATGAATTTTTATTGTAAAAAAATATAAAATATTAAATAATTTTGAATATATGTATATCCTTATCGTATCACTAATACATATGTAAGAGTTCGTTTTAAAAAATATATTCGCTTATGTATGTGAATTATATATATTTTTTTAAATGTTGACATTTAACAAATTTTTCTATAGAGTTTGCCCTTGAGTAGGTTTTTTATATATTAGATTTCTTTTATAACATTATGAGTAACAAATTAGTAGTAATTAAGTAAGCTGATATTTTTTTTTATTAATAGCATATACATACTTTATAATTACTATATATCCATAATTACAATAAAAGTGAAACTATCAAGCAATAAACAACTACAATAATGACAAAATTCTCGGCCATTCATAAGAAATTTTAATATTTTTAACGATATTCTTTACGCAAACTGCGTTCTATTCTTATCGTCGTCTGCATACTCGTCACTGCGGGTGACGACGATGACGGGACTTTTTACGCACGAACAACTAACTAAACATATAAATATTATCATATACATTGTCTGATAATATAATAATAACACATCATATTGGACTTTTTACTTACAAGACCACATAAAAATTATATACATACATGCTACTATACTATAAGTATAATTTAAAATACTTATATTGTAACTTGTATAGACATTAAAAATCGAGAATCAAAAAATAGAATTGATAGTGTACACAAGTCATGTGCCAACATTTTAATTCTAGACAAAGACAATTGAATATAAATAGCAAAAGGAAGTATTAAACTGAATAACTATTACTTTGTCACAGACGGCATAGGTAGGTACCTATATCTACTTATTATTATCCGTGGTATATATTATACAAAATTAATTAAACATGTAAAAAAGGACACAATGAAACATTTGGGGGGCTTTATACGAGGGTGCAATTAAAACGAATAAAAATTCACTTTCACCGCACTAATTATATCTACTGTTGAGACTTGAGAGTAACAACGTGGAGGTCAACGACCGAGGGCAGGCGGTTTCCGGAGCAAGCACATGTAGTTAGTGCGTTCACCCAAGTGTCTCAATTGTCTATTGGGTTATATTATATTAACCCTCTATGTAAAATACTAGGTTGACACCCATCCTGACTGATTTTCGAGGAAGTGAGGTCGCAGTTTTAATTCTTGAATTTAAATAATATAGAGTTTGCATCCCGAATCGAGCCTACTGCTGACTAATGCAAGCCATTGTAAATTATTTTTCGTTGATTATTCTTCAAGAACATGACCTATCACCGATTTTTGATTATAGACCCAAATCTGTGCCGTATTTTAAATTTATTTTTTAAAATCAAATCAGTTCAATACAATTATAACTGTTATTAATGACTAGAATAATTAAATAATTTCATAAGTATATCATTACTATTATTTTAAATGTTTAAAGTAAATCCATTTCATTACATTATTTACTACTAACTATTAATTGTGAAAAGTTGTGAGTTAGTGCTCTTATCTGATTCATGTAAACTTTTACACCCAAATTTTTAAGGTCAAACAGTGCACTGTAGATTGGATAAGGACATGTGCCTATTAGAATCTTAAAAGCCCATGAAATGTGAGATGATCATAGAACTAGTAGCGTGGTTAGTTATTCTAGAACTTTTTTGATCACATTACTTGAATGTTAAATTTTATTTTAATATATCAATTATGTCTGACTCAATAGTCAACACTGAAAACTGTCTATGGAGTTTCTTGCCGGTTCATCTCCATAGACCTACTCTTGGGAATTATAAATCTTGTGTTATCTGAGTGCAATACAACTAAATAATTAAAAATCTTTGGCTTTGATTATACCTGTTAGCAAAGTTATTAGATATAATTATATATTTGTTACGAAATATGTAGAGATTATATATCAAATATCAAATACAATTTGTCGATATCAAATTCTATTCTTATCACACCATTCGTTACACAATGAATGTAGTTTTTGTAAATATTTAACTGGTAACATTTTAGTATCTTTTACTTTTTTAAATATTAATAACTAGTTTTTCGTTTTGTAAGTGTGTTAGTTTTAATTTATAACTAGATTCAGTGACTATTGGAAATATTTGACCGTATCGATACTAGGTACTAAAACAATATACATATATATTACAACTATATATCACATGCGAATGTATGATAGTTGTTGGTGATAAAAGAAATTCTAATTCTAATAAACCGTAAATCTAAAATGTTTGAGGATCACTGTACTTACAGCGTCCGTGGTGTGCCCACAAACACAGATCATTGGCGTTTCTCAACCCATTGGTATGAACTGCTGGCGACAGTGGCTGATGGTCAAACTCTGACTTAGACCACTACTGATCTGAAACAAACAGAAAAAAATATTTAAAAAACCGACTTACTTAAGTAGGTACTTAAATTAACATTTTGGAATATAGATTATTTAATTTATACAATTTATTAAAATCAGTACCTATCCTATGATTTCACAGCTATATTAATACTAAACTTATATCTATATTTATATTTTAAATAAGTATAATATGAAAAATGGACCAATACGGACAAGGCTCGAACCGGCGACCTCTGGGAAACTGTACCGTCTGTCTTCCCAGAGGTCGCGGGTTTGAATCCGGGTACATGAAAAAAATATACATTTATTTAACATATAAAAAATGATAACATACATATTTATATTTATAGATATTTTTAAACATTAATTACTGTATATAACATTAATAGCATATCCAAAGAAGATGTCGACTTCTTCCAACGATTAGATACTTAACACCATTGTCTTAATCTTAATGTGGACCATCATCTCTTATTATACATTTGAGATATATGATAGCGGTGATCGGCGCGGGCGCATCGCGGTGGTCTCTCAAAATAAGATATAACTCTTAGATACAGCGTCCCTTTACATCTATATAATTTATTTATACCCAGTTTAATGTAAAGGAAACGTGAAATAAAAGTATTTTTTTTAGTGCTGGTTTGACATTTTTGGGAATCTTGTCATTGGCATTGACTCACGATAGACAAACAACGCGTGCCAATATTCCGACAGATAACGATAACATTGGCTAGCATTGCTCTAAATTGCGTCATCACAAGGAAAATCAGGTGACTCTTGTAATAGGAAATATATTAGAATGCTAATACATCATTAAATGAAATTTTATCCAGTAAGAAATTCAGGGCAACAACAAAAAAGGTTTAATTACCTCAAACTTTTTGATACTACATGTACTTAATAAGTAGTTTAAAACCAAAAGGGTTTTATTTCATTGAATACTTTTTAACAATCATAATACAGTTATGCTTATTCTAACAGTGAATTATTTAGATTAAATGAGGTCCCATTGAAACTATTGTGATAAAATGTACTTTAATTGTTTATATTGTATATCAAGACAGATAACATGTTTCACCTCAACTCTCACTTAACAGGTTAGTGGAACCAAAACAATGGTTTAATGTTAAGCCTAGTTAATACTTAACATTTTAAGGCGGGAAAATTGTTACGGCGCCATGTTTTATGTTGGAAATTAAAACCTCCTTAGATAAAACAGAACAATTCTAAGTAATGTCATTCATACGTACGTCACAAACAAACAATTGTAAGGCATGAATCACGTTTATCTATTAGTTCGTTATCAGTTTCCCCTTATTCCATAAATAATCTATTTATTATTCATGTTAAAGAATTATATTTGTTGTGACTAATCTTGATAATCTATTGCTCATTACAACTTTTAAAAATGTACACAATTTTGTACGCAACCAAGAATATAATTTACCTTGAAAAAATGAATACCTTAAAAAATCTTCGAATGCTGTGCAAATATAAACTTATATTTTACAATATCGTGATAAACTAACTGCGGAGATCAATAATAATGTATAAATGTTATGACACTTCTATACAAAAAAGGTAATAATTTAAAAATCACGAATTATATAAAAAAATAATTAAAAGAAAAAAAAGGAAACAAATTATTTAGAATACAAATAAAAACAAACGAAACATATTTCATCTAATAAAGTACCTATCTCTAACTATTTGCTTGTAAGTATACCAAATTCCTTTATAATTTCGTTAATTGCTATTAGGTTTAAATAATGAAAACTGATGAGGTTTTTTATTTACGGCAAGTGAATCTAAATGTAAAAAAATCTTACTATTATTAATAGTAATATAATGCTCCAAAATTTAAAAATACAATATTTTTATTATTACTTATTTTTATTGTCTTGTCTACTTGGTAAATATTTAAGCCGTCCTTTGTATTATAATCTAAAATAACCTGTGTAAAGTACATTCCCGTTGTCCAAAAAAATATATAACTCGACAAACAGTTTATCAATTATAACAGTTCTGATGTCAAATAAAAGGTGTTAAATAAAGGTAGGAATTACAAAAGGAAATGAATCCGAAAATACAGCGCTTGAAGTCAAAGATTTAGTAAATATGTCTTAAAGTATTTATTTTTTTTACTCAAAAGAATCGTTTTATTTAATATATTTATTTAATATTTGGTAATTGTACAAAATGTCTAGTACATTCAATTGTGCTTATAGGTACATTATACGTGTTATATCACTATTTGCCACACGTCTATTAGTACTTTGTACAGTAAATACGACATTGGTTTTCCTCGTGTTAAATACATAAGGTCAACACTTGTAATTCTTGTAAATCTCAGAATGAAAAAAATATTATTATTATTGATTACAACCTCCGAAAACATAATTATTTACTACCGAAATTCATTTATATTTTGTTAAAAATATTCTTTTGACGTTTTAATTTTGTATAGGTACATGTTTTGGGAAAGCACCGTTTCGTTTCGGACTCTTGAAACATAAACAAAACTTTTTTTCAAATTTGTAAAGATTATTGGTAAATAAAATAAGTTTCAGTTTTTATACAGTCGAAAAATAAATAATTAAAACTTTTGTTATTATTAATAACATAAAGTGTATTTAAATTATTAATTAAATAAAGCTTGCTTATAAACAATTTATTTAGTGATTATTGCAAGAGTTGTTTTCTTGCCTTCTAAACAAATGTTTAAATATACATAATCTTAAATGGATTAAATATTATCAAAGTAAATTATTTTAAGACCACATCCATTTGTTGTTTAGAAATGACAAGCAATAGTTGTGAAATAAGTTGTGCAATTGAGAATAAAAGTAATTTTCGAGCTTTATTATTGTAATTATGATTAAATATATACTAGGTATATACTTTATAATGAATCTCTCGGATGTTGACAACCACACAACAATTTCTGTAATTATTCCTTGTATTTAAATTCTCAACTTATTACAATTAATTTATTATATTAATAACCGTTGCGTTTATAAAAAAAATAAAAATCTTGTTTTTTAATATGTTCTCTACGACATTAATGTCTTAAAGAATTCGGCTGTTCAAAGATTAGACCGATCACAGACGAATATTTTATTCGTCTGTGATAATTTATGACGGAGAGTTTGATAACGTGTTGGAAAATCTATTGACAATAAAAAGTGTTTTACCGTTTCTTTCAATTTAATATTTTTGAGATTTACTGACTGTAATATTCTTGGAATTCCTGCACGTATACAAGTTTGGTTTATTCATGGATATAACTAGTATATGCTGTAATCTAATCTGAATATACATATAATAATATTAGCTTGATAAAGAAAGGTTATATTTCGTAAAAATCAAGGAAATTTCGCGAATATTATCAACATCTTTTTAATCTGTGAAATATTTTCGAATGAAGTGATAAGTGAAAGATAACTGAGACTATGCAAGGTTATTTGTAATTAATTGGCCACTTCTTGCAGGCAGCCTCCCTACATCAATCCCAACAACGTTTGTTCTAGGACTTTTTAAAATTAATAGTTTTAAAAGTTTACATTTTCCCATACAAAATTTATTTGTTGCCTCTGAACTGTTATTAACTCTGAGCGTAGGTATAGCTTTCAGGCGTTGACCTTTTAACAACGTCTTAACAAATACAGAGTAATCAGTAAAAGAGGGAACAATTTTTTTTTTATTTCGTTGAACAAATGTTGTTGGGATTGATGTAGAGAGGCTGCCTGCAAGAGGTGGTCAAATTATTACAAATAGCCCTGTACTGTACTGTACTTTACTTTTAATAATTATATTTTGTGACAGAGATAGTAGTTTACGGTTTTTTTGGTTTAATTGTAAGTCTAAAGGCATTGAAATCATTATAAGTTGGGGCTAATTCCTTAGTAATATTCGATGATATACATTACGAGTATTTTTAATTTTTCTAATGATTATCTGTGGGCTGTGTTGTATGTATATCGTATAAAGTATTTGTCTAAGAATTTTACAAACATAACGTGGTACGTAGAGCTTGCTTAAGAGTTAAGACCTATTCGATGTGTACTAATGTCAGTATTTAATATATTATCTGTGTATACGATACGCAAAAATTTCAAACACTTTTTATTCCGAAAAAGAAAATAATTGTAACTGCAACTTGTAAGAAACAATTCATAGATAGAAAGCTTATATTTGTCCCGGGTATCTGTTGTTATTTTCTATAACAATCATAGAACTACGTTATAATATCAGTTACCTTGAAATATATTACCAAAGAGAGATTTTATTATTTAAAAGGTTTTGCAATTTAAATTCCAAAGTAAAGCAATACAACTTAAAATGCATTCAAAATGCAATTTATTTATATGTTGAGAATTACTGAAATCTTTTACATTTATTTAGAATTTATCAAGACATACCTAGGTTATTTTATTTTTTTATTACAATTTAGCCAAACCGTATTGTTCGATATTTCTTTATTTCATTGAGTCGACAATTCCAGCTACAGGCCGCTTATTAACACAATTAGTTAGAATTTCAAGGCAGACAACTAAAAATAATTTCCTGAGTGCAATTTTTTAAATCTTATCAGATATTTGTGATTTTTATATTTCATTGTACACAAGTTTTCTTTTACAAATGGTTAAAACATACCACGTGTTCATTAACAGAATTGTGACCACAAAGTAATGAGGATTGAGAACATTGTTCAGTTCCCGATTGAGGTCAAATGATCACGTCTTGGGTACTTCGGATATTTTAACATATTATATGAACATATTTATTATGTTTCTCATTTAAGTTCATAATTATTCATTAGTTTTAAGCATGATAATTCACAACTCTATAAAAGAGAGAAATCAGATTTAGAAAGTTATTACAGATAATGTACATGTTCACATGGTGGAACATTATGTGAATTTAAATATATTGAAAAATGAACAGAGCCAAAGTCTTATTTTACGGTAAAAACTGGGCATGTACAGTATTTTATGAAGGTTGTGCAATGTGTCCTCTGATAGTAATAAGCCAATTTTTACTTACGTTTGCATCGATTTTACTCTCGAATTTCAGAAGATTTATAATGTAGAGAGTACACCAGGCGACTACATTTGAATTAACACTTTTAAGGGCTTTCGTGGCGAATTACAATGAGCCCTGAGAGACACAACCACACTCCGTTACATCGAAACCACGATTAATCCATATCTTCACGAAACACGGAGTCGCGGGCGCATGACGCTTCTAGACGAGCTATTGTTACCGATAACAATGTCAAAAACTATAAACGTATTTTTAATTTAATTTATATTTTAAAAAATAAAATTAAGAAGTATTGTTAAAAATTCGGAGTTTAATCAATCAACTAATAATTTTAAGAGCTTTTCTATAATAAACATAAATTATAAGTAAATAAATATTCTTATTATATTCAATAGCTTTACTTTACTGATTATTTTGTCAACAACTAGTAAATTGTATAAATAAATTATTCATTATTAATTTCTAAAGACTGGTCCAGATATACAAATGCAGACTTAAAACAACGCCATCTAGTGGAATAGGCTTACACTTGATTGCAACTTAAAGTCATTCTATCTTATCGACTTACTTAATTAACACATAGATGGCAATAACTCAAAACTTGTACTAAAGGTTTTATAAATAATTAATGTGTATTATTATGTATATGTATAAATATACATAATTTATATAATAATCAATGCAAATATTTAAATACATTTTTTAAAAGACGACTATATCTTATTACAACAATATAATATTCTAATAAAAATAACGTCCTTTTTTTAATCCTCATTCCTCACTATCTCATTTTCTTAAAAATATAATGTGTACATATTTTTCTTTATAAAACGGAGCCCTGTGTATTTAACATTAGAGGGTAGTTGTTAAAATATTTATGTAAGTAACATTTTGAAATAGCATAAATATTATTTTATTCTACAAGCAATTTGTGATTTGTTTTTCCGTAATCATGGATGTTACAGCAATTCGTAACAATTTAAAAACTGAAGGACTTATCTTTCAAGAAATACTACCACATACAGTAAGTTCCTAAAATATTTTGTAAAACAATTGCTTGAAAGGAACAATGTTGTGCTTGTTTAGATAATTTAAAAAAAATATCATATTATATCGTAATTCATAAAATATCAATCGGTATTTACTTGTCCCCTTTACTATAACCATTCAAAAAATCCTATCCAATGAAAATAAAAAGGCTTACCTCATTTATTATATTACCTTCTAAGTAGGTACTTTTTAGTTGTTATTTCAATTGTAGTATATTTTAAGCTATTAATAGTTTATGAAACCGTAAAAAAACCTAAGCTTAAGCTATATTTAACATATTTTCATGTTCAGAATAGATCATTTTCACGTAGAATATAGCTTTATATATATTGCATATAGCTTACTTAATTTGTCTCATTATTATATTTTTTGGTATGAAGAAAATCATTATGAAGTTGCCATGAACATTTATTGCATTTTTTATATGGTGGGAGGACAGGAAACGGGGAGTAAGATACAGGTAGGAAGACATTTTGGCTTTCGGCTTTCTCAATCATAGAACGAAACGTATAATAAATAATAATCATTATTATTATTAGTCGTAAATCGTAAAACTACATTCATAATTGTCCGAAATGATTGTGACGAATCATATTCAGCCAGGCATTACTTACTATTATCTTGAATAAACATCATTTAAATTATATTTTTATAAATATAAGATCCGTAATCTTTTTTTACAAAGATAAATGGATTTTGACCTTGAATATAAATCTGTACAAAGATATAAAATGTATAATTTAAATTGCATTACAGTTGCTATTAAATGGAGAATATATGTTTATAAATAAATGAAAACTATATAATTAAAATATCTCATTGTAACGTATGCACTTTAATTAAATAATAATCCTAATGAAAGAAAGTAAATAGTTTAATCAGGTAAGTATTACTTAATTCGATTATGAATTAAAAATTAATTAAATTAAAGTTTCATTTAATTAACTTATTTTCTTAACTAACAATAAAATAGGTAGGTATATCATACAATAACTTGCATAATTATAAAAGTTATAAAACTATAAAAGACTGTTTATTTACAATTATTTAAAGGCACCGCTTTGTTTAAACATTTTTTTTTATGTAAATAATACTGTCAAAGTAATTGTTTTCCGGGTTCCGTAAGCAAAAGATAAAAAGGATCCTTATTACTCAAGACTCCTGTCCGTCGGTTCGTCTGTCTGTCTCCAGACTGTATCTACCTGTGATAGCTAGACAGCTGAAAATTTCACATATAATGCAGTTTTGTTGCCGCTGTAACAACAAATACTAAAAAATATATAATTAAGGAGGGCTCCCACATAACAAAAGTTATTTATTTTCTTTGAGTTTAATAACAGCAACAGGTAAACACTTGAAATATTCACTGAATAATTAGTAATATATTCACAATAAAATAAAATGGCCGTTTTTTATATATATATCTACCTAATGGTACAGAACTCTTCGTACGGACTCGCACTTCGCCGGTCTTTTACACATATAATAACGTAATTAATTAATAATAGTTTAATAAACAAAAATCATATTGTTATGTAGATTTATTCAAAGGGTATTTTTGGTCGCAAATTATGTGGAATCATTTCCCTTTGATTTAAAGAGCCTTGATTTTCATTTATTAAATATGTACCTATGTAATAAAATAAGTTTATTTGTATTAACGAGTATTTAACAGTGTTATTCTTGTATAGATTTCTATTGTTTTAGTCTATGTGCTTAATATCTGGAAAATATAAATGTACAAAAAAAATCTCTCTCCCAAACACCAAAATTGTCTTCGCCCCAAACTGAAACCAACCGCCGATTCAGAATTGATTAAATTCGGTAAATTAAGAATTTCAAGACTTATATTTTTTAGTTAATAATACTAATAAATAATTATTAAATAATTATTTTTTGCTACACTATTACTTACACTATTTTTTGTTCCAGGATACAAAATCCGCAATCTCTGTACTTCTCGAAAGAAAATCTAATAAAGAATCAGGTATATTAAAAAGAAAAGTATATAACAAAAGACTACAAATAAATGTGTATAAATATAAATTTCAATAAACATGTTGATCAAGTTATGTCTTCTAAACCTCATGTACTACATGATTATATGTACATATAAGAAAAGTAATCGATGTCTGTGCATACATATGAAATATTTAACAAAAGTTTTTATTGATAGAATCTATATCCGTGGTGTACCTATCTAAAAGTTTCTTAGTTCATAATATCTGTATGTACCTATATGTTTGCATCATCCAAATGCTACTGCACGAAGCTGGATGCGGTTTTCCAATTTATTTTGGAAGTGAGATTGTAGTCTGATACTTGTTCTAAATAGGATTATCAAGATAGATCACGCATTAGATTTAATATCACTCGTCAAAATGATATATAATATAATGTTCTTTGGCTATTACTGTAATATTTTTGTCATATGATAATATTGTTTCTTTTCCGAACTTGGTGACTGGTTCTGAAAGATTCGAACTTGCAGCTCCTTTTTAGTTTAGTTGAATTTAGATATAAACAAAACGAACAACAAACAAAACAAAATAGTATAAATAAATAGTACCTACTGGGATCATAAGAGGACCAAGCAATGGTCAAAAGCTAGTGTACCTATAAATAGTTATAATTGGACCTTTTAAGAACTTCTTACAAATTAAAGAGTAATAAGTAAAAGAGGAAGCAAAAATTTTTATGTTTTTTTGTGTTGTTTATTAAGATTTTTAAAAAGTCGTATAACAAATGTTGTTGGCACTGATGTAGAAAAAGTGCCAGCAAGAGGTGGCCAATTAATTACAAATAACCCTGTACATATACTCGTAAATATTAAATAGAAATATTTACCTCTTCATTGCTTGGATATGCCTAAGTTGATTTATCCCACGTTATATTGGTAACTAGGTCAAGGATTTAAATTTTCATCGTACCTAATCTATATTTAAAGAAAAACGCTTTTGTTTGTACTATATATTTAAAATATAAGTTAATAATATTTTTGCTATAAGCTACAAGATAGTATTTTAACAATACAAAAATTGTGAAATAGTAATTGAATTTAAAGTTTATATAGACTCAATTCTTTCCAATAAAAAAAATATATTCTATGCTACTATGTTCAAAGACGTGATGATTTTGTTAAGTATTTTTAATTAAAAAACTAGTACCTATATTTGCTATTTGCTTCAGCAAACAAATTAATAATTTTATCATAATTTTAGTATATAATACATTTTTTCTATTAAATTCCAAAATACTTACATCAATTGTCCAGTTTGTTGTCATTCGTACTTATAATTTATTCAAATATTCCAAATAAAAAAAACTTATTACACTTTATAATTAATTTGTTTACACTATGTCTGTACTATTAATATATTGAATTTATTTAATTGTATCCAGATGCATTGTTCGCTGTTAAACTGGACCCTGCTGTTTTGGAGGCTCAGGTCACAGTTGATAGAAATCAAAACAAGGACACAGTACTACCGTTCCCCAAAAAGACACAAGGTAAGAAAATAATTTCACACAACCTTATTAATATTCATAATACTCATGGAATTTAATAATTAATTAGAAACATTATTAGAAGTAAATCACACATAATGAACATGTTAATACTTAAAAAATAAAAAGTAAAAATGGAGTTCATTAGAACCGTAACTAGGTATATGCTTATTAAGTTAATTGCTAGTTGTAAGCTATACTCATGATACTCCATCGTGACTTCTAGATATTTCAAGACACGGATGTTAGTTTTGTAACAGTATGTAAGTTATAAAATGGCTACTCTATGCCGGCAACGTCGAAGACTGCTTCTGATTGTTTTCGAAATAGGTTCCTTCTCTTCAGACCTCTTCCCACAAGCGTTGCTGAATATTCGCTAATCCGGTGTCAAAAGTTATTACTTCTAACACACAATCGTTTAAAATGTCATAATATATAAAAAAATATATATATAAACCATTACTTCTATTTACTGGTTTTAAATTTCATTTAAAAACAGTAATGATAGTAGTGACCGAATAGCAGAGGAGAGTATATAATATAAACTAAATGGAAAACCAATTCTCAAAATTTCCGGAACATAATTTATTTTTAGATGCAGAATCTCAGCGTCGTTTAAACTTCGAGAAGGCCATGTGCATGCAGCGCGCTGCTCTCATGTCCTTGTCAGGACAACAGTTGAATTTATTAATGCGATATGTCGATACCTTGAGAATACAGCGACAGTCGACACAAAAACAACTGGTAACTTAGAACTATTATTTCTAAATGTTTCTTAATTTAGTCTATGACTTGTAAATCATTATTCTAAATTTGTATTTCAATTTACTTGTTTTGATAAAAAGGAAACCATTAAATAGGTATGTAATGAGGATCTTACTTTTATAATTGAATTCATGTTACAACCAATAATATGCATATTATTTGTGGAAATTTCTTATTATGTTTAGAAATGGAGTGATTATTGGATTTATGCTAACATAATTTGTATTGACTGTTAAATTGTACGATATTCAGGTGTAACTACATTGCAAACTTCTCTATATACTTGCTTTATTAAATAAACTTTGTTTTGAATAAACAATTTAATTTTAGTCAACGTTTATGAAAAAGTTTATGAAAAAAGAATCAATATTTACGGTATCAATGCTCATTGCTTAAATCTCAATACGCTCATACTTTTAATTTAAATTCGCTCTGAAAAAATTTACAGTCTATACCTATTTATTATTCAATTGTTTTATATTTAAAATTAAATCGGAAAAACTGTTATATTTCTACTTCCTTGAACACTTACGTATTAATACAATATTTTTAATTAAAACCTTAACAGGAGTGTGCATTTTGTAAGAACAATGGTCAACCCGAGGTGTGGTACACAACACACGCCTTGAAGGACGGGAAAGGACGCGTGAGGTGCCCCGTGTTGCGAGCTTTCTCGTGCCGCCGCTGTGGCGCCACCGGCGACCGCGCACACACTATCAAGTATTGTCCGAACAAATGATATAAGTAAATATATAGAATTAATTATATTCTTTTTTATAAAAAACCTATATATCAGTCAATTATTGTACAGCCTTTGAGCTTCTATTCTATGCACTTGGCCCATAATAAGTAATCATTTGTAAGTAAGAAGAATTGTTAGTAAGAAGTTATAATTAGTAGGTAGATAGTTATTTTAAAAGATAAGAAAATGCTTTACTTCTATAACCAGATATAAATTGAATTACAATACATAATAATATTATAATTTATATTTGTATCGTATATAATATTATAATAATTTTCTTTCAGGTTTTATACAAAGATTCCTGGGCAGTACCTTCTGTTTCTACAATAAACATTTTTAAAAAAGCATTTTGTTTTATTTAAAATATAATATATTTATATATATTTACATTACATAAATTTATATGAGGATAATTAACAATTATAACACACACACATACACACACACACACACACATTTAAACAGTACACATGGCGACGTATAAAAATAATAAATTATTAATAAATTTCCGATGACCTAAATACAAAGTATCGTACTTTGTGACCTGTATGGCAAGGGTTACTTTGTAACCTATAGGAACATGAGTTAGTGTGTATGTGTGTTTAACTGATGTACATACATATGTTTACCAGAATATACGTATACAATATTGATGTGTGAAAGTAGCTGATCTAGTGATGTAAACATCTTAAGAATATCAATGGTCAAGAACGACTAAAATTAAGGAAATTAATATACTGGGTTAAATACCGAATATATATATTAAAAATAACCTTAAAAGATATATTTATAAAACAACAAAAATGTTTATCAAAATAAAGGAAACTGAAATATTATTTTCTAATCGTGTTTAAAAAATAGAATTTAAAATAAAGTCAAATAAAATAAAATTTAGAAACAAAAAATACATGAACAAGGGAAAGGTTCGATCTGTGACTCCAGGATACACAATTCAAAGATTCAGCGACACGAGTAGGTACGGTATTCCACAAGTCGCAGAATGGAGTCCTTACCATGATGATAATTTTTAATAAAAAACATAAATACACAACTTATTAAAATGTGCATTTAGAAATAGTAATAAAATATCTACGCAGAAAACAATAATAGGTATCTTATAAATTAAAATATGTGCCAGTGCCCAGAACCCGCTGAAATTAATAGATAAAGTACAGATTGTATTTTTATTCTGTTGACTTATTAAATTACTCTTGCGTCTTGACCTTTCTTCTTCCTAGAAAATAAAATCTAAAACTGTTTATTAAGACCATCGCTGAAGCAATAAGTTAGGGATGTGGAGTTATTTTAAAAGTTATCGTAAACTTAAATTAAATTAACAGTGATGTCAAGCCAGCATTTATAATTCTTTAGATGTAAGGAAAAATCATTTTTATTTGAAAATATAACGGGAATACCCGGTAACCAGTTGTAACACGTGTAGTCGTAAATATTACCGACAGTCATGATTCTTACAAAAATACTAAATAATATAACATTATATCAGATAAATGCCAAAACACACAATAGCCGGCAAATTGAAGCAATTTTGTGATACTAAATCATATCAGAAATACCCGATCTCGAATTAGATCCTCGCCAGTAAGACGAATCAATGAAACACACAATTACTTTGACATATCAATAATCTAAGATTACAGACACGTGCATTGATTGAGAAGAAAACAAATTGAAATGGGTAATATTTATACAATTATTATTCTACTGGTATTTGTCACTTCCTAGCGTTGATTATACAGGCCTTGTTATATATATTATATTGTCTAGAATGTTTGTAACCAACGGGAACAATGCTTTTCTTCAGGATGAAGAGTGAGTCCAATACAATCAATCTTATTTTTTTATAATATTAGATAGGATTATTAGTATTACTTTTCTATTTAGTTGTATTAAATTTTCTTGATGTTTTGCGATATAATAATTCAACTATTTAAAAGAAAATATATGACGTTATTAAATTTATTTGTTTGCTAGCATAACGGGGTTTTATTATTTCCAGATTATAAATGATGAATCAATTGCCGTATATATATACTTAATCCTATAGAACTGAAGCAAACTATAACATTTTATAATTAATATGTTCAATACACGACATAACTAATAACAACATTTCTTAAAATATTCTGTATTTTTTGTTATTAAGAGAAAGGATTATGCCGATAAATAATATTTAAATAAAATAGTGATTTTTAAGCTTACGATATTATGAGATTTAATCAATAAAAATGGTTCAGAGTTTGTTTTGCAGTGGATTCCAGGTCACATAAATCCAGGTCTTGCTAAATTAGCCGTTAAATACTTCGATATTATATCCAATGAAAAAGGTCTGTGGTTGGTGATAAGACAATACTACAGTTGAGCCTACCTACTCATCAATAGTATAAATATTGTAACTTAATTTATTTACTTTATTGTTTGTTATAAGAGACGAAGGAGCTGACTTGTCCTTGTGGATGAAAGCTTCCTTTAAAAAAATATATAAAAAAAAGAGTAGCGATCTATTAAATAACATTTATAAGCATGAATAATAAAAACTTAAACAAGAAATCAGGAAAGTTCCTCTAAGAATATAATTATTTTTTATATCTCAAAAACTACTAAACAGATTTCTATGTTCTTTCTTATAGTTCATTGTCTCGGTCGGCGATTTTTTATTTTTCACGGGAAAGCACAAACTAATATATGGCATTGTTATAATACCTACAACAAATCCACTCGACCGATTTAAGAGTAATTTGGTAAGTTGATGGTTTATTTTCTAAGACTGTATAACTGGAATGTTACTCAGATTGGAAAATTTTCTTGTTTTTGTAGAAAAACCAAAAAGTACTTGGAATTCTAATGAAATTTATAGATGATGTAATTATAAGTGATAAAGTGGGAAGGATAGCAAGTCGTTGGCTACAGCTAGATAGTCATAAAAATGTGTTCAATAATAAGAAACTATTTAAGTAACAGGCAGAGACAAATATAGCATTACAAACTAGATCTGCGGGTACATAACCACTATGATAGTGGTGGTTAAAGCTTCCTAGAGTTGTTCATCTAAAAGCCAAATAGGTCACTTGGAAGAAAACAACTACAACTAAGTCATATTTAAGACGATTTTGAGTAATGTTATTATTATTTTAAGGTCTTCTTAGAATAAGGTCAAATTGAATATAACTTTGGGTAAATTAGTTATAGGTAGTTTAAGAATCCATTTGTTGTTGTGTATTTCTTGACAATAGCATTTTGACATTTTCTTTACAATAGCAAATCTATCTTAATTTATTATAAATTGTGTTATTACTAGTGGTTCAGTTTAAAAAAAATATTTTGCAATACAAAATAAAAAGTAGCATGTTATCTTGGTGAGTGATAGTTACCTATATCTGTACTAATTATGTCTTTATCATAAAAGTAATCGGTACCATTTAGGTACATTGGCAGACAGTTTGCAATTTAATTTGTATTTGAGTTAAAAAAAACGCCCAATTATTTTGTTGTGACTATACAAAACAGGAAATACAAACATTAAACAGACATTATTGACAACATAACGATAAAATAAAACGACTGTTTCATACATTTCGAACGAGCAACGACAATTTGTTTCTTATTTAATACGCAATAAATGTCATAGTTGCTTGTACAAATTCACGTTCAACAATAGAAAAGTCAATTACCAACACGACCATGACGCGGAAGCCATGTAACGTAACAGATTACGTTGGGGAAGGTCAGTGGTTTATCTCAATACGTCTTTATCATGTATATATAGTATATACATATGTAGAAAATATCAATGTATGTTTAGTTATTAGTCTCATAAAATTTCTAGTTACCAATAACAAGTATAAACTAAATTATAAATTATAGTATGACATGTCATTTCGTTTTTGACATTTAGTTAGAAATGTTGAATGTTAGAATGTTTTTTATTGCATAGGTATAGCCTTAGGGAAGTGCAGCATATTTCGATTACTGTTTTTTTATAATTTGGAAGAGATAAAGAAAAGCTCAATAAAAATGCATCCAATAATAGGAAATTAAATAATTAGGAAATTTATTATTCATCGTTTTTTATTGGAAGTAGTTAGCATTTATTTTATGAACTAATATATATCTTACGTTTGCAGCAGTTTTATTCTTTTGGTTTTTAAGAAATTAGATTACAATAATCAGTCATAATAATTACAGTATATTATAGAACTAATAACCACAATGTTTAGTTGGCACTTTAAAATTATTATCCTTAGTTAGTAGTCTTGGAGTAATCACAAATACAAACCATAGATTCATATATATTTTTTATTTTCGTTGGAAAAAATGTGCGGCACCCGGCAGCATAGAAGACGCTGCCATTTTTAAGACACCCCACTAAAAAACCAACGGTTGCCCTCATCGCTTCAATGAGACGCCACGGGTTCGCATAAGCACTCACCGCGACGCCTCGGCGGGACCCCCCCTCTCCCCCCTGCGGGCCATCTCTTAGGCCTACGGCTGGGAAGGAACGGGCTGAACCCTTCTCCTTCCGAACCTTCCCCCGCTGAAGCTCGATAAGGCTTTGTTACAATAGCCCCAGCCGGCTCCGTGTTAGGCTCCGCGCTCGAGGGAGCTGGCAGCGCAGCGGCTGCGCCTCCAGCAGTTCTACCCTGAGCTCCAGCCCACCAGGACTTTTCCGGCGTTAACGAGCGCTTTCGACGCATCAACGGGGAGTCTGGAAAAGGTAACGCCCATATCCCCGTAGCCACCCCGACGGATCTCCCCAACGTATAGAGCCTCGCTAGGATAGTCAGTGATGAGGCGAATCGCATCGAAAACGTCCTCTTTTAGGACGGTTTAGTCGAGACCCTTGAGCCTCACCGCCACTCGCTTCACTGGTTGATCGGTATCGCACACGCCGTCGAACCATCGAAAGCCAACGCTGTCCGAAGTCTATCGGCCAGCTTCAGAGCCTGTTCTGGAGTACCCTTAGGTATTTGCAGAAGCCTTGCTCACGCCTCAGAACGCCGAATCCGGAGCCCGTCATTTAGGTCTAGTTCGCCGACTTTTATTAACTCAACGGCGCGACCCAAACAGCGGGCATAGGTCACCCCCATAGCTGCTGCCTCGGGCTGCAGTTTTAACAAAACCACAGGACACCGAAGAGTTGGCAGTTTGGGGGGGAAGGCCTTCCGCGAGTTATCGTCCTTCTTCCTGACCCTGGCCGATTTGGAGTCGTTTCCAGCCACTGGTCTCGAAACCGACTTTTGGGGAGGTCTACAGATTCATAACTACCACAACCACCCACTTACAATATTCCAAATTATGTTCCCAATCGGTATTCCAATTTCAGTATTCGCTCCTTTTTTCCGAAAGGCTAGTAGCTAAATGTCAATATGGCGTCTTGTTTTTAATACACAGAGGGTTTATATTGATTTTAATATCTGTAGATTCCAAATTACCTGCAGTGTTCCAAATATGCTGCACTTCCTCGAGTGATTGCACTTTTGTGCCAATATCGTATGTTTAGCAATTTGTACAATATAAATTCAATAGTTTTCGAACAGAGGAATTACAAGACAATAATTCCTAGTTTAAAGTCTTAAAATGTATGTAATTCTCAAGGATTTTATTAAATCCTTGAGAATTACAAGGAATATATTAGAGTTGGATATTTCACCAATATCCAACTCTGATCGGGAAATAGCATGTTTTTAGAATAGGTAGGAATATGTAGGTATTTGTTTTATTTTCTTTGTTAATTTTTCATTTCAAGAACGGGGGTCTCGTATCAGCAGCAAGCTATAGCGGTAGCTACGGCTCCTGTAACGGCTCATCACTAATAAACATTGAGTATACATGAACTAGAAGGAAAAAAACAGCTAGCTAGAAGGAATAAAAACAGTCGTTTCGTCCGGTGTTGGACTCTCGTAATTCGATTTTAGATTTATTAATTATTTATTATTAATATAAATAAAAATCTCATAGGAAAAAGACTTACCAGTACGCAGATTGGTACCCTATTTTACATTTAATAATTTTATGTACCCTCCTTTTACATATTTATTTCATGTATTTTTAATAACGTTAATGGGTGGGCCTAAGATAATGATCGACCGCGCTGCAATGAAGGAATCGGGAGTCTTAAAATATAAAATATGATCGCTTTCACTTTCATCGTAAAATTTGTAACCAACTAATTGTAATAAATTCACAGACAGTAATTAAATTTTGTTTCCTATTATCGCAGCTCGAATTGAATATTTGTTCGCGAGCCAAATAGTCGCAATGTGTACATTTGACGTCATATGCGATGAAATGCAAATTTAATTCAGACTGCCAAATAGAACAACTTTTCTATGCATCCGGTTTCATATTTTTCATTTTCGTATATTATTTTCATAGCAATATTGAATATATTGTGAACAGTTCAGGTGCATATCAACTAATTGAAAACACCATTGTAGTTTTCAACAATTAATTATAACTAACAAGTGCTTTTTTATTGTTTTCAGAAACACAACCTTCACCATGCCCGCTAATACATTTTATAATATCAATGTAATTAATGTTTCATCAAACATGGTATATGATATTTTAATAAACAGTATAATATACATCTTATATTTGTCAGCGGAAATATAAGAATCCAAGGAAAAAACATGAAACGATCATAAAAAAGTATCATTAATGTAACTCCTAATGTTGGTACATTATGTCTGTGTGCGTGTGTGTATGTGTTTAGGTGTGTGTGTATTTGTGTATTAGATGTTACAAAATGTGGCTTCCGTTGTTTAAAGTATAGTACCTAATTAAAAAATGTTCATGACATTTATCAGATGTACCTATGTTTTTTAACATTTCTACATTTTTTGTCAACATTTTGATTATACTTTTTTTCCATAATTACTATAGTTTAATTAATTGTCCCGCGCTTTAATGTTAATGTGATATTCTATATTTAGGTATTTAAAATTTAAATAAGCTTAACATGGCTATAAATGTTTATAGATCTTTCAAACGTTAGGTACTTTCGGTTTTGGCATCTTTTCAATGTTAATCTATACTGCAAAGTTAAAAACTTTGGTTAGAATTTTAATATAGAATCCTAATAGGTGTCACCACCAGTTTTCCAGATGTAACGGATTTGAATCCCTGGCCATGATGATAATGATTTACTTTTCATTTTATATTTGTTTAAAATTATAAATATGTACTCATTAACTCACTCAGTAAATTTATTATTAGAGATGTGCCGATTAGTTGCCGACTATTCAGTAAAGGCTAATCGGCCTGTTTTGGAGTTGGCTATAATTATCGGCATGATGCGGGCGTACGTAGCGCTTATTAGTTCTCAGGTCGCGTTACGTCATCCCCCACCGATACGACACCCCGCTCACTTCCAGTGTACAATCGACTGCTCAATTGTTATCGCTATTATTATTTTATTGTTGTTTTTTATTACGTTTTTATTTTTGAATTGACTTGACTTGTTTAGTTTGTTTGTGTCTTTGAACAATAACGAATTTTGATAGTTTTTATTACTATACGTTATTTTCATAAACAGTAAATCATATCTTACTACTACTACTATACTACTTACTACTATACTACTTACTACTATACTACTTACTACTATACTACTTCCTACTATACTACTTACTACTATACTACTTACTACTATACTACTTACTACTATACTACTTACTACTATACTACTTACTACTATACTACTTACTACTATACTACTTACTACTATACTACTTACTACTATACTACTTACTACTATACTACTTCCTACTATACTACTTACTACTATACTACTTACTACTATACTACTTACTACTATACTACTTACTACTATACTACTTACTACTATACTACTTACTACTATACTACTTACTACTATACTACTTACTACTGTACTGCTACTACTAATGATATTGCTTCAATTATCTAGGAATACGTCAGTTACTTTTACCTTTTACCTTACAATTTGTTCTTAAAAAACTACTACTTTCAGTGTGGTTGAGTTATAAACTCAAACTTTATACAGTTTTAAAATTATTAGGATAAATTTATTTTTATGCTCATTTAATCCATTAACTGTATCTAAAGCTAGGATTAGTTGGCCTGCAGCCAAAGTCACAGTCGCTCCATCTCTATTTATTGTCAATTTCTCTATAGACTGTAGACATTAAGTCGTCAAAGCGCATGCTTGCCAATATGCGACACTATAATTTATTGGTGTTATTAAAGTGCTAAATACATTTATATTCATCTGATTCATATATGAATGATAAACAAACAAACAGGCTCACAATCAATTCTTATTGCCATTTATTACGATTCATAAAGGAATTAATTTGAACTGCACTTCCTTATTGACCGCTACGGCGGGAAAAACCTTGTGACAGAATTTTTATTATTTATTTGTTTATTCGTTATTGTTTTTTTTTTACAAAAGTTTTAGTTTTAGTCTGTTACTATTCGTTTTATATTATTTTTTTAGTCATTATTTTTTTTTTGTATGTCTATACTGTTAGCCCTGTTAGCTATTACAGCATCACCGAGGGAGCGAGTGGGTCAGGAGACCCACCCTTGGTCATTATTATTAGTTATAAAGTTAGTCATTATAAATAGTAAATATTTTTTTATTTATATATATACTTATTATATTTTATATTTTTAATTAAACTTTCGTGAACCATGATGACGATTAAATACTGAATCTGGCCATAAATACTACATTAAATTAAAAATAAAAAAAATATTACATTTCAATTTAGACTCTGTAATTTTTATACGATTGTTCATTGTGTTTTGTCATTTTGGCCCCAATACATTGTACAATATTTTGCATTAAAATGGAGTGGGGTGATAAAGAGAACAGAATCTGTGATTGCATTACACAAAGTAGATATGGAGCCAAATGCAATTTTTAAAATCTCTCCATATACGTGGTATTAGTCAAATGTTTGTGTACCGGGCTATTAATATGTACAATGAGACTTTCTCTGTTTGTGACACAGAAAGATCTGGCGGTCCACGTAGTGTTCGGACGAAAAAGGTGGTCAAACCAGTAAGGGAAAGAATTCGAATAAATACTGTCCGAAAGCAAAGATCGGGATTAGAAGACTGGCCGTCGTCTAGTCCCGATCTTAATCCGCTGGATTATGATTTATGGTCAGATTTAGAGAGTATAGCGTGCTCTAAACGCCATGATATTTTCGAGTTCCTAAAACAATTCATACGATTGGCAGTGAAGAATTTCCCCATGGAAAGAGCGCGTACTTCTATTGATAACTCGCCATGTGGCAAGATCTTAAATAAGAACTTGGAATAGGTTTGAAACTAGTCAGAAATATTCCGATTAATTAAGGTAAATACAGCCGAATAATATATTTAGTAGTTTTATGATATTTGTCTGTATATTCATAATGTTCGTCGTTGTAACTACCTATATTATTACTGAATGTATATATCTATGTATGTATGTATGTAAGTATATACGTATGTATCTGTTGTTCAAGGAAAAAAATGAGTACTTATTTTTGGAATCACAGTTTTTCGTTATCTAACATTCTTGAGAAGCTGGAAGAGATTTCTTTATAGAGATAAGTTTATCCTATGTCTACATTAATGTCCTAATATTGTTCTAAAAAAACTGCTACATGAAACAAATCAATAAACAACTATTTATTACAAATTGTTTAGTAATTACAAAGTTTCCTGACGACTGGATAGATACGATCAACAATAATTCGGTTTTAATAAAGCCCGTCAGGTGGAACACTTCCCACACTTGATAACTTTATTTCCACGAGTTGAATTGACTTTATAATCAATATTGTGTTTGGAAGTTGTTTTGTTTATTTATTCTATGTTTTGCAAACAATATCATAAATACATTTGTTTTTTTTTTTATTTTTAAAATGAATGAACTTAATTAATCTATACAATAAATGAAAATGGTTGCTATATTATGTCAGCCATCTCTTTGAATATCCATTTGCAAAATATCTCTTTTTCACTTACACCCAGAGTTAATACTTGAATATTTAAAACCAATATTTCTTAATGTAGTACGATAACATTAAAGGCATATAACGATGACGTCACACAACGAACACTTACGTTGCACTGATAAGAGTCCAAGTACCTACTGCACGTGCGTTCGAAACAAAGCATGTAACTTAATATAACCGTGAGCGCGCTTACGCACCGCTTCCGATTCGAATTGGATTCGATCCGATAGAATTCCGATAACAGACCTCGGCCACGCGTAAGCGTTTATACGTAGTACTACCGCTATATCCGACCGTCATTCCTCAAACTCAGATGTGGTGCGTAAGCGCCCTAATAGTGGTCTATCCACAATGGATTATGGAATAATCAAACCGTATATAAAATACAAGACACACGTATGCACGTAATGTGACTGTATTTTTTATATCTCTTTATAATTGTAGGTTAAGGACACATTTACAGTTATGTCGAAAATAATCAAGTTTTAGTTACATATTGCTCCAAACCAAACTTAATAAAACGTTAGAACGTTTTTCTCTCTTAAATTTCTTGAATTTTTGATAAAGTGGAACCTGCAGAGAATCGGTAACGCTCGTCTAGATTCCGCGCGTTCCGCGCGTTTGTCAGATTTCGCGCACAGTAAGAAATGGAATTGACCAATCCAAGGCGAAGGACTGCTGCGGTCCTTCTCTTCGGCGCTTGGAACATCCCTTAAACAGAGGCCTGCTAAGCTATTAGATGGATATGCTGGCGTCTATCCGGTCACTCGATTGCAGAGCGAGTCTTACAGCTCAGGAACTGTTCTGGAGAAAAAATAGCACACGGTCGCAATGAGTGAGGGTCTTGCTCTATTTGACGTAGGTACTCTAGTTCACATCCTATAATATAAAAGAATGAAGTTGTAGTTGGAAGGGTTCTTTTCTTTTAGGATACCCATTACTGCACCCGTCCATTAGTGTTCCTTCAGGTCACTTTATCAAGTCTGGAGGAAAGATTTTTTTTTTGTAGCCTCTATCGTTGACCCGCTCCGTAGGGGTAGGCTGGGGAGAAGGAGGCGAGAGTATGCCCGATGCTTCCTTCCCCAGCATAAGTTTCTAGATGGGAGGAGAGGGTGACCCCTCTCACCTACCATAGGCCTACGTCGCGTCGTGAGGGTGCTCTAAGTTGCTCTAAGGCGATGAGGGCAGCCGTTGGTTTTTTAGTGGGAGATAAGATTTTTTAAAAATTAATAAAACCAGCCTAAACTCAGCGCACGGCTCATTTCGGCTAAAAGAAATAGTAGCAGCTATCGTAGTGTACCTTTAGATAACTCACTAGTGGGCACCAGAGGCAATATCTCTTTAGACCTAAATTCGGATAACCTAGCTTTTATCTAGGATATATTAAGTAGTAGATCCTGGAAACAGTATTTTCATGTTGCAGTATAAATACTACGTATAATTTAAAAATAATTTAAATATATATTTAAATATACCTACCTATTATAATACATATTATTGACATACGAGTTATATAAAATAATTAAAAGTAATTACAAATACATAATATGAAAAACAAATCCACTCTATTAAACTTGTTTCATTCACACAGTATTCGCGCACTATACATATGTATTATGTTGTGTGAAGGTTTGTCAATGTAGTGGTGCGTATGTACTATGTATGTATCTGTTATGGAAACGTTTCCTTAAAGAAAAATGGCCACAAGGCCTTTCTTGATTACAATAAAACTAAACGTTAACTAATATAGTTTAACGTTATAATGAATGTGATCTAACTTACCTACTATGATATCAATATATACCAGAAATATAGTACTGTAAAAATATTTCTCTTACATTAGCAGACATTGTTTTAAAATGTAACCAAGACCTTGACCTTCTAACAGCAAACCATAAAGAAATGCTCTGCAATTTGGAATTCATCCAATATTATATACATTTTGTTTTGTATAATAAACTTAGAAATTATAATGTTCGTAAATGTTAAAGTGCAGGCGCTGTGGGTACTTGAGTATGCTAAATATGAGGACCGCATTCTGTTGATGGTTTGGTCAGGAAAGCTTACAGATTATGATTCTGGATGTTGCCAGGACTGTATTGATCCCATTTGTTTACCCTACTCCCTTAGATATTCATATAAACATACTGAACAAATGCTTTGAATATATTTTAATTGTTGTTTTAACAGTGTCCTTTATTTTCTTCTAATTAAAGATATTTATGACCCGGCCGTATATAATTAATAAAAAAAAAACAAAATAAATAATAATACTAAAAAAAAAATATTTTTTCATTACGGCAATCAATATTAATACATTTGCAAAATAAAAATTTTGCCTAATAACCTATATTTTCCACAAGTCTTGGATTTAAAATTCGAAAAACATTTAAAGGGCTAAAAAAAGTAGGGTAAAAAACCAGTGTATTACATAAAAATGATAAAATTATTCAAAAAACAGCTAATAATGTGAACTTAAAAGTTCTTGGAAATATTGTAATTGTTTTATTAAAAAGCTACTTTAGATTTTGTTATAGGTTTTGCTTATATTAATGATTTATAGATCTTTTCTTGTATTTCTTATCAGATGAGTACATCTCAGAGTGTTTACTATCTCTGCTACTAACTATTACTATAATTTTTATAAATCTTCAATGTTTCATCAAACTCAATCAAGTAGTTTTTGCTTGTACGAGTATTTCTATTTTATTTCTGTAGGTATATATTTTCTATCTTTAATCACTGGTAAGCATCAGTGGTACGAAAATAAGAGATTTTTAACTTCTTTATGCTAACCGTTTGTTAAAAAATAAACAAAATGTAAAGTGAACTCCATGACAATATATTCCCGAAAACTGCATCCAAATCGATTAATCCGTTTCTGAGATTAGCGTGCACAAACATACAGACATACAAACGATCAGACAAAATGAATAAACATTGTTTTGGGTTCTCTTACTTATATAAAGGTCCCTCATTATGATTTTTTTTTTAATATTTTACATGTACAGACAGCGATCAATTACAGTTTTATTATATGTATAAAGATAGATTTTGGAGCACTTTAAATACATATCTTTTAATAGAGTGAAGAGTATGTAATGAAAGTTAAAAACTAAATTTTACTCAGAATGGCGCTCAATTTCTATGTATAAAAGTTTAAATTAGCTATACTTTTGTTTGGTTTTGCGTACACAACTAAAAGACAAACAGACAAAAATTTTAAAAATGTTTAAAATGGATTCTGTTAGTTATCACTTTTCCCCGGTGACGCTGCAACCCCCGGTGACGCTGTAATAGCCAACAGGGCTAACAGTATAGACATACAAAAAAAAAAAAAAAACAATAGTTATCACTTCACATCCTAATTATATATTTTTTTTATATTTTTAATGTACAGATATATAGATTTATTACATGTATAGACAAGATTTGCATGGTACTTATTACGTGATTGACATAAATTGACATAACTTTTTATTTCTTAACCCCATTTAGATAAAATAACTACTAAATTTTAAGTGAAGACTGTGATAATACATTCCCGAAATCTGCATTCAAATTGCTTAAGCCGTTTCTGAGATTTGCGTGCTCAAACATACAGACATACACACATACAGACCAACAGACAAAATGAAAAACCAATTTCTTGGGTTCTCTTGCTCTTATAAAAGCAAAATCATTATTTTTTTTTAATATTTTCCATGTATAGTTTTCGATCACTGACAATTTTATTATATTTATAGATATAGATAAAAAAATACTTATACTTAAGTAAATTTACGAAAAAAGAAATGATGTAATCTTTATCAGTTGCCTTTACACATAGTACAAGCATTGCCTAGATATGTCTAGACTGGGTTGTTTGTGAGTATCCGAAACGAAATCATTATTATTATACAAAATATCAAACATTGGGCCAGTTTTCGTAAAGAACGTTACACGAGGTAAAGCTTAGCAAATAACCCGACACGAGTACAGCGCACTGATGTAGGTAAACAAATAGGTTCAGTTTCCCACGTGCAACTATTACATACAAACTATGTAATACGTATATAAGGAAGGTATATGTAGGTCAAATATTCGGAATGATAAACTATATACAGATATTCATTCTCTATACATGTTTAGTGGTGTTCAGCTAGTTTAAATTTTAATTAAATTTAGTGTTAACATATATAAACACGGGCAGGACTCATACCTGCAACCTGAGGAATCAGTACCTATTGCAGTGAACGACCTGCTCAGAAGATTAAAATTAAAAAAAATAGTAAAAAAGTTTGTTTGGTCAAAGATAATCTAAGAAAATCATTTTGTCAACCCATCTTGGGTTAAATTAGGAAAATAAATCTTCAGTTTTATAAGTTTTTATTAAGGAAAGGAATGAAAAGCAGATAATTATTATAAATAACTCCATTAGCTAATTGTGATTATAAATGAACGTAATTTGAGTGCTGAAATAATAACGTTAAAAATACTTTATGAGTGGGAAGAAAGAAATTAATGTCTATTGTTATAAATACTTCGCGTTCTTAAAGTTTTTAGAGAACATGCCCTCGGGAATGTTATATGGATATATTTAGCATAATTTAAGAACGTGGTAAGTATTTTATTTTAGCTGAAAAAACGAAAGGAAATATTATATTTAACAATATAAGGCCGGAGTAACTTATATATAGGTACATGTATATATATATTTATACCATATTTGCGTACAAATAGATATTATTTTGTAGGTAAGTAGGTATATAATATAAAATAATACTGAATGAATGTGAAGACTATATCAACTGGCACGAGTATCTCGATGATTTTTTATTGAAAAAGGTCATTGGACAAGTAATAGCTATATTTATTTAAAACAGTTCATTGTTTGAAAATATATGACTTTGATAAGATATTTTAAGAATGACATACATTTAATTATACGGTAAAATAATGATAATGTACTCAGGTACCTACTCTAGCAGTTATCATCCTAACTGGTATAAGTTCACAAAACTTAGAAAAGGAAGAAAAAAATTAAGTTATCGAGACGGCTATAATGTAGCTTGGAAACTAGTTCTAACTCAGTGTTTTATAGTCTAAGAGCCTAGGTATTTTCTTAATACCTACAGAAAGACAGTTTAGATTTCATTCGATATTATTGTAATGTAGGTTTATTGAGTTGTTTTATAATTAAATTTATCAAGATAAATACCTACTTTATGCCACGATTATACTAACAGTGATGTAAACGGATGCAGCGAAAAGGGGGTGCATATAATTGGCTTGACATCTTTAAAGTCATAGTAATAAGAAAAACTTTTAAACAAAAAATATAACATCAAGATCAACTAGAAAAATATATATTCAGTTTTTTCAATGCGTTTGAACGTTCGCTCTGTATTGCTTGTTATGTCACAAATAAAAAGTTTCATCAAAATTGGTTTATAAATGCGGGTAAACAGGGTTATTTGTAATTCATTGGCCATCTCTTGCAGGCAGCCTTTCTACACCAATCCCAACAACGTTTGTTATACGACTCTTTAAAATTCATAACTTTACGAGGGCTTAGACTATACCATTCGATATCGACATTTCTTTATTTTTCTTGGTAACTAACTTGCATTTAAATTTTTTCCTTTACTAAACGGTGCCAACTTTAATAAGTACATAATCATATTATTTTTATTCTTTTTAGAGGTCTTTTTGTTTAGAAGGTTTTAAAAATTTTCTATTTATTATTTTTTTCTGCTTTTTTAAGTTATGTTACTGGTTTCATTATTATAATAAATGAACCTTTTTTTTGAACGTTGGGTAATCCTTTATGGATACTACCCAACCCAGGGGAGGGCCGGGATGGTTATGTGGGAGTCCTGCGCTGCAGTTTCCCACTAAAACCCAATGGTTACCCTCATCGCCATAACGGAACGCCGCGGGATCGCTTTCGCACTCACCGTGACGAATAATAATTAATAATAATAAATGAACCTACGGACACACAATTTTCACTTGCTTAAGTATTTCTATCAATATTGCATAAGAACCTTTCACCCGCACCAATAAAACCTCAATATCTTTGAAACGACTGCTTCTATTTTGACCAAATATAGCTAAAAACCATTTTGACAAACTAGGCTTTCGATTAAAAAAAACCGCAATCAAATCCGTCCACGCGTTTAGCTGCTCTGCATTGCCACAGACAGACACATATATACTAAGATACACAGATACACAGATCGACAGGTCAAACTTATAACACCCCTCTTTTTGAGTCGGGGGTTAAAAAAATCAATAGGAACGGTAGCCGCGATAAGGTTATACATACTGTCCATGTTCTAAGAAAAAACAATTAAAATATGAGATAATACATAATGACTCCTAGACTGCAACGCCATTAATGACACTAAAGCCAACTCTATAAAGGCTTCTGACGTTTCAAGGTGTCTATGGTAAGATGAAATAACTTTCAGTTGTCTTTGAATAATGGCGCAAGATACAATTACGTAATAATTATCGACAGCTTCCTTTTTTATATAATACGATGGTAATTAAGTTATTCTAGAATTATGACCATAATAGCTGTTTTTTTCCTAACACATTTCATTGATTCAGTTATTGTGCAATCAATTATTTAAGGATCAAAGTTTTTTTTTTTTTTTATATTTATAACAGTAGGTAATCTGGGATAAATATATTGTTATAATGAAATTAAAGACGTGCGAAAAGTAATTATAAAGTAAAAAGAATATTTGAAATTGCATTTAAAAAGTAATATGGGGTATTCTTATTCTTATTTGGTTAATATTATTATAAACAAATAATATATAAAATAAACTAACGGGATTATTTTAATGGGAACCAATGACAGTTTTTAGACAGGATAATATTTAAAAATCAATAAGATAAGCAAATATATTGTTAACACGTTTTTAAGATATTTAAAATATTTCTTGAAGTAGGTATTTTGCAGAAAAGAATAATGAAGATGTAGATAAGGTTAGCGTTATTATTGATATGTCCCGGATTTTGTTGGTTCACTTAATGTTTGAAGGTCCTAGGATTACTTCGGTTACATGGTTGGGTCGATATCCCTGGTTGAACTACAATGAACAAAGTTTCCGCCTTGTCCATTATGATATTAACTGCTGTTCTATAAATCAATATAAATTCTTGTTACAACAAACCATAAAATTGTGTTTTACATTATTTTTAAAGGAATACGTAGGTAATTCTGTAGGTATGAAAATAAAATATCAGTAAATGTAACGTGTATATCTCTCTTTATATCTATAGGTACGTATTATATTAACTTCGCATATTTTTTTTTCGGAAAATGTACCTATCTTGCTAGTAGAATCTAGTCATGGAATAGGGCTCTTCCACGACTGTTTAGTAGATACTTAATGTTAGTAGTAGTAGATGTCACGTTACCAGTTCATCAGTGCCTACAGCAAAAATAAAATCTTAAATAACAATCATTTTAACATTGCATCAAAAGTATGTTCATCTCTGGGTTGTTAGACGTTTCTTTGTATTAACTATTGTTTATCTGCTTGACCCGGAAATGCCAGAACAAACGGAGTGGCTTTCTCATTTATAACATTATTTAGGTAGGTATATACTGACAATAATTTCTACCATATAAATTAAAAAGTCAAGCAAGATAGCAAATGTGATGTCAACATTATAAATAATAGTTATATTAATACCGTCTGTCGATTTAATTCTTGTAAAATTTACTAATTAAAAATTTCAAGCTACCAGTTACATACATTGACAGTGCAAGCTATCAATAGCTACATACATTGATAGTGCAGTGGTCACTGAAATTCGCAATAACGGAAACGTATTCAGATTTTACGAGTGATTTACATTTGAGGCCACAGTGAGGTTATAAAATTCAGGACACCAGTCCAACAAGCCAGTCTGGTACGTGTTCTATTTCAGATATCTTACTTATTTCTACTTACTAATAAAACTCGAACGGTTTGGATGCATTATGAAAAATTGCTTGCACTATTTCCAAGACGCTTCGACATATATTGACAAATGTTCTTAAAAAAATTATTTACTCTTAGTATTTGTACATAAAGGAGCCCTTGCTTATCTAATCAAGGTAAAGCAGATGTGTCTGACAAAAACAATTGTAGTATTCTTCCATTTAGGTAGGTACCTCTCCACAAGTCAGTCAATAATATCCGAATACCCTTAGTATCCTATATCCGACTTCAGTCAAATATACTAATGATATTTAAGATTTAAGCGTGTTATTGTTATTTATTTATATTAATTATATTTTAAGATAAGAATTATACAATACAAATAACCACTCAAGATGATTGTCACGTTTATAATAAAATGAATAATTTTAATGGTTAACAAGAAACATCTGAAAAGAGCTACAGATTCATATTTTATTTGGAAAATCGATGAACAGAAAATACCTATTCTGGATACATTAAATTCTGTAAATTTGGCAGACGGTTGATAAATGCGAGCCAAAAGATCTAACGAAAGAAAGATCGTCGCCTCCTGTACCTACCTACCTACTCTCTAGGATAATATATATTTTTATATTAATAAGGAACTTAAGTTTTAATATTGGAATCTCATTTAACCTCCAAGTCATGTTTTATTAAATTCCAGTAGCCACATTGTAGAATCTTCTGTACAATTTGAAACATATCTAACAATAATGTTTATTATTATGTAACCTAAATACCTATATTAACATCATAAAGATAATTCCGCGTGGAATAAACCTACTTAATTCCTGGATATATTTTTACTATGTAAATCTTAACATTTAATAATTATTCTAATATAAAACTTCGTAGTTTATTTTTTCGCGGCAATAAAAATAGATAATAAAAAAACATTTGACATACTGACATAGCATGGTATAGACAACGAAACTCATAATTTAACGTCCTCCTATTCTAAAATGACCTTTGATATTATATGAATGACCTCAAATTGATCAATCTCTTTGCTTGTTAACATTCAAAGATCATATATTATTACGAGGTACATTCATATCCGGTAGATGACATTTACAAGATCTGATCCATATCTAGACTATAGGTCAGTTCCAGTTCAAAATTAGATTCTAATAATATTTCGATTGAGGTGGCAACCCGTACTATATAGTATCTAATATATTTTAGTCAATTGACTATATTTATAGAAATAGTACGAAAAATACTGTATTTTCACAGCTCTTTTTGTATTTAATCTAATAAAAATACAACCGGAATAGAGAATCTAAAAATTTTGTAATAAAGTGAATTGGTAATATATTTTAATTTTGAGCTTAATTAATTATTCTTATAAATATTTAAAAAGTAATCTAAGTAGAGGCTTGAAAAAAAATGTACAAATACGCTTGGAATAATAAAATAAAAATAGGCATTTGTTTTCTTGTTTTTCAATAAAATACTATATTTATTTTCACCACTGTTTCAGAAAAAATAATCCTTTTTAAATATGTGGCAGGGCGAATTACGATGCAAGTTTGCGCTTCAAAATGTTTTATTAGATACATAAATATAAAACATAAATAATATTATTTTAACAAATTAATAAACACACGTAATACTGTAGCCATTTCCAGATACCTCACTGTTGGCAATAAACGTATGGCGTAGTGGCTTCCTATAGGCTATGACCCCCTCAGATCTCATACACATTAGCTATACCTGCGACATACAATGTATAGTATATAGTCAGTGTGTGCAACGTGACACTTATAATCTTGATAAATTCATAACATTGTTTACATGAACATAACAGATAGTTATTATAATCCTATTGGATAGAAATGACGTTGAAATTTAACGCATTTGGGCTGCTGTGATATAATTGTACGTTTACTACATTGTTAATTTTACCAACACACGTATAGAAATGGATGTTAGTCATGAATTTAATTTATATCTAACCTTAAACTTAAGATCTCCGGTGAGCTGGCTCTTTGCCAAAAGTATCTTGTCATTCGTTTTATATTCGTTAAAAATAGTGTAATCTTAATTTAATTTGTATGTATTATATATAAGAACTCACGCACGCACACACAAATACACACATATAGAGGGCAAACAGGCACACACAGATATGGACTTCGGTAATGTGTAAACACATTATACATTTATAAAATTAATCGCCACTAATACAATGTCGGTTTGTGGAGCCCTAGATCAGAACCCTAATTATTATTTTGATTTTGCAATCAAAGCGATAATGTACCCAATTAATTATTGTGATTATACATAATGATATTCTTTAAATAAAGTGTACAATAAATAACATTTGCGAATATTCACTCATACCTAAGACGTATTTCAATTAACGACTACTCAAAAACTACCAAGTGTAGGTAATAGGTATTTATATAATATAACGATTGTGTAAAGGTAAACTAAATGTTACTTATGATCGTAGAATAATATAGAATTATTTAAGTCTATGGTTACGACTTTATCCATTGAGGCAGTATATATATGAAATTGTAAAAGCACCAAAAACTCATTAGCACCATAAAGAACATAATCTTTCGCTGCTTTAAATATTAATATTAACCTAAGTAGTCATTTATTTAAGTCTATCTAGGATATTAATTCTTGTTGGTATATAAAATTTGTTGTCTCTTCATAATTATTTGATAAAAAATTAAATTGCCTATAGCTTTAGAGCCATTACGGATTTTAGGGTCTCCATAGAGAGCGATGCCTATTATCATGGGTCTCCAGAGATCTCTATTTTCTTGTCCTCTGTGATTGATTCTCGGAAAGGTCATGAAGTATTCGCCCTTAATTATACTAACTTAAGTCCAAAGAGAGAGAAGTGAGGATTGTGTCAACAATGATATGAGTCTGACATGAGGTAAGGTATGACAGGATGAGTAGAAGAAAATAGCTTTTGGAGCCGAACCCCCCTAGATTGGAATAAGGACAGGAAAATGATGATTACGAAATACGAGTTTCTTTCAACTTTAAGACCACCTATGTAAGTATAATTTTCATTGAAGAAATATCTACATGGAATTCAAAACTGTTTTTTGTAGTTTGATTAGATATACCTAAATATTGATATATGATGTTTATACAAGTGTTTTAAAATATAAAAAAAAAAAATAGATTTTTTATGTTTATGTTATGCAAATTATGATAATAAATCATTTTCTAGTAAAATTTTAATAACTGATAACATAGTACATATTATACTTTTCCGGCGTAGTTCGAGGAGGGAATTATGGGGGTTATTGAACCTCCCTCCCTCTACTTAATTGAAAAGCAATTGATTTTGACTAAACTTTTTTTTTACGATCACTGCGTTGCGGAAATTAAGTAGCAATGAATATTATACATGGACTTAGCATTTTAAAATTTTGTTCATTTAAGTTTGAGTTTTAGTAGAGCCAAATAAGTCTTTATAAAAACAAACTAACAATGGGAACTCTAGGTATGTTTTCTTGACCTTAGAGTATTTTGCAATATATGTGTAGCTTATTATTTAGTATGTTTGTAATTTAACATTGTTGTAACTAGGGTTGCCAACATTTTTATAGGATTTTTTTTAAACAGTGATTTTAATATAGTATTTTAGAGATTAATTCAGAAAAATAAAAACACTTTTTTTCTATTAAACTCAATATTAAAATTTATTAATCCTTTAATTTTAATGAAATTAATGTATGCTTTATTCTGGACTGCGGGACCGTTTAGTCACAGTCAATGAAAAAATGCGGGACACCTGAATTAATGATGAAAATATTAGTACATTATTGCAAAGGCAGCGAAATAGGCAATTGCAGGTCGAGTATAAGTTTAAAGGCCGAGCCGCTGGCAAGGACTTCAATGATACGAGACAGGCAATTGCCATTTCGGCCGAGGCATATACATATAGTGTTTTTTTTTATGCAAGGAAGTTAAAAAAAAAGCATTTTTCTTGTTTTTTCCACAATATTAATTTTTCATACACTTTCATATATTTTTGTTTTGATTTTCCTGAAAGCAGGTTTTCTATCGCTAATTTAGCTTCCGATCTTAAATCTGGTGGAATGCAGTCAAAGTTTATTTCATTTTCACTTTCAGAATTATCGGAACTCATTTTAATTATTTATTAACAAAATACCAACAAACCGCTTCACCGCCTTTTTTTTAGTTTGTGCCGAAAGATAAACGCATCTGTGCCTATACAGCCACGAGAAAACAATGTGTTCGATAGTCGATAATGAAAGTGATTTAAATTCAAACAGCACACCGTTTCATACATCATTGCCGGGGCGCTTTTCGTTTCAAATTCAAAGAACGCCCCGGGATGTGGACTACAATATAGTAAGACTCTTAATATAGTACGGATGGCAACACAAGTTATAAATCACAGTACTTAGTACATACTACATTAAAATTTAAACTCCGGAACTACATGATGCGTACGTCCCTCGTTAGTACACCCGGGAACAGCATAATACGTACTTAGTATTTCTGTTAAATAAGATCATCTTGCTTTAGAAAAATATATTCTAATCTGCATTAATTAGCGCTGAGTTTCGCAAATCATTGATTTTACATATCAGTAAGTGTCTAGTTATATGTAACGCACTCTGGTGTCAAGGCAGAATACAATGTTGCACGATAATGTATTTTAAGTGAATGCTAATATAAATACAATGTTATTTAACAGCGATGTGGGAAATAGGATATAAGTTTATAATTGCGTTAGTTTCAATGTGGCTCGAAAATAATTAATGAATCGAGTTGTTTTCAGAAATTAATTTCTATCTAATACTTTACGGTGGTTGTATAAGTATTTTGGACTAGCTGCAACCGGCGACTTCCTATTATTAAATACCGTAGCCCAAGAAATTATGAAAATAAAACATCTGGTTATTTCATCTACAGTGGGCGTTACTCTTTAGATCAAAGTAAATGCCTATATTATAGATTTTTGATTTTGCTGATGGATCATGGAAGCCTAAATGTTTCTGAAATAAAATGTAAGCTATACATATGTACAACCTTGTCTATCATCCAGTGAAACTTTTCTATCCTCCACTGAAACTCCCACCAAAATCGGTAAAACCTTTCCAAGAACTACCGCTGACCAAATAGAAAGACAAACAGACAGATAGACTATCTTCATACGCATGTCTAGTATCAACACTTGAGAATACAAAGTTAATTTAAGATCTCAGACAGACACTTCAATTTAATTTATATGTACTTATAGATAATTACAGATATATTAATACTTACATAGTAGTTAGTCTGGTATTTCAAGAAGTGTTCAAAGTACCGCCAATGTCATTGAAAGTCGCTTACCAGCAAATTAAAAGTTTATATTGTAAAAGACTAAATACTTATTTTTTAGAAAGATACCAAAAAAAATCCACAAAATAAGAAGCAAACATTGAATTCATAATTTATGAGATTTATTAATCACATTTATTATTATTTAAAATAAATGTAATTATTAATCCTCAATTTCATCTGATCTGCAATATTATCTAAACTATTTATCATAAATTTTGACTAAACTCATATTTTTTTATTGTTTTATTTTATTTATTTATTGTTCCACAAATTTTAACATCTGTATGTTACCCCGTAAACATTTTAAAAATGTTTAAAATATATTTTTATGTTTAAGATAATAATAATAATTATGTTGTATTGTAATTACTAATAAAAAAGATAATAATTATGTTGTATTGTTAATTACCTACTAATTATAGCCCAAACGAGTTTTTTCTTATTTTTTTTATGAAAATCATAAATTTTCCAGTGTAAAAAGCATCCTGTATTGATCGGACCAATGGCTGAAATCAAATAGGATTATGTACAAAAACATATTCAATATTTAGTAGGTTATATACTCACGCACACACACACACGCACACACTCACACATAAATGTAGATGGATATGTAGATGTACACTAAGTACATTATCTTTATCGATATAAAATCGCCTAAGTGATTACGCTTGCAAAGGGCTTTGTGTAGATTTGTTCCTACTATAGTAAAATGCAGTTCTTTTTAATTTAAATTTTATTAAAATTTCCTGTCCTGTTTTATTAACATAACTCGCATGTCTTAATGAATATTCTAACGTGAAGGTTTTTTAGTAGATTGCCTTTGAGGTCACAGCTGGGACCAGGAAGTGAGGTAGTTTATTTCTCATCAAAAACACTAAAAAGCCAGGCAATAAACAAGTTAATATGGAAGTGTGACATGGTTGCTATCTTAACATTTTGAACTCAACCATCAATAATATTAGCGATACATATTATAGTGAAAATACCATATTTTAAAATATTTCACCTAGACCCAATATCATGAAAAATTATGAAGATACATCAAACAAAATACTATTATGAGATTTTAAAACGATAGATTAAAACTGAAAACGATTGTGGTAGCGGGTCCCGGGCGAGTCTCCCGTTACCTAGCAACCGGAGAGCAAGGCCAACCTCCCTCCCCCTACCACGGATTAAGTAATGCTATTACTGCACTTGCCACCCACTCGCTGAACGCAGAATAATGATTTTCATTCAGGGAGCCTCGTGTCAGCGCTGCTTGTTTTCAATGTTGACTGAATTTTATTAAAATAAATCTGAAGTGTCTTGTTAGTTATATGATTTTTGTGTTACCTACATTTAAATCGGCGGCTCAAACATTTTTTATTAAATAAATAATTTTTCGAGATAATAATTTTCTTTTTATCTTGTTTTACTCCATGATCAGTAAGTACAGCTTAGAATTAAGAAATATTAAGTTTACCTTCTCCTTATGTCATTATTTTATAACGCAGCCCGTCACGTCTGTCCAGGACAATGTCTATAACGCCCGGGAAATTATTACATGTTTTGTAGTTACTGCAAATATTCCATGTCATTAAATTTATTTCACCAGATAATAAAATATTATTAAGATAAAATTTGTAGATATTTATAAAAGCACAACCACCCAATGACTACTAACGAAATCTTAAAAACTGCAAGTAAACGTTTTTTAAAGATGATCTAAGACGTCACAATTGCATTTGGCCAAATTCACCCTGTAGTTTAAAAAAGAAGTAAGGTTTATATATTATTAATTTTTAGGTAAAAACATAATGTTTTATTTACACTTTCAATTATAACTCATATAAAAAACAAACTTTATATGAGACAATAGAATAGAACTTCATGTGAAAGAGTAGAAAAAAAAATGAAAATAGAATATCAAATCAGCTATATTAAGCATTTCCGTAAAAATAAAATATAACTATAATGAAACTAGATCTAGGTTCTAGGGTTTAGTCAAAATTATATGTAGGTACGTCACGATAATTGTTTGATACGGTCAAAGAAAATCGCGAGCAAATGCTCGTTAAATCTATGAGCACGATAGCGAAGCCCCAAAGTCATCATCCGAAGCAGTTGAGGCCATTCGAGCCCCTATAACTTCGTTGGGGACAAAACTAGAAGCCTGAACTTAAATATAATGATGGCCGTCAATACACGTATTTTAAAAGTTAAAGATTTTTAATATTAATGTAGTCACTAAGATGTTTTTAGGTCACATAGTTAGGTAACAACTTAAATCAGGAGGTCCCTTAAGTAGGGACTGAATACAAAATAAATAGAAAACTTAGTATTACTTGGACCTCACACTTTTTTACGGTAGAATAACTGGATTTTTTATGGAATACAAAAATCGATTCGATATAGGAAGTTTTTAAATTTAATTGATAAAATATACGTAAGAATAAATTAATATTTCATTAATGGAAAAAATATTTAAATTTTATTGCTTTTATATCCAGGCTGTTTAAATATTAAACTGTAACTATTCTGTGAGAAGCATTTATTGAATATAATATTTAAATTATTTTTATATATTATTTCATTACTATTTGGACAATATTACTTATCTAATTATTAAATATTGAATACATATGTATATAAATATAATAAAACCAAAACTCTTACAATTTCGTACATATCACACAAACAAAAAAAAATTAAAGCATGTGGAAAATTACCAACAGGAAATTTATTTAATAGTTTATTTGTTCAAAGGGTAAGTATAATTGAAATTATAATCAACTAACATTATCAATGCGCATTTTATCTTTTAATAAATGATCTATCTATTTATAGAAAACTAACGATCTGGATTATTTACTTTTAGTTATTTTCCATTCTATTATTTTTTATTAATACACTCTTGTTTTATATATTATTATAAAATACCAGCTTTCCAGGACATCAACAAAAGATTATACAAGTTGCATTCGATCCTAGTAAGTTGTAAATATACAATAGGCTAATGTGTATTAAAACTGGTCGGATATAACATAATGAACGAAGACGATGTTAATTGTTGTCGTTCAAGATTTATAAACATACAAACGGAAAAACTGAATCGTTTTATATAAGGATTTTGGACACTTGTCTATATTTTGAACATATATTTATAAACGTATAACTACTGCAGACAAGTCACCCTCGAAACTTTTATTACGACTAAAAATAATTACTCTTTATTTTAGCTTATACCTACATAGTAAAACTTATTCTCAGATTAGATGTCAGGTAAATTAACCATTATTTTTTTATTGTTATTTGTTATCTATGTGTAATTAAATGCTTATTTTATAAGGTTTTAGTTGGCTATATTTGTACTTTTTTTGGACTTTGATATACGGTAGTATATCAAAGTCCAAAAAGTGTAGTAGTGGGTACACTTAAACCGAAAAGAAAAACCGTCATTATTTTTTTATTACTATTTGATAGAAGGTAATTAAAGAGGGAGCTTTAGTAGCAATATTCAAATCAGGGTAAAATACTTAAGATCTACAATTACTTGCTGAATGGATTCTTTACAGGCTCTTGCCTCGAACGTTTAATTAATATATGATTACACAAAAACGTTTTGAGAAAAAATAAAAAAATCGTACCTATATAGGTAACTAGTAGTTTAAGAAAATCGCTGTTGAATTCTTGGATATAACTGTAGATAGCAAATAGCTGCTACTTAAACAGATATCTTGATGCATGAGTCAAGATTGGAGAACCTGATTCCGGACCATTTTATCGATCCAGGGATTTTTCGATTGTCTTAGTTTTTAGACAGTCTCGTTATCCCGGAGTAGACCTGGTATTGTAGGTAGGCAATAAAAAATCAAGTACTATAAAAATATACTTTTTAGTTTACTTTTTCTTAACAAAACAAATATTTTTTCTACATAATATAACAAGTTACAAAACTTTAGGTAATATCAATTCAACTTAACCTTCGGAAACATTCTTAAAATAAACAAACAACTTTTAAATACCTACCTATAAATAAATTCATATGTAAGAAATAGGTATGTTCGAAAATTAACTTTAACAAAATTCTACTTCAAACCTATCTCACAAATTGGAAGAGATAAAAAAACCGAGAATAATCATAATAGGTACCTACCTATTAGAGAAGAGAATCTTCAAATTCTCTAGTCAAGACTAGAGACACTAAGCTTGTTATATTTTAAAAGATACCTATATAGGTATATAAAATACTTATAGGTAGGTAGGTACCTAATAGGTACGTATGATTTTATTTTGCAATTAAAAAATATTTTCCACTTTATAGGAAAGTAAAAGAATCTTTATAAAAATTAAAAAGATAAACAATTAATAGTACCGTCTCAATAAAAAGTACCTACCATATTTAGAACAATTATTCAATTCAATTCAATTTAAAACAAACTCATTTTTTTCAATAAATAACCTTTGACATAGGTATATGTATCTTATTAGGACGATAGAAAGAACTTTCAGGCTTAAATATAATAATGACTTGTTTCATATTAGATGTATTGAGGCAACCAATACCCAATAGTATGACGCTAACACCAAGGCCGGCGGGTTCGATGCCCGAGCAATGTCACCTCTAACATGCAGTGACAACAGACTGCCTCTCCCCCACCCACCGCACGCCCCCTCCCACCCGCTTATCTCGACGCGAGCTACATATCGACTGCAACTTGTTTATCTAGAATGCACCACGCCGTTGTAATAAAACAACCTTTGATTATACAATATTTTATGTGAGTTATATCTTCAGATATAACGTGAATATAATTCTGTTTCTTAATTAGTGATAATATAATGAGTGCATGGCATTATAAGCGACTTGTAAGCAATTAACCTACCTATTATATTATGCTGAATAACTCATTGGCGTTTACTGAAAATGTCATTTTTAAAAAGATAAATTGTACCTATTAGATTAAAAATAATTATCTTTTCAAAAGTGACGTTATAAGGTGGCGTCAAAATGTGGCGTTTGTTCAGGGCTCCGCCTACTCTAATAAATAAAAACGGTTTGTTTACGGTACCTTATTCATATATACCTACTTGTAATTAAATGATAACAAAAAATACAAATATCAGTTTCATACTTCTAAATGATTCCTTCATACCATACTATAATAACTTTCGTCTCCAATCAACCTATAGGGATAACCCGAAATTGCACTAAATCGCGTCTTATAGAGTACCTAAATCCTAAACATCACACAAAATACTTCAGAGTTGTAACTCGTAACTAAGATAATAAGATATATCATAAGAACTACCTAGATATAAATATATATTTTCATATAGGCGGTTGTGTCACTTAATATATATATATATATATATATATATATATATATATATATATATATATATACATATATATAATATTGACATATAAAATGAATGAATTATAAAATATTGATAATAAAAAAATATAATCTTATCCTATGCAACAGATAAAACATAAGATTAATTACCTATATTTTAATTATTTTTCAAACACTTTAAAAAGACCAAAGATTAGGAAAAGTTCTAGACGTTATGGACATTTACAGATACCTTAGTCTTTAGCTACTTAGGTATATGTAGGTATAGTATTATTTATGTAAGTATAAATTACTTATTTGTGTAATGTGAACACTTGCATTGAAGAGATACCTATAACATAAAATTCTATAACATTTATTACGGAAATAGAACGTAAAAAAAATATCAAGGATAACTAATTTATATAAATTTAGGTGTAGGTATTTACTAATAAAAGTGTAGTCGATACATATAAATAGAAGGCAATTATTATAGATACATTTCCATACATAGATTTATATATCCTTTAGGCATATATTTATATATAACAGAAACAAAATATATTTCTTCCTCGTATTAGATCAACATTTAGAAGATGACCTCATCTTTGCCGTCTTTACCTGCAATGTTACGGCCGCGGGACGTTTAAACGTAGCGGCGAGTACCTATAAAGTATTGTAACCTCGAAAATCTAAGGGTAAGGTCATTATCTCCTAACGAAATGGTTTCGATACTTAGACAAACAACAAATAGGTATGGTAGGTATGTGATTGATTTTTGATGTAAGATATTTTTGAAACAAAAATACCCATTTATGTTATTTTTAGCTTTAAAATAACCTTTTCTGACGTCCTATTACAATTCTGCAAATCGATTACTACATTCAGAGACTGTAACTAAAGTGTAAGCTAGTTATATAATATACTTTCAACTACTTAGGTAATAAAGTGTAATATTGAAATACCTACAATACCTAGGTATATAAAAACAAATCTAACCTCCGCAGTAGTTAGGCATAACTAGCTGTGCTATGTATATATATGTATACATATATATATATATATATATATATATATATATATATATATATATTATATATATATATAATGTAAACCGTTTCTTCGTTTTTGTGTACTTACAAACTTAAACAAATTATTGAACTTGATCATGCTACTTACATAAAACATAAAGCCGATATAGAGGAATGCGGCGAGCGTTGCCGCTCTTTTTTGGAGGGCACCTTCAGACGCAGCCATTGACCGTGGTCAGGGACGTCGCGGCCCTGAGCGTCACTGTTCGACATGATGTAACGCTCACAATGGCGGCAGTCTACAAAACCAATTGAGGTAGGCAAAAGGTACATTCACAGATCATAAATCCTAATATGTATAACAAAGATTCACACTGATTTCCCCATGGTAGAATTTATTTAAGAAACATCTTTTTTTTCACCGCGGTAATGATTCTGTACTTTATCATCATCCTTTTAAATACATAGTAGGTTAGACACTTCACACTTCCTACAATAAAAAATGATTAATTGAAAAAGTTACATAACTTCACAGACATTTTTTATGAACATGCTTAGAAATATAAGGCTTTATCGATGTAAATAATAGGTATGTACTTTTAAGACAATATGCCCGAAAAAAAAATTAAGCACTAATGATAAAAGGAGTATACAATCAAGCATAATATATGTACTCTTTTCAAGTCTAAATAAATGTTATAAAAAGTCATAATATTGGTCAAAAGAGAAATATATATTGTTAATAAGTAACTTGCAAAAGTGTAGATATTATTAACCTAAAAACACGACTAAAACCGGGTTACGGACATGGAAGTGTCTTAAAAAACGTGTAATGAGCATATTATTTAAATATAAGAGTTCTTGATTCAATATCGTATATAGGTATATACATAAAACTGCTTATCACGTGACGTAAATCAATTGCTTTATGCTACATATTCAATGACATTTCGATCTAATTAAACCATAGAATTATTATACATAGAATAGGGGAGTCATAAGCAGGCTCTGATTGTCAGTGTCTGACAAACAATAAAAGACACAATAATAACTTTTTTTTGTCTTATTTCTAGAGTTATAATTTAAAAGATGATTGTCAGTGTCTAACAAACAATAAAAGACACAATAATAACTTTTTATTGTTTTATTTCTAGAGTTATAATGTAATAGATGTTTTTAAAAACACCCTTTTATTCTATTCCACTTTTCTTACGAAAGATAAACAAACTTATTTAAATAACTTCATATAATAATGATTACTTAGTTTTTTTAGTGGTAATTTTGGTACATTTTACGAGGTAATGTCATTTATTTATTTTATTGATACATAATCAAATATTATCAATAAATATAATCCACCTATTAACCTCCGTTATATAGGTAGGTATATCATGTAGTACTGTTCGGCTTTCCCTAAACCTATTTGTAATAAGAACTTAAATTAACTTGTCAAAAAACTGCATTTCTGATTGGCGATAAACTTATCATAGAATTTCGTCTAAAATCCTGACAATTTAAAAATGTATTAATAATTTGAACATATTGTCGCAGTATCGTAGCTGTGACTCGTTGAAACTGATGTAGGTATCCACTGGTTACTGTAAGATAATGAATAATTATAATCAAACGCAATTATAAGTAATAATAGTAGCGTGACAACACTTGAATTAAGTCAACAAACATAACAAAACACGTATTAATTGTTTATTAATAACCCATCAAACAGTCTAGTGGTATTATAATAACATAATTTACTAAATTTCCCAAGAAATTGCGTAATTATACCCGCTTAATAAATAGGTTCTGTATCTATAACACATTTATTGTTAAGTTTTACAATGCTTAGACACTTCCCGCCAAAATAGTGTTAAGGATATTTGAAATAAATCGTAAAGGTAATTTTATCATTTTATTACATATATAAAATAATATCATTGTAAAGTACAGTTTTGGTCACAAATAAGTTTTAAAATAACATCAAATAACTTAATCGTAATCATAATGCTAAATGATTAAATTAATAATTTTAATATCGGCTGTTAAAATACAGCTGTACTGAGCAGAGCATTAATGCAGAAAGGATTGTAAAGTCGTTTAATCCAAAAGTATTGGATTCCAACGAATGCATTTGTCTTGCGTCTATTCATATGCCAAAAAATGTTTGGTTACTGTCAATTGGATCAGTGAATATTTGATTTTCACAACCATGAACTTTTATCTTCATCCACACACAACTAAACGTAACATTCTATTACATGCTTGCAAACATTCAGATACAAACACCGAATAACATTATAACATATAGTATTTACATCAACCTGTTCAAAAATCCCTTTCTCCCCTTTAGGCACAAATATTTTTGTCAGCAAGTTCACACTAAGAAAATCATTTGTCACCGACAGGTTTAGATATAAATCTTGTTGCTATATCTGAAGCTATTTATATTAAGCAAATAAAATGATTTACAAGTCACAATAATGTGCGTATGAACATAAGACATATACCTAAGACTTTTTTTGCACATTTTCTAAACAACAATATTGAGCGATCGATGTACAATACACTAGTGCAGGGGTGGCCAACCAGTCGATCGCGATCGACCGGTCGATCGCGGCCGCTAGTCGAGTCGATTCCGGCTAGGCAAGAAGTATTTAAAAATTTTAAGTTCAAATTAAGATTTACCTGCCCTAAAGGTCTATTAGAATATCAGGAAGTACGTAATTTTTAAAAATTAATGAAGTAGATCTAACAGCGATTCGTCGGTAAAAAAGTCGATCTTAATTCTGATTAAGTTGGCCACCCCTGCACTAGTGTATATCATAAACAAACTTTTTAAAAACATTTATAATATTACACAGTGCAAAACTTATTAGTTTGAAGAGAATACAAAAACATTCTAACTTCGTGAATAAATATGAAACGACCACGACCATAAAAGGATCATGTATTGTAATATATAAGAACACCGATGTATATAATATTAAGCTATGTTCATATACCAGACATGGGTCAGTCTCATTCCTTTCACCAGTGAATTGTTTATTCCTAAGTTATTTATAGTTACGTATAAATCAAAATTATTTAATTTATAGTAACATATAAATAAAAATTATTTAACACTGTATATTAAAATTGGTCTTTCACTACAATGCAGTTTGGAACTTTTGAAGTATTTAGAACTATCCTTCTAGAAAGTATGATCATATAGGATTGCACCGGTGAGAGGTTTTAATGATAATTTTTCGAATACATTTAAGATATTTTTTTTAACTCTCTGATAGATCTGAGGTTGATTTGATATCAGGTAATCCAGTTAGACATGGGCATTAATAAATCAACCATCTATCGTCATATTAGACCAAAAGATAGGACTATGTTTAGAGAAAATAATCACTAAAGTTACGATTCAGTTATTAAGAAAGACATTTATACATATTTATTTTATATGTTGTACTTGACTTTTCTAAAAGAAGACTTCTAAACTCCTAAAAAAACAGCTAAGTTTATATGCCGAACAGGATCTTTTCTTTTAAATAAATAAAATATATATGGTATAGCTAGATAATAATCTATATCCATCCCACCTGCCCTTCCTCTACTAATTTCAAACCACTGGTGATTAAATAAGAATGAACCCATATGACACTTGTAAACCACTAATAAATGAAGACATAGTTGTTCAGAATAAACAGGACTGTTAAGCTTTGTCTACACAAAGCAAAAACATGACCAGACCAGCCTAGTTTTAATATTATGTCTCACATATGTGAAATTCTAGGAAAAAATTATAAATGTCTATTAATTATTTTGTACTTTATATTACAATAGATATTATGCATCATTAGATATATATCTAGCTGCATTACAACTTTTGTTGTACAGGCAAGAAATATGTGCATGTATGAAGACATTAAATTAAACATTCAGATCTTGAAAACTTTGTAACAAATCACAAATATGATTCATCACATATAGTATAAAATCTACATTAATGTATTTTAATAAACATATTACATTACTACAATAGTATGTAAAAAACTTAATTACTTGACAATATTACAAAAAAATCTACATTTTAAAAGTATTTATAAAATAATCATAACTAAATAGAATTTAAGGTAATGTGTTATGGCTTTAACTAAAACAATGTATAAAATTATCAATGGTACTACTCAATGTCATTCCGATCACACCCACATTTGTAAACTATTCCATGCAAATTCTTTAAAATTACCATTACCTAACCTTTGTAAAACTTACATTATTTTACCCTGCTTTCATCCAAACTTGCTTCAATGAACAAGTATTGTCATTCAAATTGGCCTGACCTTTTCTTATTTCAAATTATAAACCCTGCTGTTTTAAATTCGCCCATATATTTTCCTTTTTTTCTGTCAGTCCATTATCAGTTCTAAATGAGAATAATTATTAATGAATATTAATAATAATTTAAAACTAATTAAAAGTAATCATATGGGTGATTATGAAAAATAGTATGAAAATATTTTTCAGCTATGTATTTTAAAAACACTGCAAAGTTGGACTTAAGAAGTATAAAAATTCTAGACATACATTTCAGGGTCATATACTTTGAGAAATTACAACAAGTTGATTTATTTTGATGTTTTTTACATTTAAAAAAGGATTGATTAAATAGAAGTGGCAAGCAGCACACAACACAGAGCCTTTAACCTTTTTTTTTAACTTACATTTATTTATTATATAGTTAGTATGTACACATTATAAAAATATAAAATAATTCAGTCAATATAGTTTTCGATGAACAATAATGATACATAGGTTAATGCAGTATTGGAGAAGGTAAATCCAAACATAATATTACAATGCCCTTAATGCATTGAGAACTGCAGTTTTGACTAGTGAATTAGGCACACAAAATATTTACACCTAAAATATGAATTATCTACATGAAAAAATTTAATCCTCAACCATGGCTAGGTAATACATTAATTATAAGGAATTTATGAGGAAAAGGTAATTAACACATTTATAGCATTACAGAACATTATATTTTTGTCAATTGTAATACCCTTTCTAATGTTGATTAAAATGAGATGTGATATGTCAATATTTCACAAAAAGATAACTGCAACCATGAGAAGATAAGAGACAAGATTGGAGTGTAGACAGAGCAACTAAGTATTTTAAAATTTAAATAAGAAAGTAAAATGATAACTTGACATTGAAATAAATATTTGGCACATTTTATAAATTACAACCTACGATAGGATCAAAAAGAGAAAATATCAATAGACATACAGTTTACTATTCATATAAGTTAATTAAGGACTGCAATTTAAATGTTTGTAGTCAATGTCCACTTTTTTCTCATTATGTACAACATGATCTCCAATTGACTTAATCAGTTTTTTTATTTTTACACTCAAGTTATGATGGAGGGAAATGTTTCACCAAGTCTTTCTTACATCAATTATATAAACAAGTAATGTTATAATTAGACATTCCACATCAAAGGAACAATAACTGTTACACAAAAACTAACAATCTGATAGTCCACTGTGTCGTTTTAAATGTTCACTATTATCATCACTGTCAGAGTTTTTTCTTTTACGATTATCAAATCTTACACCAGTTTCATGTACAACTTTTTCACTATTTTTTATTGCAGATATTATATGTTCCCTGGATGGTGGGACTAATTTAAATTCATCTACACTTTCACTTGCAGGAGGTTCTACTAAATGCATTACAATCCTCTCCAATCGTTTGGGGTGCTCTACTGAAGCTTCATCAATAGTTGAAACCTTTTCATTTTCTGTTCGTTCAGTATTTACCATTACAGAATACTTTCTTTTCATATCCTCCATCATTTTTTTACCATAATTTTCTCCTATAACACTATTGACACAAACAAAACTTTGCACCTTTTTGGTATCTTTATCAATTTCAAGGTAACCTCTCGTTCTCATGTATATAAAATGTCCAGATCGAGACATAAGTCTGTAATAAGACTCTCCATATTCCCTGCTCTGATCATACATTTGACGCAATACACAGATAACCCAGCGCACATCTTCTTTATGCATAAAGACAAAAGCAGATGCCCCTGTTACTTCTTCAGTCATATAGCCTGCAGCAAGTGAGATGCTCTGATCACATTGCACAATTCTCCCATCAATTAGATGCCTAGTCCAGTATTCAGAGTAAGCTGTTGGTGGTAACAATCTTGCTGGTAAGTTATTTGATAAGACATGCACCATTGCTATGAAGACATAGTCATTTCCACTGGATGAAAATGTACGATGATTCCTAACCCTTTGTCTTCTTATAGTTTGCTCATCTTGGACACATGCAGATGTAGCACGGTCAGAACGACGTAGTACTCCATCAATTCTACAACGCTCATATCTAGGAGGATCAGACCTAGCCCCAGCTCTCATGATTCGGATATGAAAGGTATGGTGCTGTTCTAACAACTTTGGATCACAGCCAGTGTGAAGCTCAGTTGGAAATATATGCTGTTTCAGGAGTTCCTTATCTTCACTGTGAACATAATTATAAATGTCTTGACTAAGTAAGTCTATGTGGCAATATCCTAACTTCTCTTGGACATTTGGAGAAACATTGCAAATTCGACCTTTACAAGTAATAGCAAACATAAAGCCTCCAACGAGATCAAAGAATTTTAAAATAGCAGAAGACCATGTCTCCAGATGACAACATTTGATAGAATCCCCAAATACATGTTCATTTCTTAGTTTTGTGGCTGCAAGACGCAAAACGCTGGTCTTATCTACTTTTCGTTGCGAATGAACAATATCAGACAGTAAAGACATCATCTGGGCTATTTGAGAATTAAACTGACTCCTACGGTGTTTCTCAGCGATAATACGCGACTGTCTATCGCTTGCTTTTGCCAATGGTAATTCAGGAGAGTGTGCATCAGAGGAAGAATCACCACAACTCACTGTTTGTAAATCGAAAGTTTGTGGTACGGCCACAGACATACCGAAATCCGGACTAGGAAGGTTGACTTGACTCCCCATTCCGGAATGAACTCCCAACCGAGTACTAGCTGCTCCAGAAGTGGCCATCGTTATCAAGTATTCACAATTCACATGTGGCCTTGTTTAGATGTCATTTATCAACATTCGAAATATGGGAGAATAAATATCGCCACATCGTTTATCATTCAATAATGATCTATTACATTTTACACTTTGTTAAAACATATTTCTAAGTCTCTTAATAACAATGTTTTAGATAATTCGCAGTTATTATTCACTGAATGTATTAAAGTCCAAAATAAATCAACTACACAACACAAACCACCACACTATAACACTGCGGTGCGGAGAATCCAGTGATTACAATTTACAAACGTGAAACGAGAGACGACAGCCTCACCACAGACTGCTAACTAAAAATTAAATGGCTATAAGGCATAAACCGCCATCTTTTATTAGAGTCTTTACGCGAAAGTAAAACAGAAGTGTAAGTAAGGGAACAATGTTTATATTTTATATATTTTTTCTATAATTTGAAAAATTATATATCTTATCATTGCTAAGCGATTTAACTTTTTTATCTCTAATGGTAATTTTATTAATTCTAATGTTAATAATATCTAATTATACATAGTCTCTAAGTACTCACTATTTAGATATTACCAGTTTTGAGTTTGTATACAACACTTTCTGTGATGTGGAAAAACAATCTTTCCTTATCAATTTGAATTTATAATTGTAATAAATTACTTTTTTTAACGTAGTGCGCCGGACTTCGTTCCTAAATCATAATTTAAATATTAAACAAATATAGTGGTTATATAAATGAATATAGTATATATATATATATATATATATATATATATATCGGATGATTAACTTATATTTAGCATCTATAGTTTCATGATATATAAAGATTCATCAAATAATATGTCAATTTACATGTCGACTTTCCTAAAACATCCAAATAAATAGTCTCCGTCACAATGGTTTGCGAGCATAGACTTATTAAAGAGTGGTGTGCTGTTTGGGAGTCTTTACGATTTGACCACTCCTGTCGTCCACACCGTTTATTGTTAATATTTTTAAAGAGCACCGAGCACCATTTTTATTTACTTTAGAGTCGATCTCACTTTCTTGTCGCTCAGTCAATAATACTTACTCTATCTAGAACTATCGGCATGAAGCAGCGCTCACGGACTAGACTGCGCAAAAGTCGAAATTAAGGTATCTGAGGGGACTGTGAGTGATGAAGGACGGGTGTACGTATAAAATATGTTAAATATCGTGTATTTTTGATATATTTTCGTGTGTAACTTTTTCTGTTATGAATAATGTAAAGACTGTTGTATATAACTATTGTATATAAAGGGAATTAAATTTTTCGTTTGTTGTTATCTTTTTGAATTGTATATATTGTATATATTACCTGGTAATGAAAATAAAACGAACTCAGTCACGGGGGCATAGTAGAAATAAACGATAAACGCGTCACTATTCAGCGGCTCTCTTTACGGTAACCTATAACCGGCTGCCTATAACCCGCTAGTATGGAGCCGTACGCGGTACGGGTACGACACATTCTCTCAGATCGGCATGGCAAGAAAGAAGACTGAAGAAAGGGAATGATCGTAGAAGAGCCCTGAATAGTAATCGTGTTATGGGATTATCGTAGAAGAGCCCACATATCATACGGGAGGATCGTAGAAGAGCCCGATCAAGCTACTCGTGACTGGGTCTATTGAATGTCTACACATTCTTGTTACAATTATCCCCTCTGAGTCGAGACCCCTTTCATCCTTGAGAGACGGATCACCGGCGCCCGTTATGAGTAATTATTGGTCACCCGACCTTGACGTTACTCCTGTGGACAGGGTCCGTTTCGCCTACAGGCGGAAGAGTACGGTAGATGAGGTCAAATATAGCGACCCCAGCGTAACGCCGCTCCGGTCTTATCAGATCGCAGACCCCGACCGCGACAATTAGATAGACAGATAAGACGAAGCTTCTTAGCATTCCATGGATTCACTGAGTTGGTGCCGGGCTCATCGCGTTTCAAGAAGAGGAGTGCAAACAGTGTCTTAGACTTGCGACCCAGGAGTAGGTTTAAGGGGCCCCCTTATTACGCTCAAAAACACTCGCCTTCACCCTCTACACTCATCTCCCTACCTAACCAAATTTGGAAAAAACCTACCAATGCCGCCTTTGAAATACGTTCTAGAAATGAACCGGTGTCTGTTCTAGAAAGGCCAAGGTATTTAAGTAGGTTATAGAGAGATTTTTTTTTGCTGTTATACCTCTCGCTTCCACTCCTACCGCGTACAAACTAACTATAAATTTATTCCTGAACAGTTCGTTGGTCAGTTCGTAATACTTATTAAGCTTGAATATGTGATCCCGTTCTTCAGTTACGTTACGTACCCCCCCTCCCTCCCCTTTCATCCGATCGATACGATACCCCGCTCACTTCCAGTGTACAGTCGACTACTCAATGGTTACTAATTGCTATTAACATTTTATTCTTGTTTTTTATCACATTTCTATTTGTGACATTTTTATTTTTGTTAAGTTTAGTTGTGTCTTGAACCAATAATGGATTTTGATAGTTTTTATTACTATACGTAATCCTAATAAATTTAAAAAATCATATCTTAGATACAATATAAACCATAGGTAGGCAATAATTATCAACAATGTTTCACAATATACTTTTAAAATTAACTCAATATGACTTTTAGGTAATTATTACATTACTTTCTATTTAAAATGAATAGAAAAATAACATTTATAGGCAAAGTATTGTATGCGTGACAGTGCAGATGCGCTGTTATCCCCTCCAAATTTCGCTTAGAGCTTTTCGTCAATATCGATTCCTTTACGATAAATATTGCTTCCTGTTTCGATTAATTAGAACATAAGATCTACATATAATCAATCAATTAGCAGAGCGACAGGACTAGAGACGTCTTTCCAGACTGGACTTTTCCAGAAAATGTAGATCTTTTATCTTACTCGTATTGCTTGATATTTCATTTTTTATTCATTTACATTTTAAAATAAGTCTAAGATTGATACATAAGATTAAAAAGAATTTTAAACATGTTAAAATGATTTATAAATCAATATACAAGTAATATCACTTATAGAAAAAGACTCACTTAGAAGTCATTACAAGTATAGATAGATGTAAAGTTTTGGTCAATGGTTTCTGCCATTACAATAATAAGTTGAATAATAAAGTAATAATGATAATAGTATATCAACTAAATATATTTTCAAGACTGGCAATATAATTTTTAACTGTCAATTATTACTTGTGACTTGTGAGATGTCAAATATTACGTTTTCATTTTTCAGTTGACAGTTAACACTTAAGCTTGTACCGCACACGGCGCAGTACTTATATGTTTATACTGTAGAAGCTAGACTAGATTTTTGTGAAAGGACTTTCCGTATTTGTTTTGATTTTATAATATACAGACTACTAATTTAATATGAAATGAATCGTTAATCAATAATAAAAACTGTTATTCATATAGTGTATTGTAGTGAAAAATATAATCGTTTTGTTCTTTTAATAATAACAAACCGGTTTTACATTGTGCGTGTTGAGAAATATATTTTGTAGTTTGTACCAATTGAGGAAAACTATCTTGTGGGTAACTCTAAGCAACAATATGTTGTTAAAATTAATTATTTACTGTAATTTATTAATACTAGCTGTTATTGCTGGAGAAGGTAATTATTATGTATAATTTATAACCTGTGTTATTTCTATTCCTTAAATTTAAACTGAAGTTTTTGAACAACTTTTTTATTTTGTACAGTCGACGACAAATGTAGACCAAACATGGAAATTAAAGATGGAACATGTAAACTGGTAATAAATTGTAAGGTCGCCTTAAGGTCAGTGTTTATATTATTATGATAAGCTTAAATTGAATTCTATATCATGTTTATTAATAGCCATACATTGTAAATACTTCTAAAATCTTCTTAACCTTCATTTAAGAGATGTTTTATTATAACTTGCATTAAAATATTGGATATTGTTACTTAATACTTTGTTTACAGTGCAATTAAAAAATTTCAAAGTCATCCATACAGCAGATGTGGCTTCAGTGATCAATATGAGATAGTGTGTTGCCCAAATCAAAATGACATAGTTCAGACAGTAACTAAATTACCAGCTAGATTTGGTAAATTTTTATGTTATTTATCTTAATAATGATTGATACTTTCGAAAAATCTTTTTCTATTCTGAAGATAAAGTTTTAATGCATTTTAATTATACTTTCTAATTTATTTTAATTTAGGTGAGTTTGTGTCAAATCCATTAAGAGTAGCGGATAAAGGTAAGTTCAAAATTTTTTAAAATTGTTATTAAAGATAAAACAATTTATTACTTATTACGTCATACATCCATAAATATTATTAAGCTGAACTAATAAAGCTCTACATTATGTTATATTAGGCATAAAACATTTGAAATATTTTCAGCATGTCAAAACATTATTAGAAGTTTCTTACCACCACTGGGTTTGCATATAATTGGTGGAGTGGAAGCATCGCGCGGGGAGTTCCCACACATGGTAAGAACATCTTATTCATATATACTGCTGGTACTAATTGAAAGTGTACTACATACTTGTTTTCTTAATATTTTCCTTAACAATATATATTCTGGAAATATTAAACATTTACTGATTATTAATATGACATCATACACTAACATGATACATATTTTTCCTCCTTTTGAATTATAGTTCCTGTAAGGTTGTCTGATCTTCAATCACTCTTTAAAAGATGTACCTACCCAATTAAAAATTAAATGAAAAAAGAAAATATGAATTCCAAACAGTTTTCTTCATTACCTATGAATTCAGAATATCCTATTCCTTATGACTTTTAGTAAAAACATTGTATAATGTGACTAAATTACTGGTAAACAACATCCAAGCTAAAGCTATTCTTGAAATTAGGATGATTTATTTTATAATTAACACTAAGAAGTGTGACTAAATTCTATTTTTGTTAGTGGCTCTGTAAAAGATAGTTTTTTTTTTATTTAAACATGACACCAACAATTATAAATTGAATTAGAAAAAGAAATATATACCTAATATACAAATTTTATGAAAAATCAGAATGTATGCTCTTAATTTACATACTTTTGAATTAGTTTATCTTTGAAATTTGGTTTTAATATATTTTATCATTGACAATGTTTAAGGTCAGTCATTTAAATTGTCTTTTTATATATTTTTTCCTCATACAATTATTAGAGATAGACATCTTAAGTAGATACAGTATTTCAACATCACACAGAAAGTTTAATGAGAAATGAAAATGTTTGTATTTTGTATTACCTTTGCATTCTATGAAGTTTTGTTTTTATATATTTTATCTTTGTTAATGTTTAAGGTCAGTCATTTTGTGTTAACTTCTTATTAGCGTTGTTCCTCATACAATTATTATTGATAGACATCTTAAGTAGATATAATATTTGAATGTCACACAGAAAGTGTTAATGTTAGTGTAAGAATCCTGATATTATTAAAAAAAGTTTATTTGCCAAATAAAAATGTTTGTATTAAACTAGAATACGGGAAAATTGTCACAAGATTATAGGTATGCTTAGAACCAATTACCATCTTTAGTATTTTAAGCATATTAATAATGCTAGTTGGGATATTTCATTAGTCCTAATATTTTTCAGGTGGCACTAGGGTATGGCGGTCCAGACTATGAATTCCTATGTGGGGCCTCACTGTTGTCTAATATGTTTGCACTTACTGCAGCTCACTGTGTTGATACACTTACACAGTAAATATAATTTATATTACTTATTGATTATTAAAAAACTGCTGAACCTTGTATTAGAATTGAATAAAAATATTATTTGATTTTATTAAATTTAGATTGTTGACATAATTCTAATCAATAATAAACTCATAAGACAACATATTCAAATAAAATATGACAAATAATATTAAAATTTTATTAGAAATATTATGCAATATAATTTTAGTATGTCTTATGATTGTTAATATTATTAGTTCTTATTAAGTTATGTTTTTTTTTTCAGAATAAAGCCCTCTATAGCTAGGATGGGTGTTGTTGAAATTGGAAGTAACACATGGACTGAAGCGACTGATTACCGGATAACAGAAATACTGACCCACCCAAGTTATGTGAGACGTACTAAATACCATGACCTGTCATTAATAAGGTACTCAAAGTTTCTAATTTGAATTTTTTTTTCAGTTTTGCTAAAAACCCTAATAATATTTGGGCATATCTACATATTGTGCATTATTCACATAAGACTCATATTTGATTGAAACAGATAGAATTTTCAAAGAATAACTATAATTATTATTGTAATGTTATTTTGCCAGTCTGTCTATGTAATGTAACTTAATATATTCAGTTCATCATTAAGATAATGTTAGAATAAATAAATAATTCCATTATCCCTTTCAGAGTGGAAAAACCAATAAAGTTCAGTGTAAACTTAAGCCCGGTATGTCTATATACAAGTCATGAAGATCCCCAAATACCATTAACTGTAACTGGCTGGGGCAAGACGAGCACTACCAGTGAGTATAATATTTTTTAAACTTTACAGCATTGTTATGAAAAAGCAGTGTATACATACCCATAGATAGATTTGTTTACATATTATTATAGAAATACAAGTTGTAATTTGTAGTTGTTAAGCAAGGTGAAGTAAGAAAAGACTTCTTGCAATGCTGTATGTTTTCCATCTCGGCACATGATATGGGTTTTAATGGTGTGTAAAACCGCTGATTATAATGATGAGGATAATTTATAAACTATATTTATTACAGGGGATATAAAAAGTAATATTTTGCTGAAGGCTAATGTGACAGTGGTATCAAAGAATGAATGTGGGGTTTCTTATACCAACTGGCGGAAGCTTCCTGCAGGGATTATGGATGAACAAATTTGTGCTGGAGATCCTCAAGGCTTAAAGGATACTTGCCAGGTATTCAAATCAAATCTTTCATACAAGACAATGATAAAGAGAATGCAGGTGGTGGACCATAACATCGATAACACTCACTGTGATTCAACTGAAAACTGAAGTAGAGAAAAGTGGATATTACTCCTGGATGAAAATTTATAAAAGAATAGTTAATATACTCTAGTAAATAATGAAATAAATCAGCTAGCTGTAAGTCAAGGGAAAAGTCGTCAGCCATAAGTAAGATTCAGTAGGCGATAAATGCTGCTGCATTATACATTTCAAGTAACAAGCTGACGAACTTTCTACTGAGCTACAGCATGCTGATGTTAATTTTCATTCACAGTAACATATAAACTATCACCAGATTAATTTTTAGTTGAGAGGAAATTATTGAAAATATATATTTATTTCATATTCGAGCCGCCAGCTGACGTATAATGCGTCATGTTATGGTCAGCTGACTTTATTTTCCCTTCAAGATATTAGATAAACTATTAGTCTAAAAATTTTAGAATGGGAGGAAATGATTAAAATACTTTTTTTTTCTTTGTGCTTGGGGGGCTGCTATTGCCTACTCCACTACCGGAGTCGCAGCTGACGATCGCGAAGCTTCATAACACAACTTTCTATTGCATTTTACAAATTCTCACTTGGGAGGAAATTGGTCACGAAAATCTGTCATTGGCTTCCAATACAAAGAACAAGTATGTACAGCAGTATCACCCCTTCTCACTAATATCAGAGGCTTGCACTCCAATATCCAACCTGTCTACCACCAAATGGAGACAGAGCAGCCGCTCTTGCTCTTTTTGACGGAGACGCAGATATAATGTCCTTTGAGCTCTGCGCGCTTGGATTATCCTGCTTACTTGTTAGAGCATAAGTTTTGGTCACAAGCCGGAGACTGTGTGTACGCGCGGAACAATCTCACGTTGAGGACACCATTTTTTCTTCTCTATGGGTTTTATTAGACACAGGAAACGAAAAAATCTCCTGTGTTTATCGTTCGCACAGTGGTGACCAGGAGACAACTCGTTTATTTGAGCATCTCGGTGGGGCTGCTGATTGGCTCTACATCAGTACCCTTCGTCGCAGCTCGTTTTTCTGGGGGACTTTAATGCCTGTCATCAAGACTGGCTGTTCCTGTACCAGAAGACCGACCATGCTGGATGAGAAGAGCGAAACTTGGCTGTGTCGTTGAACTTCTTTCAACTGGTGAGGCAAGCGACAATTTCTGGGACCTTCTGCTTCTTCTTTCTTTATGGATCTCGGGCCCATTAAGAAACATAGAAAGTGAATATATTTGCTTCTCTGTTTGCTGATTATTCGCATTTAGACTATATAGTACTATCTTCCTCATTGCGGTATTTATGGACATCTCGAAAGGCATTTGACAGGGTCTGGCATGCGAGACTTTTAAGCAAGCCCTCTGCGTAAGGTATATCTCCTGGTCTGATCGGTTAGGTAACGGACTTTTTGAGCCTGATCTCTCCGAGTAGTTGTCGACGGGTGTTCTCCGGAAAGCTTGACAATTAATTCCAGAATGCTTTAAGGGTTCGTTCTTTCTGCAACTCTTTTTCTGCTGCAAATTAACGATCTGCTGAAGCCCGGTATCTACGGGTATGCAGACGACAGCAAAGTTGTAGAAAGATATCTGCCGAGTACCCGGGCTAGTAGAGATCAAGTACAGTCCGAAAGAGAGCCATGATGCAACGTTTAAATGACAAACTTCGCATAGGGCAATGGCAATCTTGTCAAATTCAACGCCACCAAAACGCAGACGTGTCTATTCACCGCCAAAATGAGCCCTTTCACATTGGGCCCTACTTTACAGAATGTATCCTTGGAATACAGTGACCGGCTTCAGTTGTTAGGCTTAGAGATTTCCTCCAAACTCAACTTTTTTCAGTACATTGAGTCTGAATGCTGAACGTGGAATTGCTAGCCTTTCAGTATTCTATAGGATACATTTTGGTGAGCGTGCGCAGAAATTACACAATTTAATTTTCGTTCCGACGTAGGGCAGTTCCCATCCTTACGTTGTGAACACTTAACCTGTCCGAACAAAGCGCTATATTTAGTCTTTTTTAGTGCGTACAGCGAAGGACTGGAATACCTTGTCTGCATCGGTATTTCAAGAGAAGAGTTGCTAGGTTAATGCGCCTTATTACCTGTGACTACATTTCCAATCTGCATCAGGTGAAATGTAGTCAAGCATTAACCTAGTATTGTATAAAAAAAATTAAAACTATAATATATTGATTTTATGTCTTCGAAATATATAAATATGTCATGATATTGTATATTCTACACTGCAAGGGTAGAAACGTTGGTTAGTAGTTTTATAAGATACCTAATAATACAGGTTTGAGTCCCAACTGTACCAATTAATAGTACCATTAATAATATAGTATAATATAATATATTCTCCTCACATTTGTATATATTGTTATCTTGGTGATGGATTTATCGTTGTTTGTAACTATGTACAGGGCGACTCGGGCGGTCCCCTCCAGGGCCTGGGTGACCGCGACGGTCAGTACCGGCTGGTGGGTGTGACGTCATTCGGTCGCGGCTGCGGCTCGGCCGTGCCCGGCGTCTACACGCGCGTCGCCAACTATCTAGACTGGATCGAGAGCGTAGTGTGGCCGAATGGTGTTGATGCTGTGGATAATTGATCCGATTTTGAGTTATTCTTCTTGCCAGTTAATTATTATCACTTGATGCTCAGTACTTCTATGTGCATGCTACATGAGCTGATACAGCTATGTATGTTTGATTTTATTAGATCTAAGATTTTTAATTGTAAGATAATTGTAGTTTAGGGTTTTTTGCCTTTTTTCTATATGACACTCCATTTATTTAAACATTTTTTTTTATAAACATCTACATTATAATGGTACTGTGATACAACTGGAGCTACGAATCTTAAATATTTAAAGTTTAGCCATTGCACATAGAGTTGCCATCTTCTAAAATAAAAAGTCTGACTCTGCGTTGTATTAGGTCGGACATTTTGTCCTAAAAGTCGGACGCACGTACGTAATTTTTAAATCGACTATTTTCTATACTTGGCTTTTGCACCTACTTTATCCAAAACGTCATTTTCTTAGGAACATTTTATAAAATTATTGACATATGATTTTTAAATTACACAATGTGTACTTCATCTTTGCAATTTTTCACATACAGACCGGACATTTAAATATTTAGCCAGACATGAGCTGAAAAAGCGAAACATGTCCATGGACAGATGGCAACCCTAATTACACACATTTAGATTACAATTAAATAAAATAATAATAATATAGAATTCAATCCATTTTATTTTTAATATGTATATAATTTTAATTGAATAAAAAAACATATTTTAAACTTGCCTTGCGAAAAATTATTTACTTTTACTTATATTATGGTTTGTAACTAGTCAACACGGAAATATTCTCTTATACTATTTACAAAATATACGGTTTACTGAAAATATATTATTTTATCATTTGTTGTTTTTTTTTTATTTTTAACTTATTTTCCTCGTATTCTGCAAATATTGCTTCTAGTGTTAATAAAATGTAGCATATTTAAATCCCTGAGCTAAAGTATAACAAGTGTACTGTGTAGTTTGCATATTTGAGACGATATCATATCCAAATTTGCGACCACCTAAAAAATAATTCAAGTTCCTATTTTACAATACTATTTGTTTTGTTGAAAGTAATTTATATGTATTGAAGTGAAATCTTTAGACGTTGGACCTTTTTTAGATAGGAGAAAACAATTGAACCATACCAGAATATGTTTATATAAATTCTAACTAGTGTTAGTGAAAAAAAATACATATTCCCACCAGGATTCGTTACAGGAGATATATCAAATACATAAAAGAAAGCGTTTCCGTTTTTGCTCTATGTTGGTTGATAGAATACAATTAAACTTGAATGTAATGAACAAGTAGCAGATTTGCCAATTTTATAGTAATAACAACAATATAATATTAAAAGACTATATTAAATAAGACACTTAAAAAAAAACGTAAATACTTGTCATTATGACAAATGACATTTGTCATTTGACAAGTTAGGAACTCGCAATTGACAATGTCATTGCAAATGTCAATGCTCATTGCTCATTGTGGCCATTGTGGGCAGTTGAAGTAAATAATAAATAACCCTTAACACTTAGGGGTAATTTCCACTTTCAACAATTATTTTCAGGTATATTAAAAATGGATGACATACAAATAGATGAAGAACGAACCGAAACTGGACCAGTAGAGAACGCTTGGGCAATGAATATTCCCAAGTTCACCATAGAAGATAATCCACATGGTCTTTTAGAAGAAAGTAAATTTGCTACGTTGTTTCCAAAATATCGAGAACAATACCTAAAGGAATGTTGGCCGCTTGTGCAGAAAGTATTAAAAGACCATCATATTATTGCCGAACTAGATTTAATTGAAGGAAGCCTAACAGTTAAAACAACTAGAAAAACTTGGGATCCATATATTATTATCAAAGCTAGAGATTTTATGAAACTGCTTTCTAGAAGTGTTCCGTTTGAACAATCTGTACGGGTATTGGAAGATGAAATAGGTTGTGATATAATTAAAATTAATTCTTTTGTGAGCAAAAAAGAAACTTTCTTGAAAAGACGACAAAGGTTAATAGGCCCCAATGGCGTGACACTTAAATCAATAGAGCTACTTACAGAGAGTTATGTTCTAGTTCAAGGAAATACGGTCTCTACAGTTGGACCATACAAGGGAATATTACAAGTTAGGCGCATTGTTGAGGATACTATGAAAAATATACATCCTATGTATAATATAAAGAATCTCATGATTAAAAGAGAGCTCATGAAGGATCCTAAACTGAAAAATGAAAGCTGGGACAGATTTCTACCCAAATTTAAAAGTAAAAATGTACCTAGAAAACAGCCTAAGAACAAAGTTAAAAAGAAACCATATACACCCTTTCCTCCGCCACAACAGGAGAGTAAAATTGACCATCAACTTGCCACTGGCGAGTACTTCCTCAAAGATGAGCAAAAGAGAGCTAAACGTAATCATGAGAAAGAAGAAAAACAAATGCAAGTCAAGAAGGCTAGAGCAGAAGAAAGGAAGAAAGATTTTATTGCACCTGAAGAAAATGTTTCAACACATAATAAAGTGTCTGAAGAATCTGCAATTGATATAAAACAATTCAAAGCCAAAATTAAAAAAGTATCCAAACAAAACAAATCTATCAACAAAAAAGTATAGACAGCTTTTAACAACATTTACCATATCATGTTTATTTAGTAATAAAAAAGGCCACATCAATTTTTTTATTTTTTTAATTTTATTATTTTTAATTTTGGTACAACCGAGTTTTTACCAATATATAGTTTTCCATTCATAAATGGCTGTAACACAGTAGGTATACTTATTTTTCCCTTTGAATCTTGATGTGTTTCTAATAATGCAATTAGCATGCGAGGTATTGCACAGGCTGTTCCATTTAAAGTGTGTGCATATTTTTCTACATCTCCATCCCTGTATTTTATATTGAGTCTCCTTGATTGGTAATCAGTGCAGTTGCTACAACTAGATATTTCACCATAGTTGTCACGTCCCGGCATCCATGCTTCAATATCATATTTCCTAAACATAGACAGACAATATAAACTTCATCTTCTTTCATTAAATTAAAAATTTATTTAATTACAACTGTAGGACTGTATACTGTTTTTTAATGGTGTTTGATATTTCACAGCAATTTATTTTATTTAAATACCTATATGCTGGTGCCCCCAACTCATGTGGAGGCATGTCCAAAACTTTCATGTGTATACCCAGCTGTCCAAACAATTCTTCTTGTACACACCTAATGTATTCCAGCATTTCATCAGAATGTTCTGGTACTGTAACTGTAAACATTTCCACTTTGGTAAACTGGTGCACTCTGTAAACAGTAATGAAATATAAATATGTAAGATATTCATCAATCTTTTTTTACCAATTATTCTGTCTGTGTATGTTCCAAAAAAATACCTGTATGTTCCTCTTTCTTCCACCACATTTGATGTCTCTGCTCGGTAACATCTACTTACAGCAGCTAATTTTAGTGGAAGATTTTGTTTACTATGAACAGTGTTTGTCAAAAGACCAGCCAATGACATTTCTGCTGTCCCTGACAGGTACAGGTCTGGACCATGATGTATGGGATCTAAAGAATAAATCTAGAATAATGAAGTTTTAATATCAGATGGTTTTAAAATAAAATCTCTATTAGGAAAAGTAATAATTTTTACCTGTGTTCTATCACTATTGATTGACATACCACAGCTGTTAAGGACATTTCCAGAGAGTATATCAGGAACTGACACTAATTGAAAGTCTTTATTTAACAGATTAGAGACTGTATATTTTATTAAAGCCTCTTCTAATTCTGCCAATTCCCCCAAATAATAGTAGCTTTTGTTTCCGCAAGTATAGCCTAGTTTATCAGTCCTCATTAAATTCAGAAGATTTGTTATTTCACTAAACTCTAAAGGTTTATGTGCACCAAAATCTCTTCTCTCGTTAATTTCATGTACAATAGTAGGATCTTCTTTATAAGATTCTACTGCTGGATGGGTTCTATTTGGTAAGTTAGCAAGTTCTCGATACAAAGTCTGTTTTATATTGGCATATCTTTCATCAGTTGGAGGCGTTATTTTGAACATTTTATAAATTTCTTGCACACGACTTAAATCTCCTATACCTTTTCTAGTTTCTATATTTCTTTTAATATTTACTTGATTTTTAACATCACAATAATAGCTTATATCAATATCTGGGTAGGCTGTCGAGAACCTTCGTATGTATTTTAAAGATTGTATAAGCTTAATATTGCAAATATTATGTGTAATCATTTTTCTTACTGATTACAGGATTTAAATTTGTGAAGTCCTAAAATTTTAAATCTTTATTTTGCTAATGCTTTTGTTAAACTTAAATTCTTCAGCTAATTACTAAATCTGACAACTAAAAATGACAAGTAAGAACTGACATATTCCGTTTGCTGTAAGCTGTTATGTACTTGTATAAGAAACAAACTGAATTTCCACATTTAAATAATTAAACTGAATTTATCGTAAACTTCCAATAAAATATACACAAATATATAGGTATGTTTCGTATGAAAAGTTCATGTTTTTTCTTTTCAATATATGTTTTATAATATAAGAGAATAAACTAAACCTAATAATGGCTTACAAAGGTAGTTTTCCAATTACAGCACTAGAGCGCATTATGCGGCATAATGCTTAACGTTGAATGTTTCAACGACAGCAACGCTTCGCACAATCGAGCACTCTTAAAAGTAATGTTTTCGCGTGATACGTGCAATCGATGCCAACTCAAGAGTGCTCGATTGTGCGAAGCGTTGCTGTCGTTGAAACATTCAACGTTAAACATTATTCCGCATAATGCGCTCTAGTGCTGTAATTGGAAAACTACCAAACACGCAGTCGACGAGTTATGAAAATACACATTTAACCTGGACAAATGACAAATGACAATAGACAAGTCTTAGGACAGAAAGTCTGAAGTGTCAAAATCTCGTGTTGTATGTTTATATTGCAATAAATTGAGGTTGTCTTGAGTTTAAGGCTATAAAATATTTAAAAACCACTAATTATAAATTTAAAACTACTTTTCTTAACATGGGTGTTAAAATTGTTAACAGTGATAAAGTGTCTACAAAATATGTATTTAATAGAAAAGCTGGAAGAAGTATTATAGAACGTCGTCCAATATTTTCACCTGATGAAGAGTATGTAATAATTACACAATTATTAAAAATCATCATATTCTGGATATTATTATAATATGTACTTTGACTATACAGTCAAATTAATTGGAAATAAATGGATTGTATATTCCTATTTCAGATCAGTTGTAGTAGTTGTAGAGGACTTTGTACGAGTGTATAACATTCAGACAGGAGATTGCGTTCGCACACTACATACCGAAGGCTCGGTCGGCGAATTGGTAGCAGTAGAGTTTTCAGAAGATGACCGGTATAATTTATACGGGTGTTCTGAAAATGGGTATGTCACTACATGGACTTGGGAGCAAGGTGCCGTGCTACGGGAAATTGTAAATATTAACAACATTTATATGTTTATTTAAAACAAGCAGTTATTGCAACTGTTAAGCAACTTGTTTATCAATCTTAATAGTTAACAAAGTTCTTTTTAAACACTCAATGTCTCAGAAAGACAAAACAAAGATATAATGTAGTTTAAATTTAAAAACAAAAAACTAATATTATGATCTGTTTTCAGAAAATCCACTTGCCAGATAATATGAATATTCTATCATTTAAAATAGTCGACAGCAATGAATGTTTTATTATTGCTACTGATTCAAACAAGTCTCTGCACCTCGGTACATACTCTGTGAAGGATGGAGGTTTGTTGTATGAATATACTGAATTGAAACCTCTTTACTATGGAATTATATCGGTTTCCTTGGGCTGGTGCAATGGGGACAGATATGCAGCTTTCACATTTGGAACCAAAAAAATTTATGTGCAAAATCTTTATCAGCCTCATTTAAGAACTGAGTAAGTCTTAAAATTACTGATTAATAACATTGTCGCTTGTATAAATTATATTCATTAACCCGGTGTTCGCACAGTTGGGTCTATTTGACCCGGGCTATTTTTAAATGCGCGTATTTCTAATGTTTTTGGTGCAACACTGCCATAATTCTCAATAGCTGGAGCCAAGGGTTGTCTTTTTCTACGGAATATCCATATTTAGTCATATTGCAACCATACACATCATGTAGTAATTTCGCGCCATTATAAAAAAGTATATTTATTTATTTTATTCGCATGACTTTTGCAATAACGGATCTCAAAGAACGCGAACGATAGCGAATATTGAATATCTTGGAGAAATCAGACTCCGATCATGAAAATTCAGAAACTGAAGATGTAGAAGTCCATTTAAGCATTGCAGCCAAACCAGTAATACCGACGAAAACGCTTCTGAAATGAATAGTGATAATGAGCCCCTGATTAAATTACAGAACAGAATTACAGTAGAATTTTGTCAGCACTTACGACAGCCAGGTACAATCTACTAATTTTATTGGAAGAAATACAATAAAGTGGCCATAGATGCCTCTAGGCCTAAACATTCGATTTAGGGTTGAAAATTTTATAATATAGGTATATATAAATATGGCTTCAATACATGCACATATATTTCTTAAGATAAATAACAATATTGTTACAAAGCGTTGCAAATTCTCAAAGAATTTACGCATAACTCTTGTTCGTGAGCATTTGCGCGACCGTAAAGGCATTCTGCAGTTGCTAAGACTAATGTGCCAAACAATACGCGATTTTTTTAGGAAACCTTGTTAGGGACCGGTTTGCAAAGATACTGAATGTCAGAAAAAGGTTGCAAGACTGTCGTGCCAAAAAAGACTGAAAAAGTAATTGCACTAGACGGAACTAAAACAAATGCATCTGCATTGAGTTTTGCGATATTGTACTGTAGAGACTGCGCATATGTAAGAAATGATATAACTGATTCATAAAACTAATTAGTAATTTTATTTGCAGTCTTACTATATGTGATTTACATGTATCCTAATTATTAATATTTTAGAAAAAAAGTTTATATTTGGTTCAAGTTTTGTGACTTTAAAACAAAGGTTGTTATTTTTGTTAATATTTAGTGGAACAAATCCACTATCATAAAAAAATATTAAAATAAAAAGTTTTACTTCAAGTTCTTTTTACTCATACGACTATAGTTTAAGTGGTCATGACCACTTAAACTATAGTCGTTTTATCCAATTACAGCCATATATTAGTAAATGTCTTGTAATTATTGTAATTATGACGATTTTCTTCACGGGTCTCCTGGACCCAACCCTACTATCGTTGTAATATATTTTAACTGTGCTGACTGCGGGTTAATAATATATTTTATTTGAACTTCAACAACAAATTAACACTTATTTAACATAATTTAATGATTTTGCATCAATTCTTTCAGAATAATTAACCATAATAGACTTCGTATTATGGCTGTGGCAGCTCACCACAGAGAGAGTACTTTAGCCATAACTGATGCAGTTGGGAGAGTTACCATTATAAGAGGAAATTTGTATGATCATAGAGCTGTTGCAAGAGAGATTTTACATTGGCATTTCTTACCGCCTCTGGCGGTGTGTTTTTCTGTGCAAGGTATTAAAAATGTTATTTCACTAGTATATTATTAGTTTTTATGAAATACATTGCATTTATTAAAAAAATAGATATAAGTTATAAAGTAAGATAAATGCAATACTAAAATATTGTTTGCCTTATCTGTAGTCAATTAAAAAATAAAAGAGTCAATGAAAATTTACCCTCCAGGAAATTACCTCATATCTGGTGGCATGGAGAAAGTGTTGGTGAAGTGGACTTTAGGGGCACTTGCCAATAAAACAAATGAAAAGAGCTTTATTCCAAGACTTCCTGGTATGGTCCGGTTTATAACAGCGAGCAATTCTCATATTGCAGTAGCATTGTCCAACAACTGTAAGTATTATGTGGATAGTACGACCTTTACTATAATATAGTGACTTAAAATCTGTACCTTTGAACCAAATAAAATGTCTGAACATGACATTCGAGGTATGTAAGTGAGTTACCATTTGAATGTGTAACTCACGGACACAAACTTACGACATATTTTGTAACTCTAGACTTTTTCTTGACCTTTTAATTAATCAATTAAATATCCTGATGTTTTGTTACACTTATTAGCGTTGCTAATGATTTGTTCTTATGTTATGGCAGAAGTCGTCTCCATATATTTTTAAATATGATGAAATAAAAATGTGTTTTCCAGCTATAGTGATAGCCAGCGCCCAGATGCGCGTGCAGTCGACGATCATGGAGCGCGGGTGCGGCGCGCGCGCCGGGCGGCTGCTGGCGGCGCACCGCGCGCTCGCCGCGCTGCTGCTGCCCGCGCGCGCCGGGCACCTGCAGCTGTACTCCACCGCCACAGACACAGTGCTGTACAATGTAAACACTGCCTTGCTTTTTTAGTATCATTTTTATTTGGTCGTAATGATAAAGAATATTATGAAAGATCGTCACATGTAAAAGTCCAGCGACTTGCCTGTTTTTTGTGTTTGTGTTCATAATTATCAAATAAGTCCTTTTAATAATGAGAATTTTGAAATCATTTTTTATATCTTAATAAAAAATGTGGAATTCCGATTGATAGATTTGCTGTTGTTAGGTGACAACTTTTTACAATTGAGCTCGCTCATCGTATACTGTAATTGATATACTCCAGCATGAATTAAAAAAATACGACTAATAAAGTCTGATCCTTATATTTGAAGCTAATAAATTTTCTGTTTTAGATTGACATCACTGAAACAAATAGTTTGCCATCGGAGAGGCAAAACCTATTGCCATTAGAAACGGAAGTTACCTGTGCCGCGATCAGTGCAGACGGATCCTGGCTCGTCACGTCGGAGTACAGGAACGATGGAGTCATATACCCCGAAGAGAAACTTAAATTCTGGGCTTCACAAACAAAAAGCACTACACCTTTTAAATTAAACACATGCGTGAATCTCTCGCACGGTGGATGCAAAGTTGTTGCTTTGGCTTTTAACAATAAGGGCGAATTTTGCGTATCATCAGGCACGGACCAGAAATTTAGAATATGGAAAAGAGACAGCACTTCACAGCAACATAGAAAGAAAACTCTATGGAATTGTCTCACCGCCTGTTATTATTCCTCAGGAATCGCCTATTTCATGTCTAACCCGGTACTAAATAGATTTAAAACAAACGATTCAGTCGCCGCAGACAACTCGGACTTGCCCTACATGAAGGAGGTTGACACAAAAAATGATATTTTAACGAGAATTGTGAACATTCATAAGGAAAATAATTTAGTTCAAGCAGATGACAGTTACAGCTTGAATGATGAGTTCGCTATGGGAGGTGTCGCCATATCCCAGGATGGGTCACTGATAGCCGCTTGGTTCGGAAGTAAACTCACTCTATGGGATACACATTTGTGTAATTTAAGGACAACCCTATCCCATCCTGCTCTACGGCCAAAGGGTATCAATGTGCAGTTTGGCAATAACGACGCAGCCCATTATGTAAGAAATTGCATTATATTATACGTACTTTACAAACAAATTTACTTACTTTACTTACTTACTTTACTTACTTACTTTACTTACTTACTTTACTTGCTTACTTGACTTACTTACTTTACTTACTTTCTTTACTTACTTACTTTACTTACTTACTTTACTTACTTACTTTACTTACTTACTTTACTTACTTACTTTACTTACTTACTTTACTTACTTACTTTACTTACTTACTTTACTTACTTACTTTACTTACTTTCTTTACTTACTTACTTTACTTACTTACTTTACTTACTTACTTTACTTACTTACTTTACTTACTTTCTTTACTTACTTACTTTACTTACTTACTTTACTTACTTACTTTACTTACTTACTTTACTTACTTACTTTCCTCCTTCCTTACCGTCCTGTTGGTCGAGTGGTTAGCGCAGATGCCTAGCGTATAGCGGCGCAACGAGGCTCGGGTTCGATTCCCGGCAGGAAGAGGCATGTATGTGATGAGCATAGATGTCTGTATATCTGGGTTTGGTCATTTAGTAAATATATTCTCAGTATGTATAATGTGTATTTCTATGTATTAATGTTGTTGTCTAACATCCTTAACACAAGAAAATAATTTGCTTACTTAGGGATTAGACCAATGTGTGTGATTTGTCCTGATATTATTATTATTTATTATTATTATTTATTATTATTATTTGACATATATATATACAAATTATGAAAGTCACAGCCGAAAAATGCAAAAAAAAAACAAGATTACTTTTAATTATATTTAATTAAATTAATCAAATCATTACAATATATTAATTATTACTAGAGATGACAATTGTTCGAAGAATGAACGAAAAGTGATTTACTAAATTATTAGATTACGAAAGAAACATCGGTCATGTCCGGTGTTCAGTGGTGGTGGTGGTTGCAGCGTAAGCAATACGCCCGGGGTCAATCGATGGCACTAGATGTGTTGCAACAGCCTGCTGCGTCAGCGATCTGCCTCGTGTCCGTTGGTAGCAACGTGTGACCCCAATATCGATGAAATACCTAGCTAGTAGTTACTAAGCTAGGTGCGAGTGTAACTTACTAACCCCACGGTTCCGTCCGGTTAAAAGTGCTAGTTTTTAAAACTACCAGTCCGATTTAACAATCACTTATGAATCTTGAAGCATTCCTTTCGCCTAATTGCCGTCCCTAAGTGAATGTTGAATGAAATTTTAATGTTAAAATAAAAAATGCTGTATTATCCTAAATAGATATTGCAATTTATTGATTACATGAATATACGAATATAACAAAAATAATGCTGTATCTTGCCCAGTTTTCATGGATTGTTCTAAACGTTTACCCTCTTTTAGTCTATATAAAACGCACACTGTCCAGTTGTATTACTAGTATATTTATTTATTTATTTATTTATATCATTTCCACTTGTGTACGTCAAATAGAAGTGTCAGGAGGGCCTATTTCGATACCAGGATTGATCGTAATAAGCCCTTCTTTCTATGAAGGCACTTTCCATCCTAATGTTAAAGCTATGAGAGTTTCAAACGCGGTCCTGGTTTAAGAAGAACCACACCACAAACTCGGATTGATAATTTTTTTGTGATCAGTGTTTCAAAAACGTCAATATTAAGAACAATTTTCGAACAACTTTGAAATATTTTTATGAACGTAATTTTTTTTCATAAATATGTATATCATAAATAGTCGTAATTTTCATTTTTTTAAATTGCAGTGTAAATATGGTATCAATGTAAATATACATTTAAATACAGACAGATGTCTCAAATAACTTTTAACGATTGTTTTTTTAAACTATACAGTTATACTCAGTTAATTTATATTTAATTTAAAATCTGAATAAATCAATTATGTAGTATTGACCTCTACACTTTTTATTACAGCTCGTATGTACAACTGAAAACTGTGTGGCTGTTTGGAGTCTTCTCTCACTGAGTGTAAAGTGGATGGTGCGTTTAAATACGACCTGTCTCGTATCAGATCCGTTTTCAAATAAAATGGCTATGGTCACTACAACCAACGATGGTAAATTTACAAAAACAATCAATCAAATTTATGAAACCTTTTAGAATGATCTATGTCCCGATGGCTCAGTTGGTCGAGAGACAGGGACGAGCTAACAAATTCGCAGGTTCGAGTCCTGCTGGTTGTGATAAATTTGGTCCCTAAAAATCTTTTGTAATAAATATTATAAAATGTAAATGTAATTATTTCAGTATACATATTCAGTCCACACAATTCAAAGCCGATATTGGCTCAGAAGAACTTAATAAATCCTAAGAGCGGAGTGTTCCAGCAGTGCGTGTTCGTAGCTTCAGGAGATGATGTGAGACTGTATGTTGTTAGGAATGATTCTGTAAGTTATTATATTAATAATTATATACAGGGTTATTTGTAATTAATTGACCACCTCTTGCAGGCAACCCCTCTACATCAATCCCAACAACATTTGTTCTACGACTTTTTAAAATTAATAGTTTTTTAAATTTAGTTTTCCCAAACAAAATTTATTTGTTACCTCTGAACTCAAATGAACTCCGAGCGTACAAAGCGTTTTTACAAAAACAGAGTAATAAACAATTTTTTTTTTGTTGCGTTTTTTTGTGTTGCTTATCAAGATTTGTAAAAAGTCGTAGAACAACTGTTGTTGGGATTGATGTAGAGGTGCCTGCAAGAGGTGGACAATTAATTACAAATAACCCTGTATTTTGGTAAATTATGCGGCATTTTGTACCAGTTATCATAACCAAAATACATGATAATAGAGAATACAAACTAAGAAATGAATGTTAAATTAAAAAAATCTAAGTAATAAAAAAGTTACTTTATTATTTATCTACTCAATATTCTATGAGAGAAATAAAATAATGCTAAAAAAATAGTGACTTGTCAATGAGAGTTCACAAAAACTTGTGAAATTATAAATAAAATATTTAAAGTAATAAAAATAGATTTTATAATAACATCATATTTTTAAGAAACGAAAGAAAGAGAGAAAACAAACTATGTATCTAGTTTCGTCGATGGACAAATAAACATAAGACATTTGCAAATAATCTTATAAAAGTTCTACTATAGCTCTGTTGAGTTTATTCAAAACAAAGCATAACTAGGATATATTAACCATTTTAGGAGATGTACTGCCTGGAGCCCGAAAAATCTCAAGAGAGTTTAGAAGTGATATCACAAAGGAACTTGCCAACATCCAGGTTCAGTGCACTGGTCGCACAACAACAACTCTACGACGTAGCAACCGACACCGACACCGGCGCACGCTCACACTCGCACCACTACAACAAGGAATCCCTCGGAAATAATGCTATCAGCCAGGTATATTTGATTTACTTTTCATGTCTAGTATGAAAATTTCAAGTATTTTAATATTTTTGACAAGTATGACCTCTGGTAAACCCGTCCGTAAAGGTCACAGGTTTGAATCGTGTCCGTATTGATTTATTCATTCATTATTTATTTATGTTAATTATAAAAAAAGGTTGGACGAAGAACCAACGATGGTGTAGTGTGAAGGACAAAAATATGTTAAGAAAAGGCATACCTTCTCTTAACATATTCATTCCATACATTGCATCGAGGTGACGAATGATGAAGTAAGGGACGTGCGTGCTGTATGTAATGTGTAATAAGAGGATTATTTAATTGAGAATTAAAATAAGCTCAACATGACAAAACATATTTATAAACAATAAAAAATAATATATGTTTCTGAATGAAAAACAGTATTATAAAATTATTAAGATATTAACTTTAAATTTCGTTCTCTCATGTGTCACTTTGATTTATTATATCTCTTATACAAGGTGTTAATAGAAAATATAACACTTAAATAATGTAAAACGGTCTGTAATCAAACTTGCTGATAAATATCTTCAAGTGTCATTTATTCTTATAATATCTTATCAAAATAAACACTTCTACACAAAACTATAATCTTTTGATACTTTGTGTGTTTTATACGTTCAATAGTTTATACCTACTTTATTATTATTAGTGCATTAATCAAAGATTTAAAGTAAGATTTTTTATGACAATTATTCTTCCTCAGCTTCTCTTCTCCTTGATCTCTTTTTTCTCTCCTATAGTAGTGTTGTGTATTTCAGTTCTTATCGGGCGCTCCACACATGGTACCTCCAGTGAGCCTTCTTTGCCCGTCGTTCTTACAACATATATCAGGGTACGAGGAAACTGAACAGCTCCAAGAAGATGAAATCATGGAAGTAGACCCTCAATCCAGTGATGATGAAGATGATAAACAATCCACGTATACTCCCAAAGCAGTAAAACTGTGGACACCGAATTACGACGATGTCAAGGAAAAGAGATTAAAGAAAATATTAAAAGAGCCGCTTTTAGATTTACACACTACGTCTACGCTGTTCGGTTTATGATTTTAATAAAGATATTACAACTTAGATTTTTGGTTTTGTTTCTTTTCTTAGATTTAAATTAAAAAAAAAAACTATTACTCAAGTAAAAATAGAATTTTCCATTTAAGAAATAATTTATTTACATTTAACAATAAAAAAAATATGCAACAAAAAACAAAGATCTTTAAAGAAACGAGTCGAAAACGCTCACAAAGGCTTCTGCACCATGATCTACAAAAAAAAACAACTTTTGTAAAATAAAGATATATATTTGAGGGGGTTCCCACAGGCTACGATCACGTAAATTAATCGGATTTTTGTCCGATTACTTTCGAACCCACTCGGGATTCCTATGCATGAGTTCTTTACCATAATTCCCGAACATAACATATTCGGGTAAATAAACATTTATTAATTATAATGTTTCAATTAAAATACAAAATAAAATTACAAAAAAAGATTTATTTTGTATTAGTTTAACGTAAAAATAGTTAATACATTTTTTTATACTATTAGGCAAAACCAAACGTACGAGTCACATTATGTCAAGTGATCATCGCTGCCCACGATCTCTTTAAACACCAGAAGAATCACAAGATCGTTGCCGTCCATTGAAGTAGGCGCTTCTTTGTAAGTATTTATGTCAAGATACAAAGAAACACGGTCGATGGAAATTTATTCTGGTAGTGCGTAGAATTCTCGAGTGAACAGCATTTCTTATGTTGCTGGGCCTGTACCTAATTTATAAAACGCGAACCATTAGTTCGACGTGAAGGACGGTTTTGTTTTGTTTTGTTGATCACTCTCAGTTCCTCGAGACCAACTTGGGTTGGTTGTTTAGGTGACCACGAAACTAATAATCGCTTGATATGTTTAGGCCCAATACTTCGATACTTAGCGAGGTATCCATGTAGCATCTATAAGATGGATTAAATTAAACTAAATATGTTGCGCGTTTCCAAAATCTTAAAAGGAGATACAAGTTTTTTTTTCGTCACTCAATATACATCATGGGGGCCCATCTGGCCCCCCCTTGTTAAGGGTGGGTCGACTGACCCACCCGCTCCCCCGGTGACGCTGTAATAGCCAACAGGACTATCAGTATAGACATACCAAAAAAAAAAAAACAATATACAGCATTATAAGTACTGACATCCACATGAAAGTTGGGTGTACCGAACTTATCATTTATAAGAAGAAAGCAGTGCTGTGGATAGCACAAACCATTGACAACACCAGCGCTCACAGGGTTAGGGTCCCAGCAATATCCATAAAGAACGACTTGTATTCTCCTCTGCATAAGCAAGCCGGTGGTCCATTTGCATAAACTCTCGAGAAGCCCGAAAGAAGGAAGAAAACTTCGAAAGAAGCGCTTCGTGCCTTATCCGATGGAACATCCAAACTAACTGACCCCCTCCCTTTTTTTTCAATAATTAATTATAAGCTTAATTATACCCAAAAGCTGGCAGCTCCCGTTGACTAATACCCGGCGCGGTGGGGGTCGGTCATGGGGGTGCGAGTAGCCTTTCGGGGTGGCCTGCCCTGTGGGGGGGCCTTGGGCCTCTTTCCATCGTGGATTGCGTTGGAAAGTTGGCCTGGGCATCGAGGGTGGGAGGGCGCAGGCCCTCTTTGCTCGGGTCGGCTGCGGAATCGCTCCTGGCACTTCTCTGATAGCAGAGTGGACTATGGAGTGGTTCCGTGGCTTTTTGGGGGGGTACGCGGCGGTCGTTTTCTTGCCGACAGAGAGGGCGTCTGCGGCGGTTAGGGTCCACTTTAGAGAGGGTGCTTGGTGGTGAGACGGTCTGGGACGTTGCCTGGATTAATCGTTGCCGAGTGCAACGTCACGGTTGCACTTGGTGATGATTAGTCTGGGCGTGGTGGGTTCCTGAATTATAGCTTTTCTTGCTGGTCTCGGCTGATCACCGTGGCTGGCGGTAAAGGCCTGTCGGGTTTGACGTTGGGCCCCTTATGTGAGCGGATTTTAGTGCGGCCCGGCGCGTGGTTCGCGGTTTGACCAGAGCCGCTGAACCCGCTGGGTCGCATCGACAGTCTGCTCTTCTAGGTGGCCTGACCGGTGGTCTCCTCTCGGTTAGACTATCGCGGTGGGGCTAGACAAGGTCGAGTCAGGTTTTACACCTGATTCCCTGAAACCGAGTCCGGCCAAAAGGTGGTCTCGGCACCCTTCAGAGGCAGCAGGCTCGGGTGGGGGAAAGGGAATCCCTCCACAACCTTTCACGCCTCGAATAAAGGGATGGGTGCTCCTCGTTGCGGGGTACCCTCTCCGTGGATCACGTCGGGGCATCGCGGTGAGTGCGAAAGCGATCCCGTGGTGTCCCATTATGACGGTGGCGGCAACCGTCAGACTTAGTGAGTAGGAGTCTCGCATAACCACCTCCATTATCCCCTAGATGGAGGTGTGTATTCATGAGGATTCCTGACATTTAAAAAAAAAAAAAAAGGTGATCCTTCATTTTAGCCAAAACCTCATAAATTTCACCAATATAAGAAAATCGATGTAATGGCAAAAACCTAGTAAGATACTTGAGATTTGTTGGCTTTTTCTGTTTATATATATTATATGTAAGTATGTATGTAACACCTAGGCCCTAGAAAAAATATAAATATATTTCTAGTCTGGAGATCTTATGAAACCGCAGACAACACTGATTAAAAGGGTTGATCCATGGAGAAGAACCTACAAGAACTTCATGAATAAAAGTATTAAAGTGTTGACTTTGCGTCATGTGAAAACTTATATAACCAGAATGTCAGTGGTACGATGGTACCATAGAAATAAATATCTTCACTATTTAACTAAGATACTAAAAGCTCTGATAGAGTTATAGATCTAACTTTAAAATAATAAATAATGGATTTTTGTTATTACTAGCTAAACTAAGTTAATCCTCGCTTATCTAAATTAATAAAAGACAATACCTAGAAAAATAAAGTCGGTAAATTCAAGCCAAATGTCAGAATAGTTAGTATCTTTTAACTTATTGTCGCCCATCCTTTTTATTAACATACTCCTTAGTTTGTGTTGTCCTTAACCTGTAGGCTTTTGAAATAACACGTTTAATTTCATGTAAGTACTATATGAAATTAAACGTGTAAAAGTGTTAAAATAAGCTATACATATAGACATACTATAAAATAAAGAACATGTTTTGAAGATATCTATAAACATGTTAAGCTTATTTATTTCGTAGGAAGCCTAATAGATGTCACCACCGTCCCGATAAAGACGATCACATATAGAATAGAATGCTAAATTCACCGAGACTGACAGCGATACGATAGCTCAATTGGTAGAGCGACGGGATGGCTTCCCAGGGGTGGCGGTTTCGAATCCCTGCCCCTTTCCTTTTTTTTTTCTTTCTATATTTATATAAAAATATAGAACATTTAAAAAAAATCTGTTTTGTGGTCTGTGCCATGTACTCAAAACGTACAAATTATTATTTTCAAATAACATTTAATATACCGAATGTACGGCGTTATTATTTTATAATAAGTGAGTTAAATGTTTTATTAATATTCATATAGCTCATAGCTCGGTAGGTACCGATTATAATTCTAAAATAAATACATAAATATTATTTTCCTCGTCTTTAAAGCAAACATTTTTATCTTTTATACATTTTATACAACCGGTCTAGTTATCGTTTCATATTCATTTGTATCACTCGGCAATAAGGTTCAAAAGTAATTTCCGGGTTATATTTTCCAGATGATGATAATAATAGATAATTACTTATATTATTCCATTACTGTACGAGAATCAATGATTTAGTCAGATTGTAACTGATAAAACTTAGGAACAGACCATTCATTAAAATGGAATTGTTAAACGAAAATGAGATCAAAATTGTTTTATACAAAAGTGGATTCGAAGAAGTAAATAACTTAAAATGGTTTATTAATAACTACTCTGACGAGTTATTAGGATATCTGGGGGAACATTTGAGTCTTACCATTACTTTTGAATTGAATGGCGAATTTAAAAACATAAAATGTTTTATTAAATGTTTGCCAAGATTTGATAAAAGGAAAGCAGATTTTTTGAAGAAGACGACATTCTTTGACAAGGAAATGATTATGTTGAGTGATCTTTTTGAAAATTTTCCTGAATATACAGGTAAGTACACATTACCCAATTAACAAATATTTATGGCAAAATATCAAACTAACCATTGTTTTAATTATGCAATCTATCAGTTCGTTGAAACCAACATGCTTTCTAAAAGAACTAAGAAGAGTATATTAATGTTTTAAATATTTAAGGGTCAAGAAAATGGCGACCTAAAACATTATTTGTTAAAAATGGTTTATTTGTTTTTGAAGATGTCACAGAATTAGGATATAAAATACCATTTCAACTAAAACTTCTTGAGGAAGACGAATTGATTGCAACTATTGCAACATTAGCAAGGTTTCATTCGCAGTCTTATCTTTTTGAAGAATTGAAAAGCAAAAAAATGGGAAGACTATACAGGATTTGGGATGATTATAGCATATATTTGAGTGAACCGGAAAATTCTCAATCATGGCGGGATACTGGGATGAGAGCCGTCATCGATTTTCTAAAAGTTTTCTCACGTTATAGAACTATCGACAATTTCTCATCATTGGTCGATAAAGTGATCCCGGAACTCTATAGTCGCGTTGCAGATCAGATGAAGCCGAGTACGAAATACAGGAACGTGGTAGTCCACCGTGATGTCTGGACTAATAATATATTTCTAAAACTTCAGAATAATGGAACTATTCATGCTCTTATCGTTGACTTTCAGACTGTATTATATGCTGCTCCGATGTTAGATTTGACGTCACTCGTTCATTTTAATACCACACGAGACTTTAGGGATAACAACACAGAAAGGGTAATTGAAGTATACTTCGATGTTCTTCAAAAAGAAATGAGTATAGAAAAGATTGATATCAACTCAATAATAGACAAAACATCCCTTATCGAGTGCTACAAAGAAAGCATCCTGTTTGGAATGACACAATCTGCTCTAATTGTTCCAATTATTACTTTAAGTGATGAGATACAAAAAAATATCTTTGAAAACCCTGTTAATAGCTTCAAATTTAACAATATTAACAGAAGTCAGGATATTTTAGATCTAGCGAGAGTAGACGAAAAATATCGAGTTAATACTTGTGATCTGTTTGATGAATTACTTGAAAAATTTGTTTTCTATGAGTAAGATGTTTGTTCTGAGATCTGCGAATATTTTTGTCTGTCTGTCTTCTATACCTTTTAAAAAGATATCATGCTGAAACTAAGTTACTTCACAATTGAATATTATTTGTTAAATTTATAATGTGTGTCGTCGTGTATCATTTGAGATAGAATTTATATAAAAAAATAGATTACTATTTTTTTTTTAAAGTAAAACATGATTAGACTATTTATTATCAATAACTAAATCCTTTTTTTATTTTCAAATCAAATTTTTGGAAAAATTAAATTTTAAAAACCAACTGCGGTTATTTATATATACTTAATTATATTAATAATTAATTAAGCAAAAACTGTATATTTTGTTTTCTTAAAGAAAATGCCGAGAACACTAAAATGGGTTTGAGCTACAATAACAATGGAACTAAAATGTATAAATAAACTAAAAACCGGTAAAGAGCGAGTTGGAATCGCTCTCTAAGGCTTCCGTATTACTATAATACAGGGTTATTTATAATTAGTTGACTACCTCTCGCAGGCAGCCTCTCTACATCAATTCCAACAACATTTGTTCTATGACTTTATAAAATTAATAGTTTTTTAAATTTAATTTTTCCATACAAAATTTATTTGTTGTCTCTGAACTGGCATTTACTCTGAACGTCGGTATGGCGTCCGAGCGTTGACCTTTTAAGTACTTCTTACAAAATACAGAGTAATAAGTGAAAGAGGAAGCAATTTTTTTTATTTAGTTTTTTTGTGTTGTTGACAAGACGAAGCTTCTTAGCAATCCATGGATTCACCGTGCGGGTGCCGGGCCCATCGCGTTGCAAGGAGAGGAGTGCAAGCAGTGCCTGGGACTTGCGACCCAGGAGTAGGTTTAAGGGGCCCCTTTATTATGCGCAAAAACGCTCACCTTCACCCTCCACACTCCTCTCCCTACCTAACCAAATTTGGAAAGAACCTACTAATGCCGCCTTTGAAGTACGTTCTAGAAATGAACCGATGCTTGTTCTAGAAAGGCCAAGATCTTTAAGTAGGCTATAGAGAGATTTTGCTGTTATACCTCTCGCTCCCACTTCTACCGCGTACAAACTAACTATAAATTTATTCCCGATCAGTTCGTTGGTTAGTTCGTAATACTTATTGAGCTTGAATGTGTGATCCCTTGGGATGTTTGTTTCCCAAGGAACAGTAAGCTCCACAAGTATCACGCGCCTCAGATGTTTCGAATACAGGAATAAGTCCGGTCTGGATGACGAAACACCAACATCCCCAGGGATTTTGTAATGCTTTTCATACGTGTCCATCATGAGAATCCAATCAGGAGCCGCGCCTAATATTGAATAAGGCTTCGCTTTTGATTTTTTGGAGGAGCCTTCTTTTACGAATTCTATAGATCGTTCGGTGGTTGTTATACCCTTCCGCGCTCTTGCTACTGAAAGACTAACCGCTTCCCGTATAATTTCTAATACCTTGTCGTGGCGACGCGAGTATTGACCTTTATCTAGAAGTACCCTACACCCTACTAATAGGTGTTTCGCGGTTCCAAGATTTGTAATAGTTGTTACCATTCATTGAGGACCAACTGTTATTAGCAACTTCACCTGCTCGCTCTACTCACTCAGACTAGTTATTTGAGTCACCGACTCAAATAACTGGTCTGGCCATAAATTCGGTTACTGGCTGTTTACATACATTAAAAATAAACATTAACTTGAATTTCGAACATTAGCTTTTACGAAAAAAAAAATTACCTCTTTCCCGCCATTATTGTATGTTTTTTTGTTTAGAATTTATTTGTTTTGAATATGGAGTGGGGCACTAAAGAGAATAGGATTGCAGTAATTGCACTGTATAAAAAAGGTAAAGAGTCAGCAGACATTTTGAAACATTGAAAAAGTTAGGGATTAGCCGAATATTATGTGTATCGTACCATCCAGGTACACTGAAACCAAGTCCATGAAGATCGTGAGAGATCCGGCCGACCGCGGTCTATTCGAACAAACCAGGCCGATAATACAGTCAAGGCCAGAATTCGTCGTCGAAATCCCATAAGAAAGTAGAAAATCCTTTCCAGAAAAATGAGAATCCTACCGAGGACACTTTCTCGGATTATCAAACATGGCTTAGGTCTAGGGGCTTACCGGATATACACAGGACATACCTTAAATGAGGCGTTAAAAGAAAAGAGAAACGAAAGATCAAAACAGCATTTACTTCGATACGGGGACGAAAAACACAGAAAATGTCTATTTTAGACCCTACATATTTATAACATCCATGAATAACAATACCATCCTTACATTTTTAATACCTCTATGTGTAAAAGGTTATAAGGTACTTAAACTTTTTTAGATATACCTAATTATTATGCAGTTTATTTTCAACCCTAAAAACCTATTATTAAAAAGATACATTTACGCATCCTTTTTTTATGAACCCTCGGTTATTAATATACTTTCAGTTCTTGTTTGCCAAAAATGTATAATAACTCCCTTACTTTCTAATGTATCTTATAGAATTCATTACTTGGCATCGTAAGACAAGTACAAATTGCTTTCTTTTAAGAAATATGTATTCGAAAAACTAGTGCTAACAAACTTTTGTTTAATCTGAAAAGCCTACTATCTTATTTATGTATTACTTTACGCGGACGGAGTCGCGGGTAAAAGTGACCCAGACAGTTATGTACATAAACATAACTATGTCACAAATCTTATAACAAACAGACAATTTAATAGTATCTAATTAATTGTTTTATGGCTTAATATACAATTTATATAATGATAACATTGTATAGAAGATAATTTACTAAGCACATAACATTAACATCAAACATTAATTATCATTTTTGTTCTGTGTATAAAAGTGTCGAGTTTTGTTATGTCTTATACAGTTCTTAAAAAAAATGGTGGATAAAATCTTAGAAGATGAAGAAGTGGAAAAGTATATTCAAAAGATTAAAGAAATAGAAAGAGATGTAGTAATAAAGAGGTACATGATTGACCACGCGAGTGATAAAATGCTAGGATTCCTCGGAGATTATTGGAGACTAAAAGTCGAGATTGTTAGATTTGACCATGAAGTTGACTGGAAATATTTCTTCATCAAAGCCATATCCAAATCAAATATTTCAAAAGCTAACATGGTGAAAGAAATGAAACTTTTCGAAAAGGAAATGTTTTTTTACTCGGTTATAAAGAAGAAAATTAGCAAAGAAGGTAAGCTAAAGAGAATTTTGAACAAGGATTCAAACTGTGTATATAATTTATGAACTCATTTTCTAGGTATCAAACCCTGGAGTGCCAATCTCGTTACATCCACCAATGATGCAATGATTTTTGAAGATCTAAATAATCTTAATTACAAAACACGAAACAAATTCAAGGTCTATGATTTGAAACACACGTTGCTCGCCCTAAATACTTTAGCAAAATTGCATGCCTCCTCGCTAATCTACGAAGCCAAGAAAAGTAAAGAGTTACAAAGACCGTATTTCTTAAATGAAGAGGGTCCTTTGGATAAAGGTGGTTATACAATATCTAACATATGGTTTATACAATGCATGAAAGGTGCTTTAGAAATTGTTAAAACGTATTCTAAATATCGTAATAACCCTGATGATTTAAAACAAATAGAAAATAAATGGCCAGAAGTCTGGAAAAAATCGTTAGAGATTAATGAAATATCACATAAATATCGTAACGTAATTTGTCATCGTGATTTATGGAATAACAATATAATGTTTCGTTATGAAAGTGATAATAATACTCTTTCACCTAACGACTGTATTTTAGTTGATTTCGCAGCCGTTTCGTATCAACCGCCAGCTAGTGATATCATGTTTCTATTTTATTGTACGTTAGATCCGGTTTTCCGTGAAGAAAATTTAGATTATTTTCTTGATTACTATTACGAAGAACTTAAAAATATTCTTAACAATAATGATGTAACTATTACAAATATTATGTCATTTAACGATTTTATAATGTCTTGTGAAGAGCATAGACTGTGGGGTATTGTCGCCAGTGCTTGTCTGGTACCACAATTTTGGATAGACGATGATCTTACAAAAGATATATTTTGTGATACTGAGAAATTTGCGAATGCTCTCAATGAAAAAGGTACACATATTAAGAGTATGATTAGTAGCAATGATGATTATAAAAATAAAGTTATCCAAATATTTGAAGAAATTGTAGATCGGTATTGTTTGGATACGTGAAATACAGTTTTAATGTTTTATCTACGATACTATCTACTACCGTTGTAAGAATAACAATAAAATATTAAAAATAAAAAAAATCGCTTAATTGTCCCAGCAACAAACAACAATGTTATTTAAGTGTTTAGTTTATATTTGTCAAATGAAGAATAAGTTACTAATGTTTTTATGATTTTTTATTGGAGTACGTTTTATAACATTAAAAGGGTAGTCATATCAGATTCATTATCCTTTTTTACATCAAAATGTGTGTTTGTACCTAATTCCATCAAATTTAAAAACTTGTTTATACGTTTATCAAGTTATTTTTAGCACTACTACTTGAGAATTTATTTTACTTTAATTCATCGCTTCATTTTAAACCTCTTTAATTTTGTTGTTTTAAAGTTAGACCTTTTAAATTTACTATCCTGAAGTCTTCTTGTTCCATATTTCCTATGAAAACAGTCTTCGTTGCGCTGGCTGTAGATATCAAACAGCGGTCTCAGGAGCAATATGTACAACAATTCAACAAAACTTAGAAGGCTTGCTCCCAAGAATAAGCCACCAGTCCCACCAGTCGACACTAAAAGAAATTAAAGTAATGAATTTAGAAATATGGGATGTAGTCAAGGGTCATGTAATGGTCTGAGGAGGGACACTTTTTCTGTAAACTGTGAAATTTAAATTAAATATGATATAAAATAAATATAAAATATAAATTAAATAATCAAGCTCTTTAAGGCAGGAGGGAGTAATTGCACCTATTGATCATGTTTTCTGTCTGTCTTATAAAATATCTAGTGATAAAAAAGGCAGCAATAAGTATAGTAAAGTAAAGTTGCATTAATGCAATGCATTTCTAATTGTAAAATTCCAGGCACAGTGATCCGTTGTCTATGATTATCCGACGATAGCAATTTATATATGAACAACAAATAGCAATTTACATTTAAACAACAAATGGCTACATAATAATAGTTCACCTATCTAAAATACATACCTACTAAATCAAGAACACCTCTCACAACGTTCCGTCTATATCTTTCGCTCGGTAATTTTGATAATTCTATCTGGACTGTAGAGTAATTGAGACCATTTGAGTTAGTGAAGTCTTTTACAATTGATATCTCAGCCTCCGTGCAAGATGGCAGACAGTTGCAGAAAAGTCCCGAATGCGAAGACCAACGAGCTTTTAGAACCTGAAAACAGAATGTAGGGAAATTACAAAATGTAATAATAATAATAATAATAATATCAGGACAAATTACACACATTGATCTAACCCCTAAGTAAGCAAATTATTTGCTTGTGTTAAGGGTGTTAGACAACGATACAAATACATAGAAATACACATATAAATACTGAAAATATATTTAATAAACGACCAAACCCAGAAACACAGACATCTATGCTCATCACATAAATGCCTGTCTCCGCCGGGAATCGAACCCGAGCCCCATTGCGCCGTGACACGTTAGGCGTCTGTGCTAACCACTCGACCAACGGGGCGGTAAATGTATGTTACAAATTACAACGTAACATATTAGTTTTATCTTTATGAGCTCTGTATGTTTAAATACTTACAGAAAGGATGTTTACGTGATCATTCAAACAAATGATTCCGCTTATATTACATTTATCTGCCTCCGGTGTGTTAGGCATAAAGAAATTAGTACAATTACATAAGCGAATTTGGGCGTCCTTTCTACATTGGACAGTACACGCTGAGTACGAATAATACGGATATACATTAAGAATATTCTCATCAGAATATCTGCATTTTCGCTTCTCCGGTGTAATCATTCGAGCAGCAGCATCATTTTCAATGTTCTTTAATGTTATATAACGCCTGCAAAAGTACACACATTACATTTTACAATGCTTAGATAATTAAAATATAATTGATAGAAAAAAACAAATATGTTAATTTGACATACCTGTGATTAGATTGTAAGTTAACAGACATGACATCGGATCCAAGAGAGCTTAGAGAAGGCACATCTTCTTCGTTCAGCACGTACACCTTGACTGGTAACGTAACATCAAATTTTATCATCCCTGGTCCGGTTGTTCTGTTGCTATACATTTCCAAATTTGGTGCGTTTTTTTCACTGTCGTAAAAATATGTCATTAAAAATTATAGTATTTTGATTGAAATTTGATTTTTGACAAGCTATTTGTTTAATTTCTTTAATAAATAGTAATTAAAGGCCGCTCTAAAAACACAGGCCCAAGACCTATTTTAAACTTAAATATTAACTTAACTTAAAATATATAAAATACGAATAGCAATGAATTTGGATTTCTATTGTTAACTTCCCTATATTATCATCTTTAAGAAAATATAAATATCTATTAGTCTCAATGTCAGCATACCCTTGTATAGAATTAATTACGAAACATTTGCCGAGCTCAGTTTCAACAGGTCTAAAATATTGGCAGCAGTCGAACATCTGTCCATTCCATGAACAATTTGACATCATGTCGGGACATTTATTTCTAACCTGCAATAAAATAAAATAAATTGCAATTGAATAGTTACTGAACAAAAATGAAAGAAAAAAAGTCGAAGAATGACTGTACTATTTATAATTGAAAGCTTCGGCCTTATAGCGTTTAATTTTTTCGTTTTATTCACTTAAAAATATACATGTTTAATTTCTCAACAAAACTCAATATCGAAGACTTACCAAATTAGCATAGTAAGATAAATTAGACTTGAAGCAGTCTTCTTCACTGTCTTCTCCGCCACAATATTCAGAAATATAATACGTTACTCCCTTAAAGAAAGCTAGTTCCTTTAAAACTTCTTCCATATTAAAATCATGCACTTGACCCCATAAACTAAAAAATATTATTATGTATACAAAATAAGTAGGTACATACGATTGGCAACAGCAGAATAATTTAACCAACAAGGAATTTTATTTTATTTTATTATGTACTGGCTTTAAAAATATTTATTATTAACACGCTTTTATTAGTTTCACGTTTATGTTTGCTTGATTGTTTGCCTGATTCGGGTCTCCAGGATGAATAATTATCTTACTTTATTGAATTTTTTTTGTATGAGAGTGAGAAAAAAATAAATTGCCGAAAAATAATTGGTAATTAAAAATCTGATTTTTTTATTATTTATATTTATAAATTGATATTTATTACATTTTCAAATTATTATTTTTAGCTCAATTATACAATTGAAAAATATATGAGAAATACATATGTTAAATTTGATACAGGAGCATAAAAAACATAAATATAGTTTAAGAAAACTAAAAAACACGCTTTAAAAATGAGTCGAACTAAAAAGTAAAATATAATGGAAATGAATAATGGGCAAGATATAATACAATTATCGTGGAAAAAAGCGTGGGGCGCTTCGTGCTATGACTTTTGTAGCATTTTTAAAGTCATTGTAGTGATTGAATGTTTTCAAAATTTAATTTTTAAATAAAATTTACTATGTTTTAAGAAATGAATATAATTATTAATTTCGAATTAATAGTTCTCTATGATTTATGGACATTAACAGATACGGTATACTTTCTTAGACTGCAAACGAGCTAATTTGTTTTATTTTCACTCAAAGAATCTGTAAAAAATATTATTATTCTGGTGATCTTAAGGAGGATAATGAATAAATCTTACCTAGTTATTGTACTGTCAATTGTCTTTTACATTTTTCAATGTTCTAATAGGATCTGAACAAATAAAGTAAGTTAAAAACGAGTTCGAAATTCAAACTAGACATATGGCACAAAGCGCCCCAAGCTTTTTTCCACAATAATTTTGTTATTTTTTGCCCATTATTCATTCTAATATTATGAATTATTTTTTACTTTTTAGTTCGATTAATTTTTAAAGCGTGTTTTTTTAAATTTTAAAGCCAATACATAAATATTTTTTTTTATAGGATAATTTTTGTTTACCCGTCAGAGACATGCCCTAAACGAACGATATTATCATGTTCACACACAGCAATTGATGGAAATTGTGTGTTCCAGTCCTTATATACGGTTTCAACGACGAAAGATATTGGGTTGTTCTGAAATGATCTGTACTGAGCCAATATTAGCAGGAGAGAACCATACCAGGAAAGTGCAACAAATATCAGCCAAAATATCCTGCGTGTCATAAAAATTACAGAGATAACATTTACTAAATCGAATTACATGTGTTTATTATTTGACGTATCGGAAATATCATTTTATTAATGTACATATTTCAATAAGTCTTAAAACATTTTTTATGTCACCTTTCTAACCAATGGCGCTTAGAATCTGCAATAAATCGAAATCCATGTATCGATGTTGTTTCCGGCAAACTCTTGATACCTTGCCACCATATTTCAAAATACCGCTTCATTTTAGTAAAATTCATTTTATTTAAAGAAACACACGTCTCAGTGCAGACTGCTTTAAATCATGTTACAAATGTAATGAATATTTTTACTACAACATTGTTTTTATATACCTAATTTTTAATTAGAGAAAAATTGGGCAATCATAATCTATATGTACCTAATAGGACTATAGCATGTATATAGTGGTAGTGGTACAGTGAGAATCGGACATGTGGTACAGTAATTTGTTGATTTTATCAGATCAGTCTATAGGAAAATAAAAGACATTTATTATTTATTTGATACTTCAAAACATTGATATGAAGACCCAATAACAAAATATTTGTTTAATGATGATGATGATAAGGGTTACTTAAGTGCCCTGTCTCCATTGTGTGGAGCCGCCAAGCTCATTCCAGTAAATTGGTCGATACCGACTAATGGGTTCAACATTAACCGAAGTAGATTCACTTGCGATTCTTATTTCTTGTCGGCGACGACTATTGATCTCTCGGAATAACTTCACCGTGAAGAAGTAAACGAATTCAAGAACTGACACGAAGCTAAATCCAGTTACAAATCCACATGTAGAGCCGATGTTACCTTAAAATCAGATTTTGTATTTTTGATCTAGGTCTAAAAAGAAATATATTTTAAAATTGCCAGTTAATATTACTTGTATTTTGTTTCTGTTTAATTTTTTAATATGTTCTACATGCTTACATTAATCTTTATCTTATAGGTATTAGGTATGCTGGAAGATTTTTAAAATTATAGGTGCAATTTATACAAAACATTGTTGAAATTGGTTTATAATATCAAATACTTCAGGGCTATCTGGACTCAGTGACATTTTATTGCGAAAATCAATTATATAAATATATAATCAGCATTTTTCTCTGATTTAAGTATGGATATGACTCTATTTCGCTAAATAATTTGCTTAGACCAAATAGCCCTGGAACCTTCGATTTGTATATCATGAACATAAATGTTAAATATAAACTCACTGATTAAGTCGAACCATTTCATAATAACATTCTGCCCGTAACAGTCTGCAACTTCTCTCGCATACTTCACATGCACAATGGAAGTTCCGGAGAAATTCGCGCCTTGTCTGTAACACAACGAACAACATAGTTTTGTCGTTTGTACATGAAAAGAGAAACTAACTACAACAGCTTATTTGTACGATTGATTTTTTTTTTTTTTTTATATTTTGACCTTAATAATTATTCACTTTAACCTACTTTTTGATATTAATGAATAAATGTAGTATTTTCTTAGATTTTCACGTGTAGGTACTATACCTTGAAATAAAACGATTATTTTTAATGATTTGCTGATTGCTGGAAAGCATTCGAAACCTCGGGTTTAATTTAAAATGTAAATTTAAAATTTAAATTCTGTAAAATCCGTATGCATAGTTGGTTTTTTAATTAGTAAGTGCCTCTAAATGCAGTGTTATATGAAAAGGTACAAGATTGCGGGTGATCATATCAACCCTCCTTTTACGACATATTAATATAAACGACCGTTTGTTTAGTCGACTGTTTCCCGAACAACGTGTCAATAGTGTCAAAATGTAAAAGGAACTCCCTTTGTTTTGATATTTATATTGATATTGGCAAGATCATGACTACTACAAAGAAATTGGCGACCTCTGATTTTGAAGTATTCGGAAAAGTGCAGGGAGTATTTTTCCGGAAACATACTCAAAAGAAGGCCACCGAACTTGGCCTCAAAGGCTGGGTGATGAACACCGCCCAGGGTACTGTCATTGGCCAGCTACAAGGATCTCAAGTCGCAATAGACGGCATGAAGATGTGGCTTCAGAAAACTGGCAGTCCTAAATCGAAGATTGAAAAAGCAGCCTTCAAGAATGAAGGACCAATCAATAATTGTGCTTTTCGGAACTTTGAAATCCGACGATAAACTTGTTTAATAATTTATTTTGAAATATTAAATGTTAACTTTTCAATCTTTCATACACATGTCAGTCAACTTACAACCAGTCCACTTTATCACTGTCGGGGACGTTATTCAAATATTCTGGGTATATTTTAACATTAGTGAAGTCATAGTTGTAAGCGGTTTTAGAACAGCTTGGGTAGCACATGGGGCAGGGTATGCCTCCTCCCACCATGTCCAGTTCCAGTTCCGGCGGTATCAGATCTATGTCGGGTCTTACTGTAGTAGATTGTGCTGAAAAACCTTATGTATATATATGATTATACTAGTTGATATACACTTAACGTCCTATGTAACTTATGTATTTTTGACACTTATAATAAGAAAACATAGGTTATACTGCCAGGAAATAATTTGAAATTATTGTTAAGAGTGTAATAAATAACTCGGTTTATTGATTCTCTTACCGCTATACATTTGTATGCAGGGTACATCCCTCATGTCACACGTTCTCTTATTATTCATTTTTGGCATATTAAATGGAGTGCATTTGCATTTAGACAGCAAAAATAACATTCGACATTTTAGCAAGCAGTCGCTATGAGTGTAAAATGGGAGATAAGATGACTCATCAAAGAACAAACATCGCCGGAGCTGGGGGGAGATGTGCTGGATATCTCGGGATGCCTCTGTGAAAGTAGCAGTCACCATCACCGTCATCTGTAACAACAATAACGAAATTAAATTAGTATCAACTGCCCCGATCGAATTCCATAAACGAAATACGTAAAGAGAATTTTAATATTTGTTTTCGAAAATAGGTTCAAATAATAATATTAACTAAAAATTGTGGCAAATCAAAGGGACCACGGATATTCAGATAATTCAAGACTAGACAATGTTTATAATTATGAAATATATATTTACCCCTCCATGTTCACGTAAATTAATCAGCATTTTGCCCGACTAGTTTCGAACACAATCGGGGTTCCTATTCAATATAGATGAGCTCGAAGCATGGCACGCGCGCGGCGTGAACACTAATTCCGATTCATAACACTCGGGCATAATTCCGATAACTTTTTCGTGAGCATATCCCGGTTAATATATATTTAATAATCATCATGGTTCACGAAAGTTTAATTACAAAAACATATTAAAAATGTTTACCAAGTTATATAAGATGTTATAAGTAGGTGTTTAATATATATTTTAAAACCTGTACCTGGACATTGGGGCTTATGATTTGCATGGCAAAACTTCCGCTCGGAGCATCCGGGAAATCATAAGCGTCCGAGAATTGTAACTTGATGGAAAAATATAGTATAAATGTATTTTTTTTTAAATTTTTACTATAAAATTAAATTAAAATGTTCGGATTGGAAGCAATAAATATTTATGTATATGTTCAGCAATATTTTTCAAGGGCTTACAATTCTATATTTTATTGAAATCTATTAAAAATTGTTTGTGTCTCGCACAATTAGTAGTACACTTTGTGAATAAGTTATTTGTTTACAATTATACTTCACTTCACTGAACTATACAGGGTTATTTGTAATTAATGGGCCACCTCTTACAGGCAGCCTCCCTGCAAGCCATCCCAACAACATTTGTTCTACGACTTTTTACAAATCTTGATAAACAACACAAAAAAAAACAAAACAAAAAAGTTTTTGCTCCCTCTGTAACTTATGACTCTGTATTTAGTAAAAAGTACTTAAAAGGTCAATCTCGGGTGCCATAACTACGCTCAGAGTTAATGCCAGTTCAGAAGCAACACATAAATTTTGTATGGGAAAACTTAAATTTTTAGAACTATTGATTTTAAAAAGTCGTAGAACAAATGTTGTTGGGATTGATGTAGAGAGGCTGCCTGCAAGAGGTGGCCAACTAATTACAAATAGCCCTGTATAAAGACTTTTATTTTTTACGTCAAGGAAAATGTTTCAGTTTTCAGCTACCTACATACAGTCAATGAGTCATTAATCTTTACCTGAGCACCCTGTAAGGGTATATTGTAATAAAAATCGTCACTTTCATTAAGTTTCATTAAAACTTTCAAACCTTCGTCAAAATCGAAATTTGATTTGTTGCCGTATTTATACATGTCCATACTCCTGGCGTCACTGTCTTCACTAAAATAAAAAAACACTTATTATTAGATCACAACAGACTACAATATATATATATAGATATATATGTATATATAACCCTCATATTTAACACACACAACTATGGTAGCGACGGAACATCTGTACATTAGATGTTTTGAAAATAAAATGACTTTAGTAAATAGCAAATCTTTATATACATATATATATTTCTTGTGTGCGTGTGTATGTCACTGAACTCCTCCTAAACGACAATACTACTGTTACTATGGCAATGTCAAATCTGGACTGGACCGATTTTTATGAAATTCTTTGTGTGTGTTCAAGGAGACTTGAGAATTGTTTAGATTCACAATTTGGTCCACTGGAAATAGGTTTTTTGATTAATTTTTAATTAGTAAGTAGGTGGTGATTTTGGAATGTTTCACATTGGTTCAGACGGACTGCGTTACCATGGCAATGTCAAATATTAAATAATATTATATTTTAATTATAGTGTGCCCTGACAGTTGGCATTGCGATAGAAATAAACAAAATATTTTAGTACTAGCGGCCCGATACGTGCTTCGCTACGTAAACAGTAAAATTAAAAAAAAAATATTGGAACAAATTCATTTATTCAAACAAAAAATCTTTATTTACATATTCATACGGTATCGATTCGTCGAATTATGATAAATGTACATTGTGATAACTTTATAATATATATTTTTTTAAAGTTTGACTTTTTTTTAATTAAAGACGCGTGTACAAGACAACGTCTGGCGGGTCCGCTAGTATTATAATATATTTCAAATCAAATCAAATCAAATCAAAAAACTTTATTTGGACAACATATAAAACAAAAAATAAAATCAATAACAAAATTAAAAATAAAAAGGACATAACTCTTAACGTAAAACAATTAAATTAGAAATGATCATAATAAAAATATAAAAAAAAACATGGAAATATAATAGTAAACAAAGAAATATAATATGTCGTCCAAATTGGTTGACCACTCAGCAAATGTTGAATACAATGTTTTCAACGCTGGTATTCTGTGGCTGCCATTTTTGGAGTTACGTCACGAGTTGAAATCAATTTAAAGAAAAAATATAAAAACTGTTAATATATGAAAAACCTTGTATGATGTATTAGTAAATTTACATTAAAAAACTATAGATGTAACATATTTTTTGTTCGTTTGAGATTATACATGCGGTTGATAAATAAATAACATTAACAAATAGTATAAAAAAAAATATTTTGGAACTAACGTCAGTCGTCAGAAAATTAAATAGAAATTTGTTTAAGAAACCTATTATTTGTTTGTTTAAAAAAACTAGGACAGATATTTATTTTAAAGTTTAAACATATTTTGTCTCACAATGCAAGTAAAATTATATGTGTAATATAATAAATATATATAACATAATAAATATGTATAAAATAATAAATATATTAATATATATATATATATATATATATATATATATATATATATATAACAATAATAAATGTAATAACTATGTAGATTGCTTTTGAAAAAGAAGGATAATCATTGCCTAATCTGTAAATCTAATAAAAACCTTTTGTATTTCAATTTAAAACCATGTATTGTTTTTACATCACGTAAGGGCGGTGGGAGATTGTTCCAGCACTTCGTTGCAACATATTTGAAACTACCTCGAAAGGCGGCCGAATGGAACCTAGGCATACTAAGCATGTTTGACATAGCTCTTGTCTGATGAGTAAAACGTGCTTCACCGACCCATTTTAATTTATGATATAGATATGGTGGCATGTTATATTAAATAGTTCCGAATAATAAGGTAGCGAAGTGTAGTTGTCTGCGATAGTCCATCTTCAAAATCCGTGCGGTATTTAAAAACGGTGTAATATGTGATCGCGGAGGGATGTTAAAGCAAAATCTCGCACATGCATTTTGAACACATTGTATGATTCTTTTAGTACGTGATAGTAGTCTGGGGCCCCACACAGCATCGGCATAATTTAACTTTGATAAAACAAGAGCCTCGCACAAGTTGACTCTTACTCTAGTAATTAAATATTTTCTAATGCGGTATAATAACTTTAGGCGGTAAAAACACGATCGGATGGTATGTTTCACATGGCTTTCAAATCTTAAGTCTTCATCTACTAAAACACCAAGATTTCTAACCTCAGAAACACGTTCTATGTGAATGTTTTGCATCACAATGGGAGGAGCTAAATTTGAGATTTTACGTATCTGCGTTGGAGTTCCTAGTATCATAAATTTTGTTTTATTCGGATTGAGAATTAAATTATTCGAGTCGGACCATAAAGCAATACTACTAAGATCATCGTTGAGTTTTTTTAAAGCGACATCTACATTCTCTGGCTTAAAAGATATATATAATTGTATATCATCAGCGTAAATGTGGTATTTACAATGTCTTATACTATTAACAATATCTGCGAAAAAAAGTGTAAACAGTACGGGACCTAAAATAGAGCCCTGAGGCACACCTCTGGCAACACTTTTGCGTAGCGACAAATTCTTAGAACCCTCCTCTTGGGTGACCTCAACAACTTGTGATCTATCCAAAAGGTAGCTTTTAAACCATTTAATAGCTTCTTCACTAAAACCATAATATGAAAGCTTGGCCAAGAGTAGGGTTAAATTAATGGTTTCAAAAGCACGAGAGAAATCAAGGAACACAAGAACTGTGCCCCACCCATCATCCTGTGCAGTTAGGATATCGTCCACTACATTGGCAAGCGCCGTAGTAGTGCCTCTTCCTTTTCTGAAGCCTGACTGTAAATCCGGTAATATATTGTTGGTTTCTAAGTATAAAGTAAGTTGACGACAAACTATTTTTTCTAAAATTTTTGAAAGACATGGCAGAATACTTATGGGACGAAGATCATTTAAGTGACTAGGGTTGTCTTTTTTTGCTAGAGGAATAAGAATGGCCTGTTTCCATAGGTCAGGAAAAGTGCCGGACTGTATAGATTTATTAATAATGTGTAAAACGGTATTTGATATGAAAGGAAAAGATATGCTTAACATTTCTAGCGAAATACCATCAACACCTATAGCATTTGATTTCAGATTTTTAAAAGTTTTAATAATTATGATATCATCTACGGTATTGAGGTTAAAGTGGAGCGAGTCATTGAATCTATTTGTCGTGAAAAAACGCACACATGTGTCCGATACCTTTAATTTTCCCGGTATTTGTAGAAAATGATTATTTAATATATTTGGGTCATTAAGACCTTCAGACAGGAAACCATCGTGCCTTTTTTTATATTCTATATTACGCTTAAGATGGTTCCACATGTACTTCGAATTCTTGGCATTATTGTTAATAAAATGAGTAAAATATGCAGTTTTCTCACTATTTCTCGTGTGCGTGTGTATGTCACTGAACTCCTCCTATACGACTAGACCGATTTTTATGAAATTATCTGTGTGTGTTCAAGGGGACTTGAGAATTGTTTAGATTCACAATTTGGTCCACTAGAAAATGATTTTTTGATTAATTTTTAATGTGTAAGTAGGTGGTGATTTTGGAATGTTTCACATTAGTTCCGACGGACTGTATTACCATGGCAATGTCAAATATTAAATAATATTATATTTTAATTATAGTCTGCCCTGACAGTTGGTGTTAAGAAATAAGAAAAATATTTTAGTACTAGCGGCCCGATACTTGCTTCGCTACGTAAAAAGTTAAATTTAAAAAAAATATTGAAAAAATTCATTTATTCAAACAAAAAAATCTTTATTTACATATTCATACGGTTTCGATTGGTCGAATTATGATAAATGTATATGTAATGACGTTAGACATTGTGATAACTTTTTAATATATATATTTTTGTAAAAGTTTGAATTTTTTAAATTAAAGACGCGTGTACAAGACAACGTCTGTCGGGTCCACTAGAATCCGTATAAGATAATACATATTAACAAATAATTCTATTTTTAAAACTTTTTGTCAATATGTTTGTTCGTTTGTGCCTTTTGCCTTACTCAAGAAATATTAGATGAATTTGTTGTGGTGTCAGTTTGTTATAATAATCCACTTATAAGACCCCTTTACTGCTGCAATAAAAATCTTTCACGAGAGAACACAAAAACTGAAGAAGAATGTAAACTTATTTTTTAATTGTATGAAGCAGTACGTAAATTAGGGTTTAAATAAACATAGAATGAAAAATAAACCAATACGTACAGATTTAACAGTTCTTAAAGAAAATAATGTCAGGAAGTAGTAAAATCGACTCTTACTCTTCAAAAGTAACATCAGATTCTCGTAAATAGTTGAAGGTGCAACAGTATCCGTTCATCGTCAAACGAAAATCAAATATTTGGCTGCAGTTCACATGTATGGCGTTCCAAGCACATCTCACCAATAAGTCTTCACATTTTGGTGTCAACTAGCATGCAAATCATAAAATTATTATAATTATCGCAATCAACTTTATGGTTATTAGACACGAAGACTATAAAAAAATATATAATACCCACATTCCGCATCAGTTCGTTCACGTCATAATCACCTAAAGCTCGGTGTATTTTTGTATGCTCGACCACTTTTTCGTTCATTGGCTGTTGATTATATAACAATCCTAGGCCAAGAAGTAGAGATAACATCTCCTTTTCAGAGTATTCTTTATTTTGTTCTTTTTGCAGTCTAGAATAAGTATATCATTTTAAATCGAAAAAATATAGCCTTATGCTGTAGAATGAAAATCTTACAATTTTTTCGAAAGTTCGACGACAGCTCGCTTACTGATTCTGTTGTTCGAACAGATGCCCACAGCTGGGAAGATGATTTTACTAACAGAAACGCCTTCAGGTGTCTGTGTCGTTACCAGTGGTGCGCTGTAAAACTTAATGAAAGTAATCCAAACCAGTGATACTGAACATACGAGAGCGCTGATCATGGTTATCATCCAGATTACCCTGAAATACCAAACATGTGTAGAACCCTAATACTTAATCTAAATACTTATATAAGATATTACGAAGACTTGAAAATAAATAATATATTTTATTGACATGAATGGGTGTGACAGTATATAAATTATATTATTCTAGATTTCTAATAATATTAGAGTCTGGAACTACTCGGTGATATAACATGTTTAAAGTGATGTAACTAAACACAATCCTGATGCTAGTCAAAGCCGGTAACAACCTAAACAAGTTCACCCGCTTCAAGTACTTTCACAAACTTACCGTTCAAACCAAGTCGTGTTATCGTCTACTATATGTTTAAGTCCACATATAGATGACTCAGCACAATATTCTTTGCTTACTTTCATAATACTTTCTTTAAATGTAGATAATTGAGAAGGTTTCGTAATCTTCCTCTGCAAGCGACGACGATAAGCCAGAACTGATGGCGTATGATGGAAATTTGACTCCATCGTTGATTGTAACTTCGGCTCAAATGAAATGTTCTGTATAAGTTAGTTTTAATACAAGTACTTAATAACAGTTGTTAAATATTCTATTATATGATAAGATCGGTCCTTGATGTCAGGTTAAAAACACTGATTGATCGGTGCTTTATAGATTTTTATTTGTAAATCAAACAAGACTCCACTGTTTATAAAGAGCGGTATATTATTATAAACAAATCTTTATACTATTATATAAAACAATATCAGGAACAAGGTTTTTCTTGCGACTTCATAGATGAAAGGAAACGAGGTTCTTAAGAAATAGATGCAGTCATTTGTTTTTCGTCAATTTAGTCAGCTCAAATGGTATATAGCTTTAAGTCCACACTGAAAGTCCATTATAAATATTGTTTGAAGAGTCTTTTTTAAATCTAGTTTAAAAGATTACGTCCTACTTAATAATTTACAAACTTTACCTCTTTGTAACATTAGTTACGTATTAATAATAAACATAATCGTTAGATACCAGCAATTATAAAAGATAGTGACTATAAAAACACGCTCACAAATGAGTCTCATTCATTTAAAATATGATAGTCATAATATGAATTTGAGTTTCAAATAAGGGATACAATTCGTTGGATAAACTAATTGACCGGTACTTAATATACATTATTAATATTAAATATATTAAACATATAAATAATAACCAAATAGACTAAAAAAAATACATCCTAATTAATGAGTCCATAATAAAGTGATGTTTGAAATTGTTTATAAATACATTGAGGGGTGGTAAATATACTTACAATTAATTTACAAAACTCTTTTTTTTTAAACTCTGTTTAATATCACGTGAAGTTTTATAACATCTTTAAAAAAATAATCTGTATTAGATGTGGACTGTGAAACTTTAAAAGTAGGATGTCATCTTACAGTAAATTAACTTAAGTCGATCTAATTTACATTTGTATGATCTTAAATGATCAGATCATCTCGTGTCCTCTCTCCGGACACAGACTCTGGCGCACGCCAGGTTTTATGTAAGGACATTTTTGTTGCATTCCAAAAAAACATTGATACATATTATTATTATTATTTTATATATAGTATTTTATATATAAATATATATATATTTCATCAATAATTTTGACTTTCATAATATCTAATACTGATTAAAACTTCAAATAACATATAAGTATACAACATACAATAGAAGGCCAATGACCCCCTACATCATATAATGGCCCTGGTGTGTTAATTCTGTTAATGAATACACAATCAACATAATATATAAATAAACTTACAAGGCTTTATATGAAAATATAGCTTCTGTTATAAAGAAGCGATATT